>LR999974.1:13047500-13355000 GCA_905220455.2 Deilephila porcellus
GCCCCGTCACCCACTGCGGCAGTCACCCCGGCCGCAGGACTCCACTACGAGGCGCGCGCGGAACACGACGCCGCCGCCTCAAGGCCTGCTGCTGGTCGGACGACAAGACGCCCCGAGTCTGTCGTCCACAGGCCGCGCCCTACGGTGGCCGGAAGTCGGCCACCCTACGACGCCCAGTGCGTCTGCTGCGGGAGGGGAGAGAGGAGGCAGCCTCTCTCTCCCTTTCCGCCACCTCCTTTGCGAGCATGACGAACTCGCAGAAGGTGGCGACAGCTTTCCACCCTGACTTGCTCCCGACCATTGTAGCCACAACAGCCGGAAGCGAGAGGTTTCCCGCAGCACCTACGGCCGCGACCAAGTCACGGCGCTGCTCAGCCCAAGCTGGGCACTCCGCCAACGTATGCAACGCCGTATCGTCGCGGCAATCTCCACAATGGTGGCACTGGGACGTCGGCTCCCGGCCTAGACGACACAGGTACTTCCCGAAACACCCATGTCCGGTAAGCACCTGCGTCAGCCGGAAGCTTAGGGCGCCGTGGCTCCTGTTGAGCCACTCCTCGAGAACGGGCCTTACCGCCGCTACAGCGGCGTGCCCCGCCGTGGGTAGCGCTAGGCGCGTCTGCCACTCCGCCACTAAGACCTGGCGGAGCTCTGCCCTGCGTGCCTCTACCTGTCGAGGCACCAGGCGCTCGCCCCTCTCGACCGCCTCCACGCGCCACCAATAGAGCGACGTGAGGAGCCTTGCGTCGAGGTCCCAGGGCGAGGATCCGGCTAGGAGGCTCGCTGCCTCAAAGGAGATCGTACGGTATCCCCTTATGACCCTGACGGCCATCGCACGCTGCGGCCTTCGCAGCGCGGCGACGTTGCGGGCCGTCAGGGAGTCCGCCCACACTGGCGCGGCGTATAACGCCATCGACCGTACGACCCCCATGTAGAGCCTCCGGCAGGAGGAGTTGGGCCCCCCCAGGTTGGGCAGCAAGCGCGAGAGCGCAGAAGCGGCGCCCATCAACCGGGGGGCGAGCCGTGTAAAGTGCGGCCCGAAGTTCCACCGACTGTCGAGGACGAGTCCAAGGTACTTCATCGTCGACTCGACAGCGATGGAGACTCCTCCTACAATGATGCTGGACCCCGGAGGCGGCTTCGTCCTCGGCCCGTGAAAACACAGGGCCTCAGACTTGTGCAATGCCACCTCTAAGCCCAGCCGCCGGATCCTACCCACGACGTGCGCGACACCAGCAGTCGCGCGTATGGCCGCCTGCCGGTACGTCTTTCCACGCGCTGTCACTAGCGTATCGTCGGCGTAACAAATGACGCCGACGCCGTGGATAAGCGCACCGCGCAGAGCCCAGTCGTACCCCACGTTCCACAGGAGCGGCCCCAACACCGACCCCTGCGGAACGCCGCACGACGTCTCTCGCCGACACCACTCTTCACGACCCGGGTACACCACCGATCTTTCCGACAAATAGGCCCCGACAATGCGTTGGAGGTAGCGCGGCACCCCGTGGTATCGGAGTGCCTCTCTGATGATACTCCAGGGCAAGGTGTTGAAAGCGTTGGCGATGTCGAGCGACACCGCCAAGACCACCTCGCCCCGGGCGACTGCCTCCTCCGCGAGGACCCTCACGCGCATGATTGCGTCCACCGTGGAGCGCCCCTGGCGGAAACCAAATTGGTTGTCCGCCAAATCCGGCCCCACCATGGTCATGTGCTGGACGAGGCGACTAGCGATAATCCGCTCGAAGATCTTACACACCTCGTCCAGCAACACGATTGGCCTGTATGCAGATGGTGAGTCTGCAGGGCGCCCCTCCTTCTTGAGCAGGACCAGCTTTCCGGTCTTCCACCGGCTGGGAAACTGGCCCCGCTCCAAACATGCGCTCAAGAGTCCCGCTAGTCGGGGCCAGAGAGCCTCCATGGCCAGGACCCATGCACGGCCTGGAATGCCGTCGGGCCCTGGGGCGGTGTTCCTGATGCGAGCCACCGCCACTCTCAAATCTACCCGGGTCACTTCGGGCACGTCGTCGTCATTGTCGTCTTCCGCGTCGGGCACATTGCGAGGCGGAACCATAGCCGGTGGTGTGTGCTCCGGTCTCGTCGGAAACAACGCACACACCACCTCCTCCAGCAGCTGTGGCTGGAGACTCCGGGACAGTGGGGGAGCCCGTTGGCGCAACTTGCCCCGCACCATAAGGTAGGGGCGCCCCCACGGCTCTCGGTCCAGAGTCTCCAGCAGCTCCTCGTTGGCCTGGGCCTTTGCCCGGACAATGGCCAGCTGGAGGGCGCTCTTCGCTTCTCTGTAGCGATTGTACAGTTCCGCCTCTTCCTGTTCGGCCGCCGCTGTAAAGGGGCGGCGGCGCCTTCTTCGGCACCTAGCGTACCGGCGTCGCACCTGCACACAAGCGATGCGCAGCTGCGCAATCGACTGCGACCACCAGTACACTTGGCGCCTCGATGGTAACGGCCGGACTCGGGGCATGCCGGCATCACAGATGTGCGACATGCTCTCCCGGAACCACTCCGCCTCCTCGTCGATGTTCGTTGGCCTGTCTGGAGAGTCCAGCCAGGCCTTGACGATGGAGGCATCCAGGAGAGCCTCCCTGTCCAGCCGCTTCAGTGCCCAACGCGGGCCGTCTCCAACGCCCACCGGGGCCGCTTGGACCGGCCCAACCGAGGTCTGGGCGGAGACGCTAAATCGAATATATCGATGATCAGACAGCGTCTCCACCCCCTCCAGGACGTGCCAGTCCTGGACGGTGCGCGCGAGAGCGGGGCTAGCGAAAGACAGGTCCACTATCGACCCGCCCCGCATCCGCACGCACGTCTGCACGGAACCCCGGTTCAGGAGAAGCAGGCCCTGCTCGACCGCCCACTCCTCCACTAACTCGCCCCGCGCGTCCGTAGCCGGGGAACCCCAAGCCGTAGATTTGGCGTTGAAGTCCCCTAGGACGATCACGGGACGAGGACGGCTACGACTGACGACCGTGCCCAACTCCAAAATGATATCCTCCATGTCGGCGAGAGAAAGGCTGGGGGCGAAATACACCCCCGCGACCATAATATTCCCCCAAACTGCCGCGACATAGCCCCGCCCTCGGGTGACGGCCTCGAAGGGAAGGGTGTCGGCGGCAGACCTCATAAGCAGTGCCACCGAGCGGTTCGTGTCACACACCCAGTCATCCCTGGGTGGCACGAAATACGGCTCGGCGACAACTGCCACATCGATCAACCACTGCGCCATGCTCTGGAGCAAGAGATCCTGAGCCCTGGCGCAGTGGTTTATGTTGGCTTGGAGGAGACGACGTAGGGCCATTATTGTGTGTCCATGGCCGTTGTCTCCTCCCCAGCCCTCGGCGGATGTTCTGCCGCAACCGGCGGGTGAACCGGCTGCGAGGAGCTGGTTGCCTTCTTCGACGCATCCGTGACTCTAGCCGGTGGATGAGCCGGCTGTCTCCTTGCATTTTTCGTCTTCTTGGTCCTGGCGCAGGCCTTTGACCCGGTCCTGTGGTCGGCTGGCTTGCCAGATGCCGCACAGATGACGCAGTGCGGCGTGGCAGTGCAAGTGCCAGCCTTGTGACCGGGCTGACCGCAGCGGAAACACAATTGACT
This sequence comes from Deilephila porcellus, assembly GCA_905220455.2. NCBI lineage: Eukaryota > Metazoa > Arthropoda > Insecta > Lepidoptera > Sphingidae > Deilephila > Deilephila porcellus. The sequence goes on from LR999974.1 coordinate 13,051,110, forward strand.
GCGGTCTACCCCAGCGGTGCACCGTGCCCCCGCATGTCCTTCTTCAAGACAGCGGTAACACCGATAGGGCTTGGGCGCCAGGAGCGTGACCTGCGCCGAGACCCATCCAACCAGCAGCCGTTTGTCCTTAACTTTTTTGGCCGCCGCTACGGGACAGCTGACAAAAATTGTCCCGAGACCGGAGACACCCCTGCGTATCGTGCCCGCCTTTACTTGGTCCAGCGGGCATCCTCCGGCCGTCGAGATGGCAGCGGCGACCTCTTCCTCAGTGACGGAGTCGTCCAGGCCCGAAATGCGCAGATCTGCGCACTTGGTTGGCCTGGACACTCTAACATCATCCGGGCCTAGAGACGCCCTGAGTTTATCAGCCAGGGCGTCTGCTTTGGGACCACTAGTGGCTCCCGATACTTCCAGTAGGCGGCCGCCGGTAGCAGTTGTTTTGCACCGGAGGCCCGTTATGCCGAGATCGCCAAGAGAGATCTCGGCTTTTGCCTTTGCCAAGATCTTGGCATATGTCAGGCCCCGCTCCTCCGCCCCCGGCTGCAGGGTAAGAGCCACTGCTGTAGAGCGGGGGGTATTGAGCCTCGCTGTCTGGCGCTTGGCCGCCGCTTGTTCTCTCTGGGCCTGCTTCTTGGCCCGCTGGCGCGCCTTTTTCGAGGTTTTAGCGGCGCCCGCCACTGTCCACTCCGCCTCAGGTCTAGTGGCGGGTTCCCGCGTTACTGGCCTAACAGTTTGTTTAGGTGCAGCAGCCGTAGCACCTGCCTTTTTGGCCATTTTAGCCTCCTCCTTTTTCGAATGCCTATTTGAGGCGGCAGTTGGCGCAGTCCTCTTCTGCGCAGCAGCAGCCGCTTGTGCCGGTCTGGCGGCGCGGGGCGCTGCAGTTTGAGCCGCATACGTTGGCGCCGGTGTGCTGCGTTGCTCAGCAGCTAGAGGGGGACGTAAGATCCTCCCCTCAAGCACCGAGAACCGCGCGTTGAAACTCGCCATCTCCTGTCGGATCAGGCGAGTCAACTCCGTCTCCTGCGACGGCAGCTGCGGTTGCGGTTGTGGCGTTTCATGCGGAAGGCCCACCTCCCGCCTGAGGTGCTCGCGGCGGAAATTGGCCATCTCCGCCTTGAGCTCCTCGTGCTCCCTGCGGAGCTCCGCCATTTGCGCTGCGAGCTTTTTATTCTGGGCCCGCAGCAGCGCCGTCTCTTCTGTTGTGGTGCGGGTTAGAAGCACCTGAGCACTTTCCATGATGGAAGTCGTGGCCTCTTTCAGTGCCTTCTGGCTGCAGCCGCTAAGGCCCTTTGAGACCTTGCTCACTCTTTTGATGGCTGCAACCGCGTCAGCCACTCGTTGGTTTAAGTCGGAGGCAGGTAGCTCTTCTGCCTCGACTTCCATCTCAGAGACGGCAAACGACGAATCCGACAGGCGAGTGACTCTCCCTTCCGTCACCCTTTTCGTCAGAGCCGCAATCTGCCGCTCGTCCTCCTCCTGTTTTTCGGCGGCCGCTGCGGCCTTCATCGCTGCCGCAGCCTCGCGCCTGGATAGGCCGATACCGGCGTATTTGCCAGTAGTGGCGGGCCTACCTCTTCCGCCTTTTTTGGCACCGACCTTGGGGGCCGGCACCGCTGTGTCGCTCAGGGCCGAGTCCGACCCTGAGTCTGCGACCTCCCTCGGCCGTTTGCGCAAACGTTTCGAGTACACGCTACTTCCGCTTGCCACACTCATAGCGCTGGACGCACTGTCGGAGTCCGAGAGCACGCCCGTTCGCTCCACGAGTACCAAAGGTACTTTTTCGCCCACTTCGTCATTTTTGGTGTTGGTTTTAGGTAAAAGTTTATCCATTTTTAGACCCACGAGTATGGGGGAAAAGAAGGTCCACCCAGGCAGTGCCCCCTGTACCTGGGTAAGCCTAGCGTAACCCGTCAGAGGGTCGGCCGGTACTCTGACGGGGGTCGCACTAGAGACTGAACTTCCCATCAGCCATGCATCCCCTCGCGGTGCGCCGCCGCTTGGGATTCGGGGTACTTTTTATAGAGGCATCCTCCCTCGCGGTCCGGGCGTTTAAGCCAGGACCCTCGGTCCGGTGAGAATGCGAGACATGACCACAAACTTCACAACCGGATAACGATATGCGACGGTGACCGTGAGAGGAACACTCCCACAGCCCGCCCGGCGGCGGGGTAAGCGCACACCGAGCCCGCCGAGACCTCCGGGACAGAACCGGAGGGTGGCCCAGAGATGGGCCCCACCTAAAATAACGACAGATGGAGGCGGCCGCCACAAAAGACAGCGACCGCCAAACCCCCTGCCCTCCCCGTCGGATATTTGCCGTCGGTCATTGTAGTTGCAAAATTGCAACTACGATGACCCACGTTGCCCAGGGTGCACCACGTGGAGGTTCCCGACATAGCACCCCACACAAGGGAAAACTTGGGTATCCTAGTAGCACCTCTACCTACCCCTTCTGCGAAAAAGGCGTGAGTTTATGTTATGTATTATCATCAATTAATATTGATTATTAGATAAATAAAAACGTCCACAAACTTCGATTATTAAAGTATACCCAATTGTCTATCGCTTAAAGAGGTCATCAAACTCCAATAAAAGTCAGTTTAAATTGAGAACACATCAAAACGATTGCTTTATTTACGAGCACTATTACAAGACATATAGGTCAAGTGCGGTAGGCCGGAAGTGTACATCCGTGTCGACAGGCTAATGGGAAGTATACGTCCGTGTCGATAGGGTAATGTGGTTGGGACTGATTTGGTTCCTTTCATGAAAACGCCTCTTATGCACGCCTCAAGATCTAAGGATTTGCGGACAACGAGAATACATGATTTCCTTTACAAGAAGTGGGACTTTTGTTCGTATCGCAGGGAAGCCTTGCTTGTGTTATTTATATTCCTTTAGTATAAATAATAATGTCATAGATACACGGAATAGTCACATTAATTCATGTACTCATGTGAGACTATTCATGACTACGAGTATAACAGTGAAGGCAGTATTTGTGTGATCAAGTATGTACTGCTCTAGGTATTGACTGAAGAATCGCGGATTTTCTGATATTCACGACAAGAGACTTGGTAACTTACAGCGGGTTATTATGTGTGGTATTTATTTGGCGTTCACTATAAGTTACCAACACGAGTAATAATGTTTCTTCCCCCACACAGCAGTGTAAATGCACTGTTGTGTTCCGGTTTGAAGGACATTGTAGCCAGGGTAACTACTGGACATAATGAGACTTAACATCTTATGTCTCAGGATGGCAAGCGCAGAATGCCAAGCATCGCTTTGTAATTCATGGTGTTTGGTTTTGCTACTGTCCATGAGCGGTCATATCGCTTACCATCAGGCGAATGGCATGCTAGTCTCGCCATTCATCGCAATGAAAAAAAAATGTCGTAAACTCAATGGAGCTTGATTTTATTCTTTTAATTACTTAACTTTACACTTCATAGTAAAACAGTTATCTAAGCGACTCACAGTCTGGAATTAAAGCTATCTTCACTAATAGTTTTTATAGCTTTAATTGCTTGCAGTAAGGTTTTAATGGTTTTTCCATACAACTTTAGTGGTATTTTTAAACGTTTGGTTAATTTTAACGGTACTATATTCACGTAAGCGGTTTAATTCTGTAAAGTGTTTTTATTGAAATAAATTGAATTTTTTTTATAACAATACGACCGCCGTTTGTACTCATATTTAGATTTAAGTTCCATATCTATGTTATTCCTATGTTTTGTGTACAATAAAGAATAATAAAAAAAAAATACGGATTGATTGTTTAACTTATAAAGAAATAATAGATTTTGTTTAGGTATTTTTGTTCTAGCTCGGCCAAATGACCGCAATTTATGTAATGGGAAATAGGTACTATGCTTCTAGTCTTTCGATATTCGACGTAATTTTGCCGGGATATACCCATATATAAATCAAATTAAACATTACGGCCTTATTCATAGACAGATTTAAAACCTATTACAGTTATCGAATGTTTTGTCTTCTGCGCTTAAACTGAATTTTAAAGTCATTCGAAAGGGACAAAGCATTCTATAACTAAACTAGGTATTAAATCTGTCTATGAATAAAGCTGATAAGTTTAGGCTATATAGAGCCTACACAAGATATGAATTCCAGTCCCAGATATATTTTTACCGTAAAGCCCAAATTTCCCTGTAGGGTCAGATCGCTCAAATATTCTGTGAGCTCGTAAATTCAACGTTTTACTGTCGAATATCACTCAATGATGTATTTTTATAGTTTTTATTTACACACAGTGACTTTTACGACGATGTTCGTACGCATTATTTAAATAGATGGTATGCACTGTAATAAAAATTCGCCAATTACATTTAGGACATTATTATATATTGTTTTAGAAATATTATTCCGTTTTTTAAGTAGATTAATTTAAAAATTAATAAGTCTTCTATACATCTATAAATTTATTTTTTTTATATTTAATTTACAACGGTATATGAATTTGTGTCCGATATGGCGGTAGGCTCGCCACCTATCATATTGTGGAACGGAACACATAAGGAGAAACGTGGGTGTCCTGGTAGCATCTCTACCTACCCCTTCTGGGAAAAAGGCGTCAGTTTATATTGCATGTATGTACGATTTAACCTACCATAATATATCACCGTAAGCAAAAGTTTTGCCTACTTTCAAGTTTGTTTATCATTTAGTGTGTATTTTTTTTCCTTTATAAGTGACGTGTTAGTAAATAAATTACTTAGACTACGAAGGTCCAAAAATAGGTCTAAAGATTATTAATCCATATTTAGTATTAACTTGAAATCATCATAATTTTCAGTAGCTGTATCCATTGGAAAAAGCTAATTTATGTTACCTCATTATCCCGGGACATTTGTATTAATTGTTGATTTTATCGACCTTTTTTTTCAACATGCCCAATCACTTTTCACTTTTAGATCGGTCTGGCTGAAGGTTTAACAATCGAATTAATGTCTGGCAAATTAAATTTAGGTTTTTAGATACTTAAATAACATCATATAAAAATTACAGCCATACTGAAATACTTTGAAAAATAATATTTTTTAATTCAAAATTAGCGTCTGGCACAGTTTAAACAACAATAGAAATATCTGGCAATAATAGATTCATGTTGCAAAAAGTTCAATAAAAATAATAATAAAGGAAAAAAGCTTCTTAAAATGATTTTAAAATTCGATATTTTACCTGTATAGGTAGGCTGCGCACTGACGAACGCAACCACTACCGCCAGCCAGATAGCCTGTATGACGTCCGGGAGAGTGAGAGAGATAGCATATCTAAAAACTGGCCTACCTGAAATGCTTGTTTTCCAGACGTTGCTAGCTCCCGTACTATTAAGGCTATGTTGTAACAAACAAACGATGATGGCGCGTCTAATGCTTTCTCTCAATGCATTAAATTAATAAATATTTAAGAGAAAATCTATCTAATTAGTAAAGTTCATTTCTCTGTTCTTTCCTGATATTCTTATTGATTTAAATTTTAAAACTCATTATTAGTAATTATCTTTCGTTAATGTTTATCAGTAGAATCTTTCAGTCGGAACTGGACAAAGTGGGAGTTCCATTGAAACAATTGAATTAATTTAAAATTCCTGTGTCTTAAAGTTGGTATTTTCTATACGATATTTCATAGATAATTGTATTTAATACCGACTTTATCTGGTTTTGAACAGGCATATTTGAATTAATCGGCGACAGACCGCAATTTTACGCGCGCAGATTTTCTATTTTAATTGTACTATTATAGTTAATGTTAATGTTTTACATAATTACTTTATCGTATCGGCAAAACCTACATTCTCAATGCCACTGTCAAACCAAATTCCCCCGCTTTACGACCCTGTGTAATTGAATTGTCGTAAATCACTTTTGTTACTCTTAATTAATTTCAACTATGAAGCTCTTGTTATAGTCAACGCGTTTTCTGTGACAACCCTATTTCAAAGTATTTTATACAAGCTGAATTTTATTCTAACATGTACGAAATAGAGTTTATTTTGCCTATTATGTATCTGAGAAAGAGGTCGTATTCCAAACAATTAATCTAGTTACATAACAACATAATTACAGTCAATTGTGAGTTTATATTCCGAGGTCAACGTTAAGTGTAATTGTTATTTGGTTGGTTTTCAATTTTCTTGAATCAATTTTATTAGGGATGTCAGATTTAATGGGTAAAATTAGGCATATTTTAATTGGCTTAAATATTTTTTAATACTTGTTTTTAGTATTTCGTTTTGATTTTAGAGGTCTTTCAAGTTACTTATAATGTCTCTGATTTTCTTTAATTTTAAAGGACGCCTGTTTAATGTAATCCAGAAAAAAGAGAAGAAATCAGACAAATGTCCTACTACCCTTAGGGCTTAGGCATTCTAACAGTTTACTCTATCCACAGTCTATCCAGATTTTTTTGTGGTGGAAGATAAGATAAGCGGTGTAAAACGATATTTACTCATGATATTTACTCATAAAATCACTTTCCGAATATTAAGTAAAACATTTATTATCTGTTTAATTATCAATAAAATTTCTTAAAACCGTGAGACGTTTAAGTTATCTTTTATCTTGCTGTAAAACTAAACGCCGCGGTCATTCTGTGTATCAACAGTCAAGCTTATTGTGACCGCTGTCACGACTTCTTGTTTATGGGTTCTAATCATTGTGGCGCCCATTAACTAAATGCTTAGATATAATTGTTGTTTAGACCAGATTGTGAACAAAGTGGCTGTAAGGTTTATTTGTAGTCAAAGTAGGAGTTACGTGTCTTGAAAAGGGATTTTGGCGTGGTTCGTTTGTTTCATTTTTGTGCTTTTAATTTATAGAATTAGCAAGTAAGTAGAGGTCTCGTAATGGCAACCGAATTTAGTATTTTCAATTAACCATTTCTTTTATCAAATCTCGTATTTTGATCTCGGAGCAATTATATTTTATTTTGAATAAGCTATACTAAGATTGAGTATTTTTTCTTCTTGAAGGTTCTTAAATATTCCATACGCTGCTTTAAGGTTTTCATACACGTGAAAAAAATGCATACTAACACATAATTAAATCATAACAATCTACCCAAATGTTTATCATAAAATTTTAAATTAATTAGTGGTATCATTTAGTGAAATTCATCAATCGATCTTAGACAACCACATAATAGTACATTATAATAATATAATAATCATAATATCTATGAATAACCTCTCTTACGCAACCTAGTAATTCGATGTCGCAACCGCACCTGCGCACAAAATGCAACTAATAATTCAATACTGCCAGATCGTTCCCACAGAAGCCAAATATGGTCTCATATGTTTAGATATAATTTAGTCCTGCTGTAAAAGTGTGTGGTCATAGCTCCATATAAGGGGCAATTATTGAATTATTGTTGGGCTCTCTGGGTTCATGTTGCCTTTTTCGTTTGATTAACTAAAGGGATTCGAGAAATGTTGCTTGACGATTATAGAATAGGGCTGTCTGTTTTTTTACGTATGATAAAATTCGGACATGATTTTAATAGGTATTCAAAAGATTTATTTTACTACACTCTCTCTACTACACTTTCGAATATTTCGGGGATTATAATATATTGTATAATTTATGGAATCATTAAACACTTAATTGAATATCAAAATCTAAACGTTTATTTGCGTAGATATAAGCACGACCTCATGAATCGTACATCGTGGATTGTATTGTTGCCTCGGATTGTGTAAAGGCTGTGATAGATGATCTCCTAGCAACACGATGCATTGTAATGTCATTTATAGATGCAATCGATTGCAACGATAATGCTGCACTGATAGCAATTTAATCTCAATGCTACAAGTAAAAAACCTGTAATAAGGGTTTTACTAAGCTTAGCCTCCGTAGCCTCTAAAATCCTGGAAGCCAAGTAATCTTTATTTCCTGCTGTTGGAGAAATTCTTGTGGTTGTTTTAATAACACTGTAGAGTAGAAAAATGTTGGTGTCCTAATTTTGACATAATATTTTGTTTCTAGCCAAAGTTACCGAACTTCGAATATATAGTCGTGTCAGTCAACACATTTTTATTTTATTTTTTTATTTGCACAGCATTTTTATGATTTATACAACACCCATCCATTCCTATCTCCACGCCATTCATCTTTTAACCTCAAAAGCTGTAATAACCATTGTCAATACGGCTTTCTGGTAGCTTGCCTGCCGTTTGGCTTATAAGACAAGAGTCTGTTCTTCGATTGATATAGGTCAGAGTCAAGTCATGCTGGCTTATTGTAGGTTGGCAAACCGCAAAATTAATGTTAATGGTAAATTTAAACTACCTAACAATTAGGTGACTTTTACTTTAGTCATTTTATCGTGACTGACATTTTATGGACAGTCCTACAAACAAGGTGTGAAGTATCCAACCGCCAGTTATTTTGGTAACTATTTTCTTTGACCTAATCACATCATGTGATATTTTTGGTTACCTCAAACTGTTTTCTTTAGCGCATCTATTTATATTGACAAGGATTACTGCTGAAAGATTTCTTTTTCTTTTGTTTATTTAGGTACGCAGTATATCGTTTCCATTTGATGGCTAGGTTTATTTTATTTTCGTTCTCTTCTTTTAATTTGTGTGAGCGTGTCCGTGCCTGCGTGTTTTGAATAGTTAAGTACAATTTGTTAGGGATTTTCTTCCAATGAAACTCCAGGATCCAAATTGTACACTTTTATATATTACATATAGATCACAGGATACATACAATACACTTTCCTCGATTTACTTTATGTTCGACATACGTCGTACCGCACAGGAGTCATCCGATCTGCCGAGTGCAACCGCCATAAATAGCCTCGTTCCTTGTTTCTACCCCCGTATATATTTTTAAAAGCATAAAATATTGCCAATGCAATAGATGAAACCTTACAAATTATTGGTTTAATATTCAATTTAAATCGAACTTATATCACTAAAACCAATTAGATAGATTTTATGTTTTAGACTCTCAAGTTGTTTTTGACTTCTATTATGTGACAGCCTTATTCATAGACAGATTTAAAACCTAATTTAGTTATCGAATGTTTTGTTCCTTTTGAACGACTTAAGAAATCAATTTGAGCGAAGAAGACAAATCATTCAATTACTAAAATAGGTTGTAAATCTGTCTATGAATATGATATTTACAATAACCTTCGGTATTGCCTTTGGAGCGAGTTTGACTGTGGTTCGCCAACTATTGCTGGTTAGTGCAATTTCAATGCTTGTTACCATCGATCAATTATATTTGATCGAAGCTTGTCACTCTATGTTCGATTTACAGGAAATGCATTGACAGATGAATGCTAAACTACATAGTGTTGGCGTGGTGTCATTATTCATTATTTTCACAATAGATCGGAAGGGAGATCTCTCCATAGCTATAGCTTTTGCATTATAAACTGACGCCTGTATCGTTAAATGATTAGCCAGTGGTTCGATTATTGCCGCCCAGTCTTCCAAACCATTTCTCATTCCAATATATAGTCATATTGGTCGAGCATGTCACCGTGTAGTGCATAAATTACAAATATTTGTAGGTGTTAATATAGACTGCCTCGGTGACGTAGTTGTCTACGGTACGATTATAAAAATGAGGTCTCGGGTTCGAAGCCCGGGTCGGGCAAAGTGATATTGGGCTAGTTATTATCAGCCCGGAGTCAGGAATTTGTGCCCGATATGGCGATAGGCTCGCCTCCTACCACATCATGGGACGGAACATACAAGGCGAAATGTGAGTGTCCTGGTGGCGCCTCTGCCTACCACTTCTAGGATAAAGGCGTGAGTTTATGTATGTACTATAATTTGTAAATCCTTTCTTTACTTATACTTTATAATTAAATAACGTTGCCAAGTTACAAGATACGTGTTCGTAGTTTCTATCCTGGGTCTTGTAAAGTCGGTGCAAGTTGCGTATTGGGCAAAGTTTCTGCTTATTAGTTGTCCAACTGGCCGTCTGCCAGTTTAGCCGTATCGCGGAATATTTGCCGGTCCACCAGACGGGTAAAATAAGGACGTTGACCTGAAAGAGGCACTTGCATACCTATATTTATTTCCTGGAAGAAATTAGCGTTACCTTGGCCTGTGCCAGGGTCTATTTTTCTTTTTTAGCGATAGGGAAGCTGTTATGCTCCCCTTTCGGTACCTTGGCGGTGGCCTAGATTGGAATGTCAGTGTTACTGGCCTTCCAGCCTGGTACGTTGCGGATTTTTAATGGTTTCTTAGATTGACGCGATTGTTACACATTGAATTAAAACTATTTTTTACGGATTTTGTTTAATTTTACATTTTTTAACTTCCCGTCTGTAGGAATGTAAAAATTAAACCAAAGCTGCCATAAAATCCGTAAAAAATATTTCAATGTTGCTATCGAATCGGGTCTCTTACAAAACCTACGCCTGCATACCGACTAAAACCTTTCGTGGCACGTGACCAAACTATCCTAGCCTGAATTTTGATAATTTGTCCGTCACACCGCTGTTTATTCATAAGAAATAATACATATGTACATACATAAACTCACGCCTTTTTCCCAGAAAGGGAGCTACCAGGACACCCATATTTAGCCTTGTATGTTCCGTCCCACGATGTGATAGGGAGCGAGCCTATCGCCATATCGGGCACAAATTCTTGACTCCGGGCTGATAATGAAAAGAAAAATCCAATATCATAACACATCATTGGTGATGTAATAGTCTGACATAATCTAGCCCAACAATGCACCAACGATATTTTGATGACATATCAAACAAATAGACTATTGTCCATCAACAATACCCCCGTGTTTTCTCAAGAGTCAATTCCTAAAGCCAACATATCACGGGCCCTTCCGACCGCTCTAATCGACATTGAATCGTCTTTCAATATGTCCAGTCTATTGCCACGCTCCTATTCAATATTCCAAACTTACATTTACTGCCATATTCACCTTTATATTTGTGATATAAGAGTTAAAATCCCTTGATTCCACATCCAATTTCTTTCGTGGAAACAAACTTACTTTTCACCAATGCGTTTTAATCGTAGATCTTATGTTTGAGGAATAGAGACGATAGTCCTTTGGTAAAGTTGTGCGGAAGTTTCTCGTTATGTCGTAGAACTGTCTTATTGACAGAGTTTTATAAAAACACAAAGGGCCGCTTCCGTGAAATACTTTCTATTGAGAGTTATTTTGAATCTACGGGTTCCGTTCGCAGGTATTCGGTACAATTCCTCTTTGTGATGAAAGTCAATCTACGGACTATCTAAGAGCTTTTACTGCATCTTGCGTTATCTTGATTGACAATTTCTTCGATCTGCTCATAATCCACAGCTTACCTCCGCGGGTATGTTCATTCTAGCTGCAGAGAGGATTTCTAATTGGACAATTAGGAGTAAAGCAGTATTGTAACGATGGTATGGGTACTTATACATTCTTTAATTAAATCGGTATTGATATCGTACTCGTATTTTCGATTGTAGAGGACGGTCGTGGCTTGCAGAGAGACGTCTATGGGCTGATACAGTATACAGTATTGGTCTCTTGGTGTTGTTTTGATCAATCTATCCGCCTGCAGAACGACACTCGTACACAAGGTGGAAAATTCACAGTACAATGCAAGTTTGTCGCGTTTCGTATTCATCAGGCTTGGACGGCGGTAGGCGGCGACTTACACCCATATTCTAAGACGTTTCCTCGACCTTATCTTAGTCGAGGTGACTTTATAAATGAACTGAAGGAATCCTCGAAAATGGTATGCTTAGTTAAAAATATACCTTTACTAAAGGTTCCTCGAGTGAGGTTGAGTCAAGGAAAAACGTCATCAATTACGTCATTGATGTATAGATAAAGTAGAGATTTAACAAAAAATCTTTGAAACTAGTTTATGATCACTTGAAAAGTGACAGTCAAATGTCATGTCAAAGTGTTTACATAGATTCAATAATTATTAAACTCAAAATCTTCGGGATTATGACTGGAAGACAAATATTTAGTGAGTCGGAGAAAAAAACGCATGCAGACAGGAGGAGGGTCATACCATCCAACCCGGAAATTTCAAAGGATATTCTTATGGATGAATCGTCGTTCGGGATATTCGTACGGAGTATCGTACAAGTATTGCAGGAACTGCTGGAAATCTTTAATAACTCATTTAAAATAATAAACACTGTTTCCAAACCAAAAATCTTTTATTAAATGAAATAAAGAGTAATGTTTGTATCATTCACTGAGAAAACGTGTAAATCGTGTAGAGGCACCCACCGCAAAAAATTGTTGGCATATTTAGGTATTTAAGAATTTTAAAAGGTAAACTTTATTTCTCTCTTATAAATTACAATTTTAAAGTAGGATTATTTCTTTTATTTCTTCCTTAAGGTAGGTCGCGACGTACCTTGAGTTTGACAGTTGATTCCTTTCCTCGAGAAAGGAAATTTTTTTTAGAAGTGGATACTTTATAAACTATGTCCTACCAGTATAAAAAAGTAGACAGCTACATTTTTCAGTAAATGCTCCGCCATAGAGAGTGCGTTGCCGCTCGGTAATCAAGACTGACGGGACTTTGATAATGGACATAATGCGCAGACTGAACCACGACTAATGAAGACGACAAATGAAGGAAAAAATGCGTGGAGATATGAACATTAATTGAAACTGCAATCTTTCGCGTCAGCGGTTGGCATACCATAAACATTTTAAATTAAATTCGGCGGTATGGCCACTGGGTTTTTTCAAAATAAGTATCATCCTACAGTCATATACATAGTCCTGACCCCACACTAATATCAAGTCTTATGTCGGGGGTACCAGGAACTATACGAGAGACTTTACGGTCTCACAAACACCCAGACCCGAAACAAATCACACAAATATTTGTTTCGGTGCGGGGATCGAACCCGCGGCCTCACATTTCACAGTCGACGTGTAACCAACTGTGCCACGGAGGCTGTCAAGGAGAAGTATATTGTCATAGGATAATTACTTTCTGATTAGCTTTAATGAAAATATTAATATGAAAAGTTTATTGTAATGTAACACTTTTGATTTACTAAAACAAAATGCTATTGATCTATTAATTATTGGTTTATATTAATACATAAAAAGTGGGTTAATGCATTTGTACAATAAATTTTATGACTCTAACGGACTCAAATATTTGAGAAGAAACCAATATATTCAGTAGTAGATCTTTTCTCCTATTTACCACATTTTGTTCTCCCCGCAAAGAATTCCTCATGAAAATACTTAACCCGATCTCAGAGTAATGGATTCGACAGCTCGAATGTCGTACGGAGAGTGGTTAAATAAAATACGATACGTGCAGTAAAATCTTTTTGATATGTCGCGTATTTGATTTCGATACTCTTGGAACTATATTTCTTTATATTTTTGTATGTTTTTGTATGTTAAAATCGACATGATTTGCTCAGCAGTTATTCAATCAAAATGGATGTATTGGCCATTAAATAGAGTGGCGAGAGAAGAGAAATGACGGTAAATGAAATATTATGTGTTCTTTTAAAACATACAACATTGAGATCTTAGACATGGAAAAATATATAAGTGGATAATCTATTATGTTTTGTTACGTGAAGTTTTTGTGTGAGCATAGTAAATGAAAGTAGAGTGAGTATCGAAGAACTAAGAGATATTGTGCGGTTCTGTAATAATAATGTCCATTGACACCTTTGACACATTGCCTCCGTGGCGCAGTTGGTTAGCAGCCGGCTGTGAAACGAGAGGCCGCGGGTTCGATCCCCGCACCGAAACAGTGACTGTTGAGTGTATTCATTCATATTCTATGTTAAAAGTTTTTAAGTATGTTGTGGGCAGTATTTTTGAAATATGGGGGACCACTCAAATAAAATTCGATTTTTTAGTTAGCATAGGAGTGAGATACTCGTATACTATGTTAAAATATATTCATACGAATTCTCTCCCTACATTCGAATATCTTAGAGTGTTAGATAATAATTCAATTCTGATATAATCTGGTATATGACGGCATATAAACGGTGTGACGAAATAGCGTCTCTGGCCTTTTCGACCGCAACGCTGCGGTTTCAGGGTTCGCCAGCAGAGTAGTCATATTACATAAATATTTGTCTTTTGATGCTGTTTGGGTAAAACTTTAGTTTATTAGCCCACGATATCGGGGTTGGGAGGGGGGGGGGGGGGGGGGGGGGGGGGTGTCCCATGTCCCCTGGTACCACTCCCATGAAAAGGTGACGCACCATTCCCGAGAAAAACCAATTAATGTAACCTAACCTCAAAACACTTGTTGTCAAAACAAATTTGCTTCTGCAACGTCTCCGGCGCTACGGGAAGTGCAGCCCCTTCGCCCTTGCGTAACAAAGGATAGGCACCCATGCTCACCTCCGCAGCTTCGGCTTGCTGGTCGCCTTCGGCGACCAGCCTCAGCCGCTACGGCTCGCACGGTTGCCTATCCTTCGTTACAGCGGGCGGGGGCTGCTCTCCCTCCGCGCCTCCGGCTTTTTATATACACTCTAGGGGTGGTACCCAAAAGACTACGTGAAGTCGGGGTGCCCCAAGTCGGTTTTGGGACAAAGTCGACCTATTTTACCCACAAAGTTGGTACACTAACTACCATCGGAACAAATGGAATGAACCAAAACAAATGACACTGACACTTATCGTAACTCGTAAATATATTTTTTACGTTCCGTTTCACTATTTTTTTACGAATTTTCAAATCACAGACTATATATTTGACATAATATTATCGATTTGTTTGTCAGTCGCCCACAATAACGTTCCGTTTTACCTAATATGTGATTTGAGGTTAGAAAATATTTTCATTAATTTCTCGAAAATTATACATCACCTTTTAATAAGAGTGGTATTGTTGTAATCAGGGACTCAATCCCTACCACCTGTGATCACTTTCGCCGCTCTCTTCGTGGGCTAATAAACTAAAGTCCAACCCACAAGCAAGCTCCGGCAAATTGGAGACAAGATTTGAGCAAACATATGCGGTGCGTTGGCGTGTTGGCGCGGGAATCACGAATGTACTTGCACAATAAGTATTTCAAAGAAATGGCAGAAGATAGCTGTTTCTGCCTCAATTAATACTCTATCTACGGCCGGTTTCTATAGCCTGTCTATCTTTGACCACAACTAAGCAGGTTGCCAGGAAGAAATCGCTCAATGCGGTATGGTCACCCATTGTACCATTTTAATTTGTATTCGTTATCTAATTCATACGTAACTTGATATGGACAATAAAGGGTATAAACAAATAAATAAGAAGGCCAAATAACTAGCTGCTATTTGTATAACTCTGTGTATTTTTATATTTTAAAACAAAAATATATAGATATATTTATCTCTATATCATCATCATCAGCTTATAGTTGTTAACTGCTGGATATAAGTCTCCTCCAATGTGCGTCATTTCACGCTGTATATCTTTAACTACATACACCATACAAATATATTATGTAACTTTTTTTGTATTTGATCAAACATTTGCGATGCACGTTGGCGTAGGAATCAGAACTTGCATAATGTTGCTAAGTATTTCTGAGAAATCCTTATATTGATTGGTTGCAGTAAGGCTTCCGTAGCTCAGTGGGAAGAGCGATGATCTTTATATGGGTCATGCTGTTCTTGTTACACTTACATGCGTTTAAAAATACCTTATATAGGCACCTGTAACACCTATGGGTCTAGAATAGTATATAGAGAAACAAGCATGATTGATCTTATCGTTTATATTGTTGTTTTGTGTTTATTTAAGTATCTAAATATCTCAGGATCATTCTTACGATTACAAATATTTAAATAAATACTTAAAACTTTGTAGACACTTTATTATTTCGCCAAAAATGCTAATAATTTAATTATTGACACATTTTATTAGTTATAAACAATGGTCTTTGATTTTTATCTACTAGGGTTTTTGATTTCAAAATTCTAGAATTAAATTGACTAGTAATTTGTTATTGTTTTGTACAAAAAACACACTTAGGCTGCATTATAAAGTGCACGAAATTCACACACATCAGTTGTGATGAACAAGCTTCAAATATTCGTCTAAATTCGTTCTTATTCATAAACACGACAATTATGAAGAACAGTGTAGCAGCTAATGAACATTCACTGATGGATACAAAGCGTTGTAACCCAATTAGTGCAAATTGCTGCAACTTCCCTCATTTCAATTTGTACTCTAGTCCATATTGTTAAAGTACAATTTTGCTTGTATTTTAGATGAAACCCAGCGCCGCTTACCACATATTAGCAATTCCTTCCGGGAATAGACAAATATGGATAAAGTTTGTGCGCGCAGATTGTTACGCTTGAGGGAAATAACACATTAATATAATAGTTTACTTTAACACTTTACATATTGGATCCCCGCCCCGAGACAAATATTTGTCTCGGGTCTGGGTGTTTGTGGGACCAAAAAGTCTCTCGTAGCTTCTGATACGCACAACACAAGACTTAATTGATCTTAATTTGGGGTCAGGACTATGTATGTGACTGTTGGGTGTACAGAAAGAAGCCTTGTGTCGTGGGTATCGGTATTTGTAGATCATCAAAGATTTGTCTCGCAGTGTGTTGAACTATGATTCGTGAATTAGTACGAATATGTTTATACTCGTACATAATATATTAAAGCTATATTCAGAACTAAAGGACCCGTGGCTCGGTGGCGTAGTTGTAGTACAACTAAAGTAAAGCTGAGGTCTCGGGTTCGAATCCCGGGTCAGGCAAAGTGATATTGGGTTTTTCTATTCATTATCAGCCTGGAGTCAGGAATTTGCGCCCGATATGGCGATAAGCCCGCCCCCTATCACATCATGGGACGGAACATACAAGGCGAAATGTGGGTGTCCTGGTGACGCCTCTGCCTACCCCTTCTGGGATAAAGGCGTGAGTTTATGTATGTATGTAAAGCACCCGAGTATTACTATTATTAGTTGTCATTATAATATGAACTTGACCTACATTGCTTCTGATTAATAAAACAGCTCAATTCGCCTTTTAGAATATGTGGTTGATTCACCCCCAGAAAGGTCATACGTGGACTGAATACTTCATGTGATACTAATTCTTTTGACATAAGTTTCAGAGGCTATATTTGCAAGCACATTTGTCGGCATTAAACGCCAAGGCATTTGATGAATACCGAATATTTTATGGTAATATCGCAAATAGCACGTAATTTATCATCGTAGTGCTTGGCTCCGCGTCATTATGACGTAAGGGGTTGATCGAAGTTATTTTATATGGTCGATTAGAAGGACCACAAATATAACGGAATATTCAAACAGTAGTGGAATGCCAAGCGATGCTTTGTAATTCATGGTGTTGTTTGGTTTTACTGGCCATGAGCGGTCGTAAAGCTTCCATCAGGCGAATGGCACGCTCGTCTCGCCATTTATCGCAATAAAAAAAAACATAAATTGCGGTACATATATTTTGTTCACGGTATTCACTCTAGAAAAATATCTCAATGCCTTTTGATACTATTTGAGTGTATGTATTTATTGGTAGGGTAACTATTGTAAGGGTGGGGATTACGGGGCAATTCCAGGAAATAAATGTTTATTTCGCCAAGATTTATATTCTTGACCTTGATCCGAGAACGCTGGATTAAAGCCAATAATGTGTTTTTCCCGTGACATAAATTTTATATGTTTGTATAAGCTTTGTTGGAACGTAAACAGTGTGATGTCGTTTCCGTTCGGTTTTCAGTTAACTGTAGCTGCTGGAGATCTGATCGCGTAATTTATGAATATATTTGTGTATATTTTAATCGCGGAAACATCTCTCTTGTTATACACTTTGTGGAAACTGAATGTTTTCGGTTTCTCAGAACAATATTTCAATAAATAGTCATAATAAATAGTCGGCAAAGTCCATTAACACTTCCATCTCAAAGTGGTAGAACCTCAATATAGTTTATTTGGACTACTGTAGGAATTGGTCGGCTCGGCGTAGTCTGTATCACAGTAAACCGAGGTGAAGTGTCAGTTTTGCTGTCATTTTTCTTTCGGTGAGCTCACTTGATTGTGTTTCCGTCAATGTGTATTATACTGGGTACAGGGCAATGTCACCAAACGGTACAACGAAGCTACTGCTTAAAGTATATTTTCATGAGAATTAGTCGCATAACTACGTCGGGCCTACTCATTGGTACGGTAATAACGAGCTACGGCAATGCTTTACTTTTTGTAAGATATTTTAAAATAGAGCGGGTTTTTTAATTATGAGCTGATAAAAGTTTTCTATCGAATAAAATATAACCTGACTGATTAATACATCTAACATTTTTATTTCTTGCATTTTATCTTAACAATTTTTTTCCTGATTAAAAATGTTGTCTGAAAAACAGACGAAACGTTTTAAATACTTCTCAGACTGAAATATTCCCCTTAAACTTGTATTGGAGCGTGGAGCGTCGGGAAAGTTTTTAATTTCATTCTAATTCTCGTGCAAACACTGGAAGTTTGAGCGCTCGAGTTACGGAGTGTGTCTGCCTTGTTGGAGACAGTGACAGTATACCTACATATTGCCATCTTTGATAGCTTGCTTGATTGAAGGGAAAGTTTTAAACTAGCATACATACAAACTACATAAACTCACGCCCTTTCCCAGATGGGGTAACCTAGAGGTGCTACCAGGTCTCCCATATTTCGCTTTGTGTGTTCCGTCCCACGATGTGATAGGGGCGAGCCTATCGCCATTTCGGACATACCTCCCAGGCTTCTTCGTAATATTGGCTTTTTAATGACGGTAATATCTGGAAACAATTTTATTAAGAATGATTTATTGTAGAGTTTATCACTTCCTTACCATATCAAAAACCCGCAACTGATAAAAAATATTTTAAATAAGACTGGTATTCATGACAGGTAAAATTCGTGATCACAAAGTATCATATTATACCCTGCTCTTGGTTGATATAACCGATTATTAAAAATCTGAGAGATATTACACGTATAAATTGTAGAACCTTAAGTCCTTTCCACAATTTCGCAGTTTCCAGACATACGGCCCAGTGGAAGGTCAAATATTAATAAAACCCCCTCTAAGCCTAAAATACGATGCGCCCCAATAACGTAGGGGCGAGAGATACCCTCCCCCGTCTCAAATATAAAATTCTTGTATACTTTCGGGATATTTCGCGACTTGAGCATGTCTGGATACTTTACGTCAATCCCGAACGCAAGGGAGCGTTTGTGAGAAATTATGATGTATGGGATCCTTTAGATTTTAATAAGCGCTTCGGGTATGAATTTGTTATTTTGCTTGCGTATATCCGGTCCTGCAAGGTGGCATAATTGTTTTTATCGAGATAAAAGACTTTGTATCATCAATGAACACTTTATTTGTTTAGCCTTGCATTTAATGTTTTTATTTGCTCAACTTTCAAAGCGCATATTTAGATTGAGAACTGAGAATATATTTTGTAGCTTTTTGTAATTACAAAGGTGCTAAGTGAGCTAGTTTTTCTTTTACTTTATAAAACATTTAATAAGACCAACCTTTCGTAACATTATAAAGCACACCATCTTTGAAAAATGTCGTAGAAAATTGTTTTATACAATGCTCCGGGCCGAAAAAATGCCGGTAAAAATTCATAATTGAAAACTCATGATAAAAACCTGTAGCTGACTTATCGTGACGTATCTTGCACAGAAAGTGGGCAGTAAAAACATATTTTACGGGTTCTGACCTGGCAATAAAAACTGAAAGGCCCGTTTTGTTGTAGATCACGGTTTTACGACTTTTAAAATGCATTCTAAAAATATGACGCGATTCGATTCATTCATCTATTCAGTAACAGCTGTGGGGTTATATTAAGTTTTTACGAGGCTTGAAGGAATATGTATGCGGATTTTGACCGTAGTATGTATAAACAATAGAGTCTATTAAATTTTGAAATAAAAGCGAGTGGTGGCGTAGTTGGAAGGTGAACGAATTGCTGAGAAGTGGCCAAGTGGCCAAATACCAGACTTCTTGATGTTAATTGGTATTCGAAAACATTTGAAATCTACCAACCGCTTCAGACTTCTTTTTTTGTGTCCAAGAGAAAAAGCTATTAAGCTCCCCTTTCGGTACCCTGGGGGAGGCCGAAAGGGTATATCAGTGTCTCTGGCCTTCCAACTCGGCACGTTGCGGATTGTGGTCGGGCTGGGACCCTAACAAAACCTACGCCAGCATAATGACTAAAAACCCCTCGGTGACCTTCACACGCATTATGGGTGGCACCGGACATCCCAGGACGACAAAACCGCTTTAGACTAGCCAAGGCTAGCG
Organism: Deilephila porcellus; assembly: GCA_905220455.2. Classification (NCBI taxonomy): domain Eukaryota; kingdom Metazoa; phylum Arthropoda; class Insecta; order Lepidoptera; family Sphingidae; genus Deilephila; species Deilephila porcellus. The sequence goes on from LR999974.1 coordinate 13,071,392, forward strand.
TGATAGACCAAAAGGACTACTACTGAAATCATAATAAAATAATAATAATATAATAGTTGTAAAAATAAAATTCGTGTAATACTGACTTAATGTAAATGGGAATTCAGGACAGCTCTAAGATTTAAAGAAAATTTTAAGTTTTGTGATATTTCGAGTATGTTCATCGCTGTAGGCACATTTACAAATAAAAAAAAATTTGTTCAAATAAAACTTTATAAATATATGTATACTTAATGTATCATCGATGCAATTTATTAATATTTATTTCAAGAATTTGTTCTTAGACCTAAAATCTGTCTTACCATTTTATTTTACCTATCTCAAGCGCGGTCTACTTACAAAAGCACCATTTGACCATTAATAAATCAGTGACGTTTGATCGTCGAACACAAATCAGAGGGCCCATAAATATCGATTGTACTTGACATTGGTGAAGTGATAAAAGGGCAGAGGGCTGACGGTATCGACGCGAGCGCCCATAATTTAGGGCCTGTAATCGGACCCCACTAGTATGTCTGATGTACATAGGTTATTTTGTTCAATAATCAGTTTACAAGTCCCTGCTTTAAGTAGTAATACAAAATGAGTGTACTATGAACGTTTGAGGCAAGAACATGTATGAATTTACCATTACTATGGAACGTCGACGGCGCGGCTGGTATAGAACTGATCTAGTAGGCATCGTAAGTTACGATTTCATTGAAAGCTGGATTGTAGAAGTATTATATGTAAGTATTTAACTTTGCGTTGTTTTTTTGTTTGTCGTACTATAAAGCTCATAAAGCTCAAGTCAAGCGACTTATACTAGATACATTTATTACACTGTTTTTTAAAAATGGGACTAAAGAAGTATTCTCCATTTGAAAACACTTTTTTTTAATTTATCAGTTGATATATATGAATTAAAGCTTATTAAGGTATTTTTCTATTTTTTAACAGTAAGGTTCAGAGTTCGATTCTAATACCGTCGATATTTTGTACTTAAGCTACGCCTCTATGGCTAAAGATGACTGTATCTATGTTTTGTTATGTAACACCTTACACGCTTATGTGTGTATACTCATGTTCATACAAATAAAACATCTTTATCTTATCTTTATCTTTAACAATCCTTTGTACCCAATAAATATACTGACAGTTTATGTATATTTCGAATTCAACACCACTCAGTCATTATTTTAAATTCGGTGCTTATAATCATACCTCACAGATACGTATGCCAGAGGGCTGAACAGTAAACAGGGCCGAAGCTCCATAACTCAGGTTGGTAATCGGGCCACCCACTACACATACGGTCACCGTAAATCGGCCGCGCGTGCGGTAGTCACAAGGCAGGCCATTCGATCGCTGTACACTGTATATTGTTTGGAAGGCATCCATACTGTTTTGTATATCTACCACTATACTTTTGGAATAAAATCTATCACATAATGTTACATAGTTATTTTGATTAGTTACTATAAATTTCAATAAAGTTGGGTACGGTTTCCAGCCTCGAATTGAAAATGTGAGAAGAAAGTAAAAAACGTAAACAAAGCAAATACGTATCTAGCAAAGAAATGTATTGATTGTGATCATGTGTATACTGTGGGAGAACCTTAATTTTCAATAAATAAATAAGAAATATTCATGTAAGACAGGACCGATTTAGAAATACTTCAGTGACCATCCGACGAGACGTCGGGTTAAAGCTGTGTACCTACTCACTAGCAAACTGTAACTTGTATGTAAAAGTAACGAGATACTATTGTGTACGTGTGTTACAGTTTATGGTTGCAGAATAAGTACCTTGAAATCGTAGGCTTGGTGAGAGCCGCACGCGTACGGCTCGCAGCAGGTTTGCGAACACGTACGCACTACGGGTCGGGTACTCACTAGCGAGCCGTAACCGTAACATTAATTCGTCTGCTAAAAGTACTGACAACTGCCAAAATGGCAGCATTGCCTCATCAGTATTACCACAAACACAGGAAGTCTTACAGCCGGGAGTTAATAACAAATAGAAATCAAATGTCTTCACAATTTGAAAACAGCAATAACATTGTTTTCTATGAAGTGTATAGTCTAATATCTTATTAAATCGTATAGTATATTGCCCTGAATCCGTATCACAGCCTACACAGTCGGGCAAGCTGCACGACGATCGTTTGTTACTGTTATGGGCCAACAACTAACTTCCGACCGCTTGATAGCACAACGGCTTATGGTTTCATGTGATAGGGCAGTTAAAGCATTGATATAACTTTCTACAGGATCACCTCCGTTGAAATCACATTGATTTGAACGAACAGAAGCAGAATGAACTAAATTAAGCGAGTGGGATAAATAATCGGGTCTTTTTTTGGCTTGGTCAGTAAATGAATAAAAACAATGCTTTGCATCGAGGGCTTTATAATGTACTTACCACTATATAGGTAGGTAGACGCAAGGTGACGATTTTTTATATAGTTCAATTCAATATAGCCAGTGAAACATGAAGACCCAAAGAGGCGTACATTCACAATCGCCTTCAATAAGATACGCATCAACTATCTATAAAATTCTATAGCAAAATTGGAAACCATTATAAGAAGATCTACTTTATAAAATAGGAAATAGACTTCATCCAGAATTTTACTGCTACTAATAGCAGATCGATTCAAAAGCGTGGAGTTGTAGCTACTAATACTATAATTAAACTCAAATCGCCCGAGGTTCCATTGGGTTGACCTGGTTACAACATTTAAATCTCCCCACAAATTGTTCTGTCAAATTACCTTTAAAACATTATTGGAGCCCCGCCTTAAAGCGCATCGCTTAATGAGCCAACTTTAAATATTGGGACTAATTTGTACGTGAATGCTGGTATACGGCCGTCTAACGGGAAAGATAATTATGGATTTAAGGTTCCGTATTTGGAAGGTAGAAACGGAACTACTTACGTATCGTGGCGTGTGCCTTGGATAGTTATTTCTGATACAAATGTCACATGTTACGTAATTTAAAAGCAATCTTATATTTGTATAATAATATAATAAAACAATAATAAATACACCCAACAGTCATATACATAGTCCTGACCCCACACTTAGATCGAATCCTGTTTCGTGAATATCAGAAACTACAAGAGACTTTTCGGCCTCACAAACACCCAGACCCGAAACAAATACCTTTGGTTCACACAAACATTGGTCTCGGTGCGGGGATCGAAACCAATATAGTTTAATTATAACAGTTTCTAGTCATTTTGATATTCGTACAGCAGTTCTTGACTACATCAACGTAGGGTAGAGGTGACATATTATATCAAATATTAACAAAGATTAAGCTAATGTCTCTATTTATTTAAAAATTAATTATAACTCGGCGGCAGAAAACATGTTATGGTGTTGACGGTCATTATCACATTGATTATTATTTAAGCACGGTTTAACAATTTATATTCATACCACTAACTTTTACTAACTAGTTTGGTGATCTGAAATCTAAATGCTCTCGCATTTGAACTTAAAATAGCCTATAATAAACACATAGATTCTAATATACGAAAAAAAACTAGTAGATAAAACTCAATGGAATTCGATGTTTAATACTAATGTTCACACTTCGTAATCATTACCAATATCTACGTAGAAACGAATTGCTGTACTTGAGCGCGATCGCTTTGAAGTCGAGTATTGGAATTCAATTTGAACGAGTGATAGCAATCAAAATGTAGAAACAAGTATTGATCTTTTCATAGTTGATTTTATCGTTTAAGTGCTCCCAAATGTAACATGCGTTTGTCTACTGTCGTTTTTTTATCGGTATTCAATTTTAAAATATAATATTAAATGTTTTATTTTAAAAGTATGATTATTTGCAGGGTCGTCAGATAAGTAAATACATAATAAAAAATACGTAAGGTACTGCATTGAAAAAAGGTCAGTTTGTAACATTAGCGTAGGGCGAACAACCTCAAAACGACATTTTCCTTCATCTATTCTTTATTGACAACACATCTACAAGGTACCTCGAGACGAAAAACGTGTTTATGATTTATATGTGTTTCTAAAATAATCTGTGATATCATATATCTGGTCATTGTGTGCGGAAATGTTATTAAAATACACATTATCCACGTTCTATGTCAAACCAATTCCAAATTACGTTCCATTAGATTTTAAATATTAAAGTCTTGCCCACTCGCAGCGTCCGTCGCCCCTATCTCGGCGGTTAGGCTTCTGGTTGAATGTAAATTGCCTGGTCTACATCTGGCTTTTTGAATGGGCCATTTTTGCTCTACGTACTAGCACACTTTAGAAAAATAAATTTAATTGCTAATGTTTAATTAAAGCTATGGATACCGTTTTATGTATTGGTGCCGAAGACAGCGCTGTCATGACTGGGTTTAGGGTTGTCTATTGAAAGAAAATTAAATAGCAAGACGAGTGTCTTTTCGATTACATTTTCAACTCAACTCAAGAAAACGGCAAAGCCATTGAACTAAATTATCAGACTAAACTAACAGTACCGTTTATAATAGCAATTATCAGGTATTACGTGAAAACATAAATATTTTGCCTATCAATTCCTGTTTGGTTAAGCGAATGCCATTGAAAAATTCAGTCTAAACGCGCCAATTCTTCTAATCGAGATTTTCCTATATTTTAGCTGTGAGCATATTTGTTTTAATGATTTTTTTGTATTTATAACTCCGAAAACTTCTAGCGATTCTGAATCACGTAGGATGTAATTAAAATTAATCACCGCGAGGCAACCCTACGCAGAGGCAAGATTAATGTAGTACATATTTGTATGTTCTAATGTTAGATTACCAAATATTTACTGGATTACAATTTAGATAAAATTGTTAGTGGCGGGAAATTGAGTTGAATGGTCATTATTAACTTTCGATCATGCGGAGGGACATGGGAGAATGTCAGGTCTCCGAAGACGACATTAGGGATAGAAGGAAGTGGAAAAGAAAAACGAAGATAGCTGACCCCATCACCATGTGGGATTCCTAGCTTGGAAGAGAGAGAGTTTTAAATACTGGATCGCAAATGTGACTCAATTGTACCCGGTTAGTCCAATGCTACTCGTATCTACCACGATTCGACACAATGGTCCCAGCATGTGAAGTAAACCTGGACCGGACCATTTAGACCGTCCTTAAAAATAAGTAACTACATACAGCCTCCGTGGCGCAGTTGGTTAGACGTCGCCTGTGAAACGAGAGGCCGCGGGGTCGATCCCCGCATCGAAACAAATGTTTGTGAGAACCACAAGTATTTGTTTCGGGTCTGGGTATTTGTGAGACCGAAAAGTCTCTCGTAGTTCCTGATACCCACGACACAAGACTCGATCTTAGTGTCGGGTCAGGACTATGTATGTGACTGTTGGGTGTATTTATTTATTTATTTATTACATGCATAAACTCACGCCTTTATCCCAGAAGGGGTAGGCAGAGGCGCCAGCAGAACACCCACATTTCGCCTTATATGTTCCGTCCCATGATGTGATAGGGGGCGAGCATATCGCCTTATTGGGCACAAATTCCTGACTCCGGGTTGATAATGAATAGAAAAACCTAATATGACTTTGCCCGACCCGGGGCTCGGACTTGAGACCTCAGCTTTGTAGTCGTACCGTAGTACAACTACGCCACCGAGGCACTAAGTAACTACAAATTATACTTTATGGCATCCCTTACTAACAGTGCATGCTCACTGATCAATAAATCACTGTTTTGTTTTTCTCTGCTTAAAGTCAACAAACGAAAAGAAGGTACTTATATTTTATTAAGAAAAATACATTAGACACGTACAAAAGATTAACGATTGCGGTTTGTCGTAAATTGCACGAAACTCAGGCGTGGAAAGCTTTTAAAGATGTGTCAAGGTTTTTGCTTTATAAGGACAAAGAGCGTATTAACGAATTCTGAGGAGTTTTTTTTAATATAACATCGCTTCAGATTATTTCAATGCTGTACAAGACGGACGAATGAAATGTTTTGATTCGATTTTTCAGGAATTAACGAAATGTAAAATAAGATTTGATGTTTATTACATTTCTACAAGGCCTAGCTTAGTAGTTTAGGTCATAGATGTGAGTGACGTGAGTACTGAGTTCCAGATCTTAGTATGCTTATGGACCATCTTGGATTTGAACCCGTGATAAAGAGTACTCATTTGCATGACAAAAATATTGATATCATTTGCCAATGTCAGCCGTAAAAGCCGTCTGAGACAAAGAGATTAAAACTAGAAAATTCTCAAAATGTGAGTTTAAAAATCAATCTTTTTTGTAAAGTACCTATCGAATTTTGTGAAGGTGTCTAATACCAACAACTAATTTATTGGTTTATGGAGAGTATTTTAATGTCCCATCAGGCCTCAGATAATGGGAAATGGATACGGCATATTATGTTTAAAGACATCATAGAGGGTTTGCTACGCAATAGCTTTGATCAAAACTAGTAATTCCCGCGTATGAATACACAACATAAATACAAATTGGCATTGGATGGGCGTCAGAGCCAATTTTGTCCCGACGCGAATGAAATTGGAAACGAATTAACTATCTTTGAGAGCGTCTGTGTAAATATGCAATTTACGTACCTGAAAGTTGACATTTTATAAATAACATACATAATAATAATGTTGGTGAAGTAATTAAACTGTTTTACTGCTGGGACTATACAACTTTTAAGAGGCTTTAGTCCAAAATTTTGACCTACTGTAGGTAAATACAACTCACGTCCCTTTGTTATTCTTGTGGTGACCTTTTAGAAACATAAATATCGTTAAAGTGTTATTAAATGTAATTTTACCAATGTTTTAGTATAAAAGCTGAATTTTGTATACGTTTCTTAGACAGCTATCATAAGGTGTTTTCTTGTTAGTCAGACACTTTTGATGGTTCTTTCAACTTGTCAGACACGTTGAAGTTATCAACTTCCAAAGCCACTTCGATTCACACTTCATAATTGCTGATTGTGTGATGCGTATGTTAGAGGCATGCGCAAACAAATTTTCAGCTTTCATATAATGGCTATAGTCTGGCGGTCACGGGCTCTTGGTCTATTCTAGCTTTAACAAAAATATGCAAATGTTACAAGCGGCTTGTCAAATGGTGTCTACAAAGAGAGGTCTAATTCAAGGAGGTTTTTTGTCTTTCTTTGTCTTTGGTCACTGAATAATTAAATAGACGTGGTTATTCCGCACCCTCATCATTGCTGTGAAGGGTTTTTGTTAGAATTAACATTTACCTTACCATGTACTGTGTTTGCTTTGTATACAAACGTAAGTGGTTTGTAGGAATTGTCTTTGTAGTTTTATTGAGTAATGTTATTATAAGTTGTAACAGTTTTAGGAGTATTTAGTAACAAAAAATATTCAGTATTCAATCAGGAAATAATTCACTTATGGTATTTGTTAGTTTGCATTAAATTTTAACTACGTAATATTGGTACTTAAGAAATATGTGGATGAATTGATAATTAATAATATATTTTTGATTAATAAGTAAAAATGCGCACATGCTTGATTTTATTCGATTACACAATTTTCGACTGAGACTGCCTCGGTGGCGTAGTTGTATTACGGTACGGTTACAAAGCTGAGGTTTCGGGTTCGAGTCCCGGGTCGGGCAAAGTGATATTGGATTTTTCTATTCATTATCAGCCCGGAGTCAGGAATTTGTGCCCGATATGGCGATAGGCTCGCCCCCTATCGCATCATGGGACGGAACATACAAGGCGAAATGTGGGTGTCCTGGTGGCGCCTCTGCCTACCCCTTCGGGGATAAAGGCGTGAGTTTATGTATGTATGTATGTACACAATTTTCGTATTTAAAGAGAAGTAAATCTAATTTGATATTTTTATACTGTCATTATGCATTTTATTGCGGGTTGGAATCTAAAAGCATTGACCGCTTTAAAAGCAAAAATGTCGAGTCATTCCGTTCTCTGAACGCATTAATGTATCGTATTGGATACGTATACCAATAAAGACAAATAGAACATAACGATCGCTTTCGCCATAAAATAGCTTTCAAAATAGAAAATTCCAGAACATTTACTGTATGTAAATAAGATTGCAACAATACCCAGACTGTAAAAGCCATAAATTTTTACATTAAAGAAAACGTTAGTGTCGTACGATGTAAGAAATGCTTTAAAGTTTAAATCCTTACTAATAACAATGGGAAAATGTGTTTATTTTTTACGCTTTCATATTATATTTACTCAACAAATAATAATTTAATTAACATACATATTGATAGATAAAGACATTGAATACCTTTCATGTGGAAAATGTACTTTTCTCGAAGGATAAAAAAAAAATTACGACAGTAATACCGCATAATTTGCTGTACCAACTAAAATGAAATGCAACATGATGCCTGAAGTACAGAACTATGGTTCTATCCTGAATGAGAATCTGATATCTATGTACTGGCAACATCTATGATCCAAGCGTTGTGGATGTATATGGGCGGCAGTGATCGCTTACCATCAGGTGACTATTTGCTCGTTTGCGGACATATTCAATAAAGCCTATATGGCCTAACCCCTCATAATCGTACTTTCGATGGTAGAGGGGGCCCGTGCCTTGCAGTGGGACGTACATGGGCTGATAAAGATTCAATAAAAAAAATCTAAAAATACCTATTCCTGAATTATCTCAAGCACGTGAGCGGAGTCATGTCTAAAAGCTAGTGTAGATATAATGTAAAGGAATGTGGCGTAGCGAATGCGAGGTGCAGAATAGTTTCTCTAGACGTGGCCATTTTAAATCAGAATTTATTTGAACACTTTGTCTTGAGTGGAAAATTATGATAATGTCACTGATGATAAATTGGTCTGGACCATTTGCCAGGGAATTATGAGATTTAAGTACGTTTGGTTGATGTTAAAAGCGTGACTGTAAGTTGGTGTAAAAATCTAACTTGAAGTTTTATGTAAAGTTTAAACATAAAGTGGTTATTTAGCAAATAGTAGGGTATGGAGTACACATAGTTTTACCTACAGGATGAAAGAGTTGACTCGATAAGGTGAGATGGATTGCAGAAAATTGACGTGAATAAGTGATAAGTTACACTATCTGGTTTCGTTCGAATAGTGTGACTACCGGAAAGCCAAAAGTCTTCTTTTCTATTTCCTTATACTTTTAAATATACTTTTCAACGTCGATAATACATACATACTAATGAAACGTATAAATAACTAAATAATAGACTTATACTTACAATTTCATAAGATACATAGGAATTAATGAGCGGCAATTTCATTTGTTTTTTCTGGTGCATTTTTTAAGTAATATTTCATATATTTCATTCAAAAACTCTGATTATGATTACACCCGGGAAGAGGAAAAATAAGTCCATTATAAAAAATAAACTACAATCAAATCACAATCATCTTCCTCAACAGAACAAAAAAGTACCAGAAGTATCAAGAACAACACGATAGAACAACAAAACAACGATACAACTGTAATGAGTATCGGAGACTGAGCGAGGACAAATGACTGCACCATTGTTCAGAACAATACAGTTTCAGCGGCTTGAGACTTGCACGATGCGTACTCGCTGGAATTGTAAAGATATGGATGGTTTTTTTTGTGGAATGTATTTAGGAGTGCATGGAATGCTATTCCTTACTTAATATTGTAAACGCAAATGTGAGTTTACTTATTTATTTATTAGGATACCATGTCTTAACTGCTGCAACCATTATAGTGACATTATGCGTAAACGATGTACTGGTATTTTACATAAAGTAAGAAGAAGTACTCGATGGATGGAAAAAATCTTTTCTGATTCACATTGATTCTTCCTGTGGCTACTGACAACCAATATTAATTGAGGAAATCTACATGAACGCAAGTGAAGACGCGAGGAAATCTTAGTAGTAACTACAGTATAATGGGACAATTGAATGTTAGCAGCAGGGAGGGTTGAATTTAATATTTTTAACGAGCATGGTTATTGGATAGCAAGTGATCACAGGCAATAAACGCCCAAAACACCTGGTGATCGCAAATCGTTGCCTGTCTTTGAAAATTTGATGAGGTAAGGGATGAACAGGGGAGTTGAGGGTTTATGACTACTTCAGGAATTTTATCCTTGAATGAAGTAAAACACAAAGTAATACTCTGCATTAAGAAATAAATTTTGCTTCGAGTTGATGAAAATATGATTAGAAATAAATAATATCACGAATGCACATTTCTCAGTCTTCAAATTGTACGCTAAATCTTCATGAAAGATGGATAATAAGTATTGTTGTAATGATATTAGGTAACATGTAACTGTAGGTGTATTAATTATGATTGCTAAAAAAGACTTTACTTTTTTGGACAGGTCCTAACTAGATACATTAGGTATCACCAAATAATCTAAGTAACTGATTTCCTGGAATTTTATACGTAAGTTTACGAATAACAAATGCAAATGTATCTGCATATCATCAATATTATTTAAAACAACACGAATACAATAAATGTTCAGCTAATATCGCTTCGTCAACTTGAAGGAGCTAAACACAAACTCTAGGAATGCAAATTGCTCTTCGGGAATGCAAGTCGATATCGATTTGATGCCGGGTTTTGGGTCAAAGTCGCCATTTGTCCTAGGACCCGAAATGTATTGTTCAAACGTTGGTGAAAATATTTACATAGAGCAGCTTCCAATAAAAGGGGCGTATTTGCCCGATGCAGTTGTCGGTGACTCATATCGAGATGGCCTGAAGGCGGAGCGCAACGAGAATATATTGAAAGGCTTAGAAATGTTGTTGAAATAGTTTTCCTGGGCTTAATACTGTTCTTTGTAGAAGGCTGAATTAGAAATAGGAACAGACATTATTTCAATAAATGCAGTTTTGGTATGTATGAATACTAAAAACCATTCTTAAAAATCATATTTTGTTTCTGAAGTTTTATTTTACTGGTAGTGCTTAATTTCGATCTTATTTTGGGGAAAGAAATGAGGGTAAAACAAGGTATGGGGAAGTATATATCGGCTTTTTAAGTATATATGAATATTATTGATGAATATATATGTAGGATTTGAATGTTATGATGAAAGATAAGTAGAATAAAACGTTAGACGAATGACTGATTTGGAACGTGTTATGTGAAGGATATGACGAATAGGGAGTAAAAGAGTTAGAGGATGAATGATTAAGATATCAAGTATGAAAGGACGGAATAAGAGAGAACAGTCTAGAAGAAGATGGAAGACGTGACGAACGACAAAAAGACGAAGTATAACAAGAAATAAATAAACTGAAGAATATTTTAACAATCTTCGTTTGATTTTGACCCTAACGGAACTATTCCCACATATATTTGTTAAACATATAACAAATAAAATAAATCACGCAGACGAAGATTGTGTGCAAAAGCTAGCTCTTAAATATAAATGAAACTTTCCATTTCCATAGATATTGGAATAAATTTTGTCGAAAACCGTGCTGGGTTTCTCGATTAGAAATCGAAACCTTTCTGCTGACTGACAGACGAATAAAGCTTTATTCTTTTAGATCGGATGAGACTGATCGGAATACTCATCTACATGCCCAGACCTCGTAACAAAACCCTTATATTGAAGGGATTCTAGTATCTGAATGACTATTGGCAGGTCGAGATGTTCCTCAAATAACTCGCTGATCTGGCGACTCATATATATTTTAGTGCATGATGAGAAATAAGATTTTTTATTGACTCGCCAAATGAGCATGATGTAAAAGTTATATTAAGCTTTACCGTAAAATTTAAAATATAGATATAGATAACTATGATCTCTATATTCTTGAAGTAATAAAGTTTCCATGGAAAGATGTACATTAAACGTACTAGTCAATAAGACTTCTAAATAAAGTATGAAAAAAAAATGTGGTAAGTTTACCAACATTTAAAGTCTCAATATACTTGAAATCTATGCTTATTAAATTTCAGATAATATGTCTTCAAAACTTGAAAAAATCATGAAGTAATATTGTGTACATCCTACATTTTACACAGTAGTAGATGAGTGATCGTTTACAGAAGGAAGTATTGAGACAACACCGACGTGACGCGACGTGACGAGCCGTGATGTCAGTTACAAACGAGACCGCTCGGAACCGCGCCAACACCTCATTCCCTGGTTCATTAAGTTCCGATTTGGTGATTTTGTGTGGTGGAATATGGCCTAACCCCTTTCAATCGTACCCTCGATCCTTGAGACTTGTGCCTGCAGTGGGATGTATATAGGATGGATTTTTTTTTTTTTTTATTCATTTTAGGAAAACTTACAACTAAAAAATAACAGGTAATAAATACTATAGGTACAGAAAGGTCAATTAAAAGTTTCTATAAATAGAGTCAAATAATAGTACCTAACATCGGCAAAATTACCAGCAATAAAATATTATGTAAACAAAAGAAACATTCCAGGTAGGCTCAACAAACTATTATTATACTTAATTTATAACTGGACTCTGCATTCATAATATAAGTAGCATTCTCAGTCAATTTGGCTTCAAAAATTACTCTTATAACCCCGTAGAAACGAGGACATCCGATATGTGACAGTAAATGTCTCCATACAGGCAGATGAGTGATCGTCTACAGTAGGAAGTGTTGATACGACACCAGCGCGACGTACCGTGACGACGTCGGTAGTTAAACACCTTACTCCACGGCTCATTTGGTTCCGTTTGGTTGTCTGGTGTCAAATAAGATGAGATACATATCCGTAGCTAAGGATCTTTGGTGAAGAATTTGGCAACTGTATTCGCTAAAGTCAAAAGTTATAGTTGTAATTATAGATATGTCAGTTCAAATTGTAGGATTGTTTCACATATTTCTGCCTGAGTATTTTCTGCTTCTATAAGTTCGTCTGCGAGGAGCATTAGTAATAGCTAGATTATGTTCTTTATTTACGTGAATACAAACTTTATAAACTTATTCCAATTTAAAATGTACTTCAATCCAGCTATTAAAATCTTCATACTAATAGTAGTCCAAACTAATTTTATACTATCAATTCGAAACACACGTACCTCGCGATTACGCAACATGAAAACGAGATGAAAGCACGTCGTTGAAAGATCTCAATGAGATCGAGATACGTCGGCGCTTCGATCTCATTATTGTGGGAACCCGAATTTAGGGCAAGGGGACTTGAATGGAGCCACGTGGTTCTACGCAGTTTATTTTTATAGGAAGTGCGTACTTGCATCGCGTTTCAAACGCAGCTGGGTACGCCATTATGATAGTTATTAGATATGCTACTGCGTCGTAAGAAATTTTGATTGCGACTCGTACTTTAGCTTCTTGTTCAGTTGTAGCCGTATTTCAATTATAAATCTCTCTCAATTTTCTTCTGTTCTTTATAATAATTAATAACATACTACTCGTAATATCATGCGTATCGTTTTATAGATGGTACAAAGGCAACAATATTTTTCTGTGATTATCAAATTGTTTTTTACCGTTAGGCTAAAGGTATTTTGTATTTCTGTGCATCGTATTATGATTCTCGGGAGACCAAGAATTAAAACTGCCTTATTAGCTCTAATCATTGTCAGTTATTATTGTGGGTAATACTCGAATATGCGCATAAAAATTGTTACTTAACGGCGCTTACTTGTTACTAATTGTTACTTTAATGTCTAACATTCCAAACAATCGTTTCCTTCGCTTCGTCATCATGTCAATATATTTACTTTAACTACAACTGTACCTATGACGAAAGCGTAAGCGTCATCGATGTAAGCGTAGTGTAATATGCTCTTATAAAAATAACTAGAACTATGTCTACCAATAGTTCAGCCTTTTATTTTAAGCCGTCAACTGTATTCACAAACACAAATAGATTACAAAAGCTTCTGACAATCAAATTTTCGTCGCTACGGAACTGAAAACAAAATGTATATATTCGTATTTTTGTTCTATTTTAACACATGCGCGTCGGACGCGTGTAATGGCAGTTTTTTTTCTTTAGTGTCGCGAGTTTGTAAACAAGCGCGGCATCTGGTCTTTAATTAACACTTCGTTGTGTTATTTTCTGTGCGAATTGTTATGACTTGGAGCATGTTTGGGAAACTGTTTTTGTATGTATCGTTTGACTTTGCTTAATTGTTTTGTGCTGACAAAACAATTACAAAAGTCTGATGATAAATGCGGAGCAATGCAAATAGAGTGTCCACCAATATAATTTAGCCTGGTTAAAACTGGACGACCACAGGTAAACCTTAAAAGCGATATAATTGCGTGGGTCGCTGTGACGTGTTTTTCTACATTCATTACGGTGGTCGATTACCTGATGATCCATGTAGTTAAATGGCATGCCCACAAATACTCACTAACCGACAAATAAAACATTTTCCTCAATAAAAGATGAATGATTATTAGTTTGTATCATCCATTTCTTTTTATATTTAAATATGCGATGATTGAAAACCTTGTGAAATAAACGGTTATCCATTTAAATATAATAGTGTAGATGGACGAGAAGACGCAATAACTCTTCAAAGGCCGGCAGACATCCTTGGGAATGATCCATCAAAGATATTCGACGTTAAAAAATTTATGCACGGAATATCCAAAGCTGTGAACACATTCAAATCTATTTCAACAGTTCGAAGAATAATAAAACTGTTTTCAGTGTTAATGTTTATTTGTGATTCGGTTTATAGCGGTTTTATATAGTGTTGCTAGTATGTTTTTTACTCAAATTACTCAATTTGCTTGCGCACTTTCTAGAAATTGTTAAGAGAGATTTATTGATACTAACAGTGGGGATGTAATAATTACTATTCCTTTCGTAGGCTATATTTTTTCTTTACGACTCCCAAACTGCGGTACTAAATAAGAACAGAAGCCAGCCGAGGATTTTGCTCTTGTTAAAGATAAAGATATTACAGCAGATGCGCCTAATATCCTTTTGCGCGATTATTTTGAGTTTGAGGTAAATTGGAGTTTAAAATCCACTTTATTATAGAATTACGTAATAACTAACACCTTTAAGAAGAGAACTTTAGTTGGTAAAGAAAACATTTATTGCAATGTATTTTATGATATGAAAAGTCATAAAGTTGCTTAGTAACAGAATACACAGATAAAATATAATTTGAAGATAGTTTCTTAAAGACAAGAAACAGACTATGTTCTTGTATTATGTCCGATAGATGCAATTGCCTCTGCATGCGGCACATGGATTTCGTCTTTAATTTTTATACCCACCTGTATGACGTCAACTCTTTCTTTTGTTTACGCGAATGTTACACATTGGAATTATAGTAAGTTTACTGATTTTATCTCGGTTTTGATTTAATTTTAACTTCCCGTTAAAATTCCCGGGACTACAATTCTATGGAAAGTCGGTAAATCCGTAAAATTCAATACCACGTGATTAATTAAGTCGACAAGTTATATTTCTTTCTAGTTGTTGATCCATTTGAATAATTATTATTTTTAACTAGTCAAGTCTGGGTTTCTGCGCTGGCATCCCAACTTTTCCAGGGCTTATCTTAATATCGATATATTCAGTGTCACGCACCGTATATTTGTTTATAATATGGCATACGTTGCGTTTGATGTATTCTCCATGATATTAATATAGGCAAACCTACTCAACGGTCTATACGATCGTAAATTTACTTTATATCCCTCACATGTGGTTTGGAATTTTACTCAACCCTTCTTAATATAATCACAATAAATTTGATGCTAAAAAGTGGTAAATGGAGCGGCTTACATTTAGAACGAGATATTAACAGGTGGATCAGATAAATCATATCTTAATTGTTTTATTTTTATTCTGAATATCACTTAATGATTTTTTTTCTTCAGGTCAAGGTGCGTGTTTTTCCCTTGAAAATTCTTATATGACTTGTCGGGGACAGGAATTTCTTTCATGGTGACGGATAAAGGTGTCATTTTTAAGTTGTAAAATTCTCATAATATGAGATTCCAGGATAAAGAATCTGTACCATGGGGATAAAGCTAACCTCCGATATCACCGCCTCCTTCTTGCGTCGATTCCCCAATGCTGGGGTTCATGAGTCATCAGGGGAACAATCCTCTACGCATGTTGTGCTATCTGCCTCCTACATCATATGGTACTAACACCTGTCGAACTATGGGTAGCCTAATGGTACCTCTGCCTAACCCATCAAGGGTAAACGCGAGAACGTATGTCTCATATGAAAACAATTAATAAACCGTGCTCTATTAACACATTTAAATGTCATAATTATGAACGGGCTGTACTAATGAGCCGCGGGCTTACTTCATGCTCATGTGTGACAACCAAATTATTATCACGTGGTGACGTTTTTTATGATCCTTGTGATTTAGTGCATAGGGTCGGATCAAAGGCGGCTTTTTATGCCGTTTCCTTAAGTTCGTAGTAATGTAGACAGGATTCGAGTCCTTGTAGTAAAAAATAGGTAAGATGACAAAATATCGATGTCGATCCACGATATACCGGTTATATCCAGACTGCGACCGAAAACGAAGCCAGGTAGTAATAGTGACTCTAGACACAAAGCAACTAAAATTTTGCAAAAAAATGTGTTAATTTTGTTTTTGTATTTTTTTACTTGCCTTGTGTCTGAAGTCACTAATACTACCACCTGGCTTCGTTTTCGGTCGCAGTTTGGATATACCCGTCGTTTACGTGTTCCCTGGATGGTAGTGCTACTATCCAGTAAGTGTTGAGTGGGCAAAGACTCTTATTTCTTACTCAATTCTAGAATTATACCGGCATTAAAACTGTTTCTACAAGCTATGAAAATACTATAGGATCACTTGAATATTTTATAATTCTATTTGAGACACATTTACAATACTATTACTTTATACTGCCTCGGTAGCTCAGTTTACTACGGTATGATTACAACGCTTAGGTCTTGGGTTCGAACCCCCGGTCGGGCAAAGTGGTATTGGATTTTTCTATTGATTATCTAATAGGCTCGCCCCCTACGGCATCGTGGGACGGAACTTCAAGTCGAAACGTGGGGGTCTTGGAAGCACCTCTGTATACCCCTTCTGGGAAAGAAGGCCAGAGTTTATGTATATATGTACGTTACTTTATAAGTTAGATACAATTGTTTCCTGTCTTCTTTTAATCAAGACTGACTATAAATTATTTCTGCCACTTAATAATATCTTCTTTTTCCGACACAATAATGCCCGAGGCTAATTATTTCTTATATTCGTTTATCATTCTTATAAAGAAACTCATAGGCTACATGTTTGTTGTAATTAATTATCCCGCTGTGTTACGGCTTTGTCATCCTCCACGCTAGGATAAAGTAATAATCAGAAAATATGATTATTGTCTGTTTATTGTAAGGGTAATAAATATGGCCTTGATATTGAGTTATTTATTAGAACATGCCCGTAAAAATTGAGGGAATTAAGGCACTCTATAATGTATATTTTTATTATTACTAGCCAGCGTAACTACTGGATATATTGAGACTTGACATTTATGTCTCAGGATGACGAGTGCAGCGGAGTGTCAAGCAATGCTTTGTAATTCATGGTTTTGTTTGATTTTCTACTGTCCATGAGCGGCCGTATCGCTTACCATTAGGCGAATGGCATGCTCGTCTCGCCATTCATATATTAAAAAATAATTCTAGTGGCCGAATGAAAATTTTTGTACATAGTTTAAGTCCATGCTCAAATGTTGCAGTGGCGGGGTTACTATAAATATATATTTTCAAACTATTTGTTTATAAGCTCAACTAAAAGTATTGCATTGATAAGGGTCGAAAACCAACACTACATTCCAAGGCACATTATTAAATTCAAACGAAAACAGCGGTATTCTCGATTATGTTGGCTCGAACGTCCTTCTCCTTTATTTCCTGCTAGTAATCTAACGAAGTGTACTAATCAGTGCTAACTAATCAGTGCGTGGTGGCCTGTTGGTAACGGACCAGACGCGGCTGCCTACATGTTCACGGTGGTCGCGGGTTCAAATCCCAGGGCACATCTCTGACTTTTCGGAGTTATGTGTATATTGATAGTCAATCACCACGCACTTTAACGGTGAAGGAAAATATCGTGAGGAAATCCTGCATACCGTAGCGATTTTAAAAAAGAATTTCCACGGTATGTAAGTCCGCCAACCCGCACTAGGCCAGCGTGGTGGACCATATGGCCTAACCACTCTCAATCGATTCTCTCGATTGTAGAGTAGGCCCGTGCCCTGCAGTGGGGCGTATATGGTCTGATATAGATATAGAATCTAACGAAGAGTCAATTACACATACAGCTTTTGACTAAATCCTCAAATAACCCACAATCAAATATCGCCCAAGTCCATCCCGTGCCAGAGAGTCCAGCTCGCAAGTTTCATTTATTGAGCGTATGGCATTTCATGTGGAACACACCACAGTGAATTTGTACTCTCGTAAATTATCTGCGTGCGGTCGCGAGCCTGACTGTTGGCGCGGTCTAAACGCGAGCGCCCGCGGAATTTCATTTGTACGATTAAGGACTAAGCAATTTTGGGTTTGTATTGTGAAATATATTAGTAATATTTGGCTATGGAATTGTGTTTGGTGTAATGAGTTGCGTGAATGTACTTGAGGCTTTTAGAATGTTAAAGCTCAGTGTTTAATAAAAACTGGATGAAAAAATTAACCATGGAAATCCTTGAGAGAAGTCATTGTTCAGCAGTGGATTTCCTTGGGCTGAAGAGAGATAGAGCGAGAGAGAAAGAAAGAGAAGAAGTTTTTAAATGGTAGAACTACGTTCCAATCAAGACTGCGGTAAGAACGTGAAGGTCCGACCAAGGTGGTTCCACTGTGAGAAAGAAAATCGATGTCATGCAATGTTACTATATTCAGTTAATTGCTGGATGAAATAAAGGACATTAAATGTCAGTCTATATACTCTCTATACACTTAATAAACATAACATATACAAGATAAAATCAAGTATTCTTTAAATTTTGGCAATACATTCAAAAGTAATAAGAGTTGTCGGTAAGCCTCTGTTTTAAATTGAGTTCAGTGAACCCAAAAATGTCAACACTAATGTCCCCAATCATTAACCAAAATTAGATTCATTTGCGGTTAAAATAAACATCTTAAAGTATATTTTGGCAGATGTACTGTGTGGTTAATGGGTTGTTGGCAATATTTTGACATTTTTACAAGCTTTCTTTTGGTGTCTCGTGCCAATTGCATTTTAACTGTCATTTGAGGACACAAATCTTGTTTCCCGCTAAAGTTTGACTTTTGGACCGTTTGCGGGTTGTGTAGTAATACATTAGTACTGAAAATTGTTATAGGTTAGCTTTAGTTTAAGTTAGACCAAAAATGTAATATACTCGTAAACAGGTTTTATATTTTTAATTTTAACTTAAAAATGACAATAGTGCAAGGGCTCATGTCTATGCCATGTATATATATGTACCTAGAATGATTAAATGGATTTTTATTCGCTTACTTTTGATTGTTCTTTATTCTTATTTCATATAAAATGAGCAATCGCTAAAACTCCGCCCTACAAAATAACACAAAAATAAAATTAAGGTAAATGCCACGAACCTACATAAGCGTTGCACTGAAGTTTCGCCGAATTCCATCAGTGTGAACTTCCCTAAATTATTGGACTGTTAAAAATACGTTGTTTTATTACTCTTGTGTCAGTTACTCGCATTGGATCGTAAATTATTTGGCTTAGTGAACAGCTGTCTCGAGAGACGGTATTCCACGAGGGATGTGCAGTCGTAATACGGGATTTAGATAAACCAAAAGGCTATTTTGGAGCTGTTAAAGAGTTATTTTATACTGAACTTTTGAAATTTATTTTTTGGTGTTTCATAACGAGATTATTCTGGAGGTCTAGATTTTTCTTATGCTCCTTTATGCGGCCCCGAGACACATAAATACAATTTAGACGAAGACAGTCTAGGATGGTAGTGTATTACTTGTATATGAACTGACATCAGTTGCAATTAGGCCAGTTCGAGTCGGCGATAGCCAAGGCGTATGTTGCAAACAAAGGTGCCACTGATGCAACCTACAGTTTTTCGAGCATCGTTACGGTATCGTTAGTTAGATGGTGAACATAGAAGTTATTACAAATAATTAATATCTTATAAAAACTGGACTGTCAGATAAGCATTTAGAATCTAGACCAACGTACTACAGAATGATGAGAACAAAGGACGATCAACGAATCATCCAACTAAGGCAGACAGCTGTCGAACAAAGCCAAAATATTTCTATGATTCGATATTTGATTTGACGAAGTTGGAGCTGTCAATCTGACAGATATATGTCAATCGCTGTCACTTATACCTTGTATTTTCCTTCGCCAAGGCTCGGCGCTCGTTATACCACCATTGTCAAGTCCGCGCGGCTCATTGTCTGATTACGCTCCTCGTTTCGTACCCCGGGTGTATTTTGTAAAACAATATCTTGCTCAGCTCAGTACATTCCCCGTAATTAGCTTCGTATAAAACTCAGTAGCTTGTAGTTTTCTTTATTAGCTCGTGTAAGAAAGTTTTTAATGTTTGCTCTATAAACGCCGTTTATTTATTTACTTTTTATTACGAAAGGTATTTGAATGAGTAAACGGTAGAATTTATTAAAAATTTTAGTTAGGTTATAGGCCTTTGCAAATATAAAGATAAGAAGGAAATAAAAGATTGAAGTAAGGAAGCTCCTAAGGATAATGGGGCCTCTGAAAAGTTACTGAAAGGATGAGACGCAGTTCTTATCAAGCAAAACACAAACTAGAGTAGACTGTACGCTTTGTTGGCATAGGATTCATAAAGAACCCGGCTTAGAATGGACGGCCACATCAGAAATTCCATTCAAAATTCCTATTTCCCATTCCCGGAACCACCAAAAGGAGAGTTTAAACACTGACCTTTGTTGACTGTATCAGCCCAAATACTTCCCACTGCAGGGCACGGGCCTCTTCTACAATCCAGAGTACGATTGAGAGGGGTTAGGCCATATAGTCCGCCACGCTCACTTAGTGCGGGTTGGCGGACTGACCTGTTGTTCAAAGAAAAATGCTGCGGATTAAGCAGGCCGCATGATATAAATCTACATATAGATAGCATGGCATAAATGTACGACAGTATTAAATAAGAAACTAATATTTGTGGATGCCACAAACATTTAAACGCTAAATTAAACAAAAGCCTCTTTTAACCATTGCGTCACGCAGGCTTTAAATACAAAGCTTCTATTTTACATTCAAATAATTTCTCCTCTAATTTGTAACACAAAGCCGATCTTAATATTCAAGACTTGCTGTCAAAACTAAAGCAACGTTACTGCTATAAGTAAATAAACTACGAAATTAAACTCATTGGGGCTTGGCAGGTAACCTTAATAAAAAAACAGTAAAATAAAATAGCTTTTACTTGTAATGAAGCAAAACTTTCTAGGGAGTTAATCAAGGT
Source organism: Deilephila porcellus (assembly GCA_905220455.2). Classification (NCBI taxonomy): domain Eukaryota; kingdom Metazoa; phylum Arthropoda; class Insecta; order Lepidoptera; family Sphingidae; genus Deilephila; species Deilephila porcellus. Next base: position 13,092,791 of record LR999974.1, read on the forward strand.
ATTTCATTGCTTATTTGTGCCAGTAAATGTTTAGTTTTTGATATAATTTAGTAGGCAGTTTATTTTCTTACTATAATAAGCGAAATGAGGGCTTTTTATTCAGTGGGTACGCCTTTTCTAATAGCTTGGAATGACGTAGACTCGAATCTAAATATGTAATTGAGCAGTTTGTTGGCAAATATTCGGAAAATCCATATTTTAGATCCTGATTAACGGTCAAATGGTTAGCTTGAAAATAAATTGTTCTTATAACGTTTTTTAACAAACTATGTATTCAATAATATTGGTATACTCGTAGTACGGTGGCATAGGCAGTCCAATTTCGAAACATGCAAAAAAATTATGGTCTAACGTTAATTAATCGTGTTTGGAAATACAAAAATAAAAAAAATAAAATACAGTTGCCGATTATATTTTTATAACCCTTTTTAAAAAGCTTTTACACTGCACATTGGCTCACGTCACAGACTTTATCAGTTTAATAGTGCGGAAAATGTGTGCGCCCCTTTATTTGTCACTTCCGCACAATTTGGGACGTCGCATCAGATAGCTCGGCTACTGACTACCGGGAAACGCTTTTAGCCAAACCGGTTCCTGTATTGACTTACCGTATAGATAAAACGGCTTGGTGGAAAGCCTACAGGCTTTTAGGGAGTAGGATCTTAAAGTTGGTAAATTGTAATGTTGTGGGTTAAAGTATTTAATTCTTCAAAAAGATTTGTAACTTAAAATGTTTAGAATAGTGGTTATTCTCAAGGATTTCTACAGTCACCTGCTGAAAGCGGGCTGCACTCAGCGACTGATTAGAAACTTTATAAAATTTATAAAAAAAGAAATTAAGCATTAAACTTTTTAAAACTTTAGAAATTCTTATAATAAATTTTTACACCATTACTTCCTTTTTTAAAGAAAAATTAAATTTTCTTGGAGCTTAGATGACTAATTAAAGGGACCTTTAAAATTATTCTTCTAAAGTATTTAAGGGATAAAAACTATATTAATCCTTGACAATGTCACGATTGCCAGAAAACTCCCCATCACGATTTGTGAAAAAATAAATCTGCAAAATTTGGCAACAACGCCAACCATTATATTAAATAAATCGTACATCTTTATTGCTATTATAATAAAATCCACATTAAAACGAACATCAAATGCCGGGATGTTAAAGGATTATTCGGGATTATTTGAGCGCTGCCAAAAATGGCTCAAGTTGGCTCGTTTACTGTTACGGGTCGATTGTTACGTCTTACGAGCTAGACGTAAACAAGACTAGACATTTTGCCCACGGCTCTTGTTACTGGATTATTTTATTAATATACGTACAAAAGTTTAGGTGACTTACCGTTTGATAATTGATTGTAAAAGCATCGAGCGCTAATCTCATGAAATAATATAGAACGATCTCGATTGTCGTTTCTCAATCACAGCAGTTAAATTAATTTTGCTCCTTTGATTTTCTTACTTGATACCCATGACCTACTAATGTAACATCTGCCAAACAACAACACCTTGTGTAATATTCAGAAAAATATGATAAAAGTTATCTTTGCAATAATGTCCAACCGCTTGCCCCCAAAAGGACATAATATGTACACTTTTCCAAAATGAATTATTGTTCACGATATTCTCAAGCAACTGAAATAGAATTAAATTCTACGTGCGATGCAAATATATCTACAAAAAGTAAATCTATCTAACTATTCAGCCACAGGAAGCCCACTGGTGAACATAGGCAAAAAGTAAATATAATTTGTATTTTATTGGAAAAACGCATGTCCGCCTTTCCCTATATCTTGTTGTGTTCCCCTACAAACACGGCACAGACGTAAGTGTGAATTCGTGTTCAAAATCCTTCTCTCCTACTTGAGAATGATCCGAGGTTCAAGCCCCAGTTTCGAGCATTTTATGCGATTGCAATAGTCCCTCGGAACGTGAATTTAATTTTTCGCACAAATATCTCGAAATCATAGTCATAGTCATAAAAGCCAAGACCTTTGCCATTTGCGACACAAGCCAGCGAAGCTTCTACTCCAAAGCCTACTAATACGCAAATTGAAGTTTTTTAACGCTCCACCTTTGTAGTTGGCGTGCCCTCAACGCCATAGTTAATGAGTTCGCAACAGCGTTGAAACTTGGCCCAAGGACAAAGATATAAGTTAGTGAGGCCAACTTCATTCATTATGTCAAACTAGGGACACCGCCCGGGTTTACTTGGGTGCGGTTTTTTAATTCGCGCCATCTCTCGTCCTTGCACTAAACTACACTGATCGAAATATGTTATGTATTGTTTTTGCTCTTGTGGCTCCTACCTTTTTAGATAATGAATTTTGAGAGATTTTTGTTGATTGTGTCGAAGAGGTTGAAAACAAATTTCAGATATAATACAGTGAAATAAGTAGGTATATAATTTACTGCATCCCTCTTTTCCCACTTAGGAAGTGAAATTAATATTAATAAATAGCCTTTGTCGTATTCCAAGCTGTAGGCTATCTATTCGCCAAATTTCATGATAATCGGTTCAGCAGTTTAATCCTGAAAATGTAACAGACAGAGTGACTCTTAGATAAGAGTAGGTTCATTTTATTTTGTGGTTGTTTCTGTGCGTCATTGACTATTGTTAAACGTAGACGGTTTGGCACTATTATGGGCCCGTTATCGACGAGAATAATGGGCGTTTACCGAAATAGGGTCGGATAGGAATTATGTAAATGGACTTTCTGAGCAGCCTGAAGTTGAAAAATCGTTTTTGTATTGAGAGATAATCTTATTGTATCATGTCAGTATCACTATAAGAATTTCTATTCAAAGAGTTTAATAAAACCATTTTTTTAAATGAAAATAATATGTTTCAAACCTAAAATTGAAGTAGCACTACCTCGTTTCACCCTCAGCTTTTTAATCACTGCGTTACCATAACTGGCCAAGAACAATTATAAAACTACATAGGTATTCGCATTTTATATTAAAATATAATACATTCAAAATTGAACTGAACTACAGAAAGAACAAAAAAGGCAACACAAGGTTTATACATCATCTAATCAGTAGCGTGTGGCGAAATATGGAACTACAAATTAAATTTAAAAAATGTATCAATTTAACGCATTGTTTGAGATATATTTTATTAATATAAATAGCAACTATTTATAATTGTAGTATAATAGTATTAACACTTCCAATGTAATTAAATGAGAAGAGAGAAGAACTATTCTAATTATTTTGAGCACAGCGCTTTCGGTGACAGAAGATCGTAAACGACCCATGAGCGCAAAATTACTTATAGCTCGAAAACCCAAGAAATATAAAAGTGCAGTAACCTACTTGGGAAGATTTATTGAACCGATCGTATTTTATTTAACCCCTTTACGATACACGCGAGACGCGGCTTCGAAACATATTACCATAAGGTCAGGCGCTGAGCATTTTATATTCTAGACTTGCTAAAAAAAGAACAGCTGGAAACTCTCGTAAAAATTGCAATGCAAATGTCCATGTTGATTCTGGAGCTAAAATGTAAAACCTTTAAGGCCTAGAATATTTAATGGTATGTAGTATGGCTTAGAGTATTTATTCACCCATTGTTAAAGTTATTTCATGGGGACCCAGAATTTTTGTATTTACAGCCTATATTCGCTGCAAAGAGACGAGACCCCAATAGATAATAAAAACCTTATACTTATATTTGTCTTGATAGATGCATATATGCATTATCATTTGTCGGTATATAATAATATTGCCTTATACAGTCATAAGAAAGACCCATTTTTAACAGTGAGACATACAAATTATTCATACAGAAAAATTGAAAAAAGCTACTTCGAAAATTCGAAATCTGTATTTTGGTAAACAACTTAACACATCTAGTTGTCGATTCTACTTCTATCCCAATTATCTCTTACTCACAGATTGAGTCATTGTATTTACATAACACTATACTCTCAAAATAAAATGAAATGTAGTAAAAATGTAGTTGCAAGTGTTGAAAGCGCTAATTTCGACCGGATCATAAATGTAAATTGCACTGTGGTTGGTGGTTGGAGCGGCGCCAATCTGATAAGCGAGTCGCACTTGCACTACTGACGCGGTCATGTCGGGTCACTTTGTACTGTGGCGTCGTTGATGTGTCACACGCTTTGAACAGCTTTTTTAAAAACGCCGCAAAATATACAATAGTCATGAATCTTTGTAAGTGCAATAAACTTGTTTTTTTTTGTTTTATCATGTAAAAATATTTTAAAACATAAAGCAATGGGAGAATAACTACCATATACCTATATTATATTACTTCAGCAATACGGCTTTTACTATGTGTTGTTATACTCATATTGTTATTTAAGTAGCTATAAAAACAAATAGATCAACAGAAACGTAATTTTCATGTTAGGAATAAAGTTGTTTGTTCCCAGAGACGTGCACATACGTTTTCAACTGGAAAATTAACATATTTCACGCCGTGTTCGTGGAAAACCTTACATAAATTATTATATTCTGCAATTAATAGTCACAACATCTACGTTGACTATCACTTAACCAATAATAGAAAGAAAAACGATTTATTGGTCACAGTCGCAACATGCACAAACAAGGTTAATATAAACAATATAGAATAAAAAAATGGTTGGTCGCGGCTGTGGTCGGTTAGTGATCGGTAATACGATCAAAGAGTCAAAACATATTTACTCCATAACATCTATTATGACAAAACCGTAACACCTTACCCATTGATGACAAGCAACAATAAAAACGCCATAATTAGCGTTTCTGCAACATTCGCCGTACTTTTCAGAATCGGCATCAAATGGGATAAGTTTGACCTACATGCAGTAACAGTTTTGTGCCGAATATTTCGGGGAATTATTTTTACGGTCGAATGTTCCCGGAAAGTTTGAGTGGCTCACAAAAGCACGAGCTTATGTTACAACTTAGTAATTAACTTGTTCATCATAGTGAATTATGTGGGAATAATTTCAGATAGACATATAGAAGAAGCTTTAGTATTTTCAGATAAAATTTTAATCTATGGACAGTAAATAGGAAATTGAAATTGAACTACTGCATGGGCTTATAAAAACAATGCGTCTTTTCGGTTAAACCGGTGGTAATGTAACTAGTGGTAACTATCACCTCACAAACACCCTTCAATTTCAACCATTGTATATACTCGTAAAATATACCCTCAACTTAAATCAAAATACCCAACTTCAATTACTCAGCTCATTTTTCATCCACAATTGCATGACCTTAATACCTGAAACTGACTTTCATATAAAAGGTGCACTCATTCAAGAATGCTATTATACCCGCGTTGATCGATATGTTGTGCTACTGTTCCGAACTATTCGGAATGCTAGCTTTCCGGTAATTGATTGCCTTTTATTGGAAACTGCATCCAAAGGAACAAAAAATAAAGTAGAATTTCCAATGACTGCCTGCAGCGGGTTTTCCGATTACTTTTACGGTCGGATAAAACGTGATTCGCCCGTTCATGCTCGGATTCGGATTTATATCAATCCAATTTATGTTCCGATGACAAGTTAACGTGCGTATGCATTTTTCTATTTATATTTTGCACAAAAAGGGATTATAGTGCACCTGATGGTATGTGCATGCCGATAGATGAGCCAACTTTAGTATTAAATAAATAAATAAATACACCCAACAGTCACATACATAGTCCTGACCCCACACTAAGATCGAGTCTTGTGTCGTGGGTATCAGAAACTACGAGAGACTTTTTGGTCTCACAAACACCCAGACCCGAAACAAATACCTGTGGATCACACAAATATTTGTTTCGGTGCGGGGATCGAACCCGCGGCCTCTCGTTTCACAGGCGGCGTCTAACCAACTGCGCCACGGAGGCTGTCAATGCGCTCATGTCGGTTTTTGCTATTACTCCTTTATACATTTAGCTTGAGGGATTCAGATTCGACTAACAACTTAAAATTTATTTTTTAAAATACTGTACTGTATCAGCCTATATACGTCCTTACTGCAAGGCATGAGCCTCCTCTACAATCGAGAACACGGTTGAGAGGGGTTAGGCCATATAGTCCACCACGCTGGCCTAGTGCGGGTTGATTGAATTTTTAAAATAAATATTCATAATACCGGTAGTATTAGTATAGATATATCATATATGTACATATTTTTACTTGTAATTGCTGTTATAAGCTTAAATTCAGGTTGGAGATCAACCACATTTAGTAAATAAAAATCTAGGACTTTGAATCCAAGCCATGTACTCTGTCACTAAAATTATAATTAGAAATCATAATGACAACGTCAACTTTCACTAAGTTATTCCGTTTGTCTAATCCGGTTAATCCTGAAAGTATGTTAAAGATTCCCGTTCTTGAGTTAAACCACTTAATTGCTCACAAAATTTATGGGTTCATAGATCACTTGACAAATTTATGGAATGTTCATAATTCGAAGCTTTGTAAGATTTCATGAGGTAGATTTTCAATTTCAACTATGCTATTTTGGACATTGATACTCCCGACTACGCTTACAATAGTACGTACAAAGTTATTAGTGAAATATACAAAATGAATTCAAATGCATAATGCTAACACTTAATTTAATGATATGCAATAAAGCTCTCTTACCGATGAACACTTTATAGAAGTCAGGTTTTACCCGTCATAGTAGCCTAGTCTAACTTCACCCACTGTGAATTGCCCAATTGTGCAGAATTTTGAAAACTCGTTTCTTATCATCACGAGTAAAAGAAAATATACGAGTATACTGGTTCAACTCTTCGTAGTAGAATTTACTATGTACAGCAAAAGCTCTATGTTGTCTGTAATTGCTTGTCGATTAACTAAGAGAGAACTGTCGCAAAAGATGAAATTAAGCTCCATTTAAAATTGACTCTCTTAGCCTTTTCGTATAAAGGAAGCATAAATTGCTACAAAAATCAATTATAAGTGAATATCCGAACATAAGCATGTTCAACATTAAAAAACTTCAATACATTAACTTATAAACTTTTAGACGACGCAACAGCTTACAAAAAATTAAACAACATCCACCTTTATTTTCCTTGTTCACTTCTTATTAGTGTTAACACAAGCTCACCACAGTAGCACAAAGTCTTTTAAATTATTGACACACTCGTTTCCATAAAAACCCTTTCTGGCACATTTACGAGGTCACAAACCGTGGTAATAAATGAACTACGTTTATGTGCGGTTACTACGTAGTTATAGTTCACACAGTCGCGTGTGAACTAATATTTAGATTAAACATTACTGTGGTAGGTTTTGTTTCAACTTCAAAGGGTTTTGATAAATATCAATCGCAATACAAGTACCCCTGATAATAAAATTCAAGTCTCATGTCGCAGACGTTAAACGGTGTGAGAGATTTTTCGATTTCACAACACCTTGACATAAAATATTGTAGGTCCAAAAGTCAAACCTGGAACCTCTTATTTAAGGGCTGTATTTTTACTAATGTCCCCATGAATGAATATGGCTGTATGTTTAAGTAAATGTCAATGGTTTAAAGCTGACTTGAAATTTACGAATTTTAAAACTTTGATTAAGCATTATTTATTTTAAAGAAGTACAGTGTATTATTCCTACTGATTTTCTGGGGGTTTATTTATGATTTACATAGATTTTGACAGTCTCCGTGGCGCAGTTGGTGAGACGCAGGCTGTGAAACGAGAGGCAGCGGGTTCGATCCCCGCATCGAGAAAAAATATTGTGAGGCCCACAAATATTTGTCTCGGGTCTGGGTGTTTTTTAGACCGAAAAGTCTCTCGCAGTTTCTGATGCCCTAAGACTTAATTAATCTTAATGTGGGGTCAGGACTTTGTATGCGACTGTTGGGTGGATTTATTTACAGGGTCCTAACTTGTTGCTTTAACAGCTAATAGAAATTTTCTATTACCTCCGCGATAGAAATGACGTTATCAAAACACTTTTACCAGGCAATAACAGTTCTTACGCATTAAAACTTAAAAAACGCCACAGAAAACTGAAAACACAAATTGCATGTCAAGCGGCAAAATTCTTTCATACAGCCATCTGAAAACTGAAATAAAACCCCCAATTCACGAGAATTTCAAAAGGCATGCAAAGCTTCATGAATCAGGAGCTTTGACATCTCTGAATTCGTTAGTTGTGTTGCAACACGCTTTTGTGTCGTATGTGTGTCGAGAGTCGCGAATGTCGCAGCTTTGTTTAGAATATTTGAATAGAAATTGCTGGAGTGAAGTTGAATAGAGCGGGGCTTTAACTGGCTTGTGGTGCGGTATTCGTATCTACCTGAATAGTGTTTGCGGTAAACTAGGCGGATAAATCGGCCTAGTAACTTCGCGAGGATATCCACGCCTAGGTTTAGATACTATCTAAAAGTCTGCCTACAATTATGAACATTATCTCATTAGTGGGTGAAGATTATTCTAAAAATAAATTTTCTTTATTTCTTAGTGCAATAAACATCGCAATAGTATATAGTACTATTTGTTTAAAAAACGTAAATGTAACAAACTACATTGATAGTGTATCATGAAGAATGGGGTCAGATCCGGAAGTGACGTGCGCCGCTGAGTGACGTACCGGAAGCGGCGCCATGTTTGTACACGTCACGTTCCTTTATGCGCGTGCGCAGCAGACACGGCACACTTTAATTTATTATAGTTTTGACAACCCATTATTATAAACGACCGGAAAAATTACTCGATTTGTAAACAATAATTTAAAGGTAACTTAGCCGATAAAGCAACCTATGCGTTGGCGACGGTGTAGTGAAAAAAATACGAGCTATGAATGAAATTCGTAAATTGTGTTTAAGCTGGATAATTTTTCTATGAAAACCAATTATCTACCATAGTAAAATTATACTTACATTTCAAATTAAGCACAATTAAAGCTGATATTGTTAGCTGACCGATATAACTTCGTTTTTGTGCCATGAGTAACTATGGGCCGTAGTCATGAAATCCCGAGATAACCGCGAAACAGTATGAACTCATATGAAAACTAAAGTCTGGCTTTAAATAAAATTCTTTACACATAATTGCTTCTAATTTACAACACGTATTAATAAATGTAAATATTGGTATAGTTATTTGTCCATCCGATAGAGCGGAACATTGAATAATAACGTGGCCAGGTGGTGTTGGCAGGACGATAGGGGTGCTTTGAGATGTTATCACGCTATTGATCGGTATGATTGGTTCCGTTTGACGAAATTGAAATTATTGGCTATATTTTATAAGAGATGTTTGTGCTTACACTTGATTTTTCGAGTAATCTTTACTAGAAATAAATACACCCTACAGTCACATACATAGTCCTGACCCCACTAAGCTTAAATCTTGTGTAATAGGTATCAGGAACTACGAGAGATTTTCGGTTTCACAATCAACCAGACCCGAAACAATTTCCTGTGGATCACACAAATATTTGTCTCGGTGCGGGGATGGAACCCGCGACCTCACGTTTCACAGCCGGCGTTCAACCAACTGCGCCACGGAGGCTCTCAGTAAGGGCCTTTGAACACGGCGCGCCGACGACGCGGATTATGCGAATGCGCGCTCACGGCGTTGTAGATGACCAAAGGTTTACTATGCAAACTGCAAAGGTTTACTCCTGCGTCTAAATTGTGTTTACGGTTTAACGCACGTTAGCGCGCGACTTCTGCGAGTCCTCGGCACGTTAAAAATACGCCGTGTGCAAAGGTTCTACTTTAAAGTACAAAAATAGAAGTAAGATGGCATTTAAATTGTAGATTTATTTTATTATGTTATATTTATATTAACGTATACGAAACATCTACGCTATGGTATGACAATATTATCATAATTAAAATTAATAGCATTGTTTTCAAAATCCGATACTCTAGCAAATCATAGACTGACGATGGCGCAGTAATTACAAGCTTTGTATAATTTATACGCGTGTGAAACAAACTGATAATTACTTGTAATACCAATGTTCATCGATATAGACACCCAATCAAATAGCTCTAACAAATACGAACTACAAAGAACGTAAGAGTAAATTGTATAATAATCGTTTTATAAGAACAAAGTCAGTTGATTAGGCTAGAAATTATACCACAATATTTAAAAAAACACATCTATGAGGCTATTCCACTAGTGGGACTCCTTTTACAGGGTATATCAAGACTGCGACCGAAAACGAAGCCAGGTGGTAGTATTAGTGACTTCAGACACAAAGCAACTAAAAATTTCGCAAAAAAAATCGTCAACTTCTTTTTGGTAATTTTTTGGTTATCGTCGTATTTGGGTGATAAATACATAGTTTTCCTAAAATAATGATGTACACCTTTTTATTTTTTAAGACGCAATGGTACGGTAGTGTTTAAAATACTATTTTCGCAATAATTAGGTATTTACTAACCAAACACAATGATTTTTAAAAAATTGCAAAAAAAACTGTCGCTTATTTTGCATGTTTTTTATTTGCATTGTGTCTTTAACCAATAAAACTACCACCCGGCTTCGTTTTCGGTCGCAGTCTTGATATACCCGGTATTTATCTTCTTATTCACAACTTTTACCGCCTCTCCAAATTATACCAATATTGTTTCCAAGTTTAAGAGGTCGCATTTTTATTGCATACCACAGTCACACTTTAGTTCTCTAAATATTGCACAATATTTCAGGTGCTTAATCACATTCCATAGAAATAGGTTTATTGTCCATTATAAGATGAGCCGCTGGTTTATTTTCAATGCAATTTTACGACTCCATCAATTTTTATATAAGTGAATGATTTGTTCTATTTCATAATACGGCTATAAATCACAGGTACTTAAAATTGTTGGGCGAGTCATTTCCTACAGTTGCACAATGATTAATGTAGTGCTTTTAGCGATCGTGATCAATGAGTTTAGGAAGTGACTGCATCGCTTGTACTCGGAATGTCTTAGTACACTTTAATCTAATCGATGGTGTAAATATTTCATGCCTCGGTGGCGTAGTTGTACGGTATGATTACAAAGCCGAGGTCTCGGGTTCGAATCCCGGGTCGGGCAAAGTGATATTGGATTTTTCATGCCATGATCTCATGGACAGTAGCAAAACCAAACAACACTATGAATTACAAAGCAATGTTTGTCTTTCCACTGCGCTCGCCATCTTGAGACATAAGATGTTAAGTCTCATTATGTCCAGCAGTTGCTCTGTCTACAATGTCCTTCACACCGGAACACAACATTGCATTTACACTGCTGTTTAGCGGGATAAATAGACAGTTTTAACCGTTTATCCAATCTCTGCTCTTGATCCTTCATAGATACCTATAATCTGTCTCAAGTTAGGAGTCGCTTAAACGTCACGGTTACCTAATACCACTGATGTACGAAATATAATTCATATTTGTAGATGCTATTGTGACAAGTCCCGCTCATAATTTACTTCATAGGGTGAAAGTGGAAATTACCTGATGCTATCTCTTGAAATTTGTAATTTATTTGAGTACTGCTGATTTAAATGCACAGCATGATGTTGCGGAAATTAAAGTATCGCATTGAAGGTTCATCATTTTGATATTTGGTTAATTGTGTCAAAGGAATTAATGGTTCACCTCATGGAAACTGGATAACCTTTGCCGATGAACATATTCCCTTTATGAATCCGAGAAGTCATAGGTGTGATGCCCTGAAGAATCAAGTCTCGAGGTTTTTAAATTATTTTTTCTTCATCTTAAAAAGCGGAAATATTTGTATTTATTTTCAATTGACAACCTTCGTGGCGCAGCTGGTTAGACGCCGACTGTGAAACGAGAGGCCGCGGGTTCGATCCCCGCACAGAGAGAAATGTTGGTGCGGCCCACAAATATTTCTTTCGGGTCTGGGTGTTAGTGAGACTGAAAAGTCACATGTAGTTCGACACAAGACTTAATTGATCCTAATGTGAGGTCAGGACTAGGTATGTGACTGTTGGGTGTAGGTGTATATATTTATTTTATTTATTTATTTTCTCAATAAATTTATTTTCAAAATAATTGTCAGTCAGGGATACGTGTGAACAACCAAAAACCTCTAACTGCTATCGATAGTATGTTCCAAATTTATCGTTCCATTAAAACCCAGAATATAAAGTTTTAAAATTAAAATACATAAAATTTCATATAGTAGCCCAGCAAAATTAAATATTAATTACAGATCCAATTTTCCATTCTAAATCTGAAAATATATCCGTTGATTACACTTTGTAAGTCACCTAATTACCTCTTTATTCGTGTGAACTTTAAGTTTCCTTTGTAAGGCCTTTGTTTTAAATGTACACAAAATATTATTCATTTAACTTTAGGTGTGAATATATAATTAAAATTTAATGTAATTTGGAGGGATGCAAAAAAATTAAATGAAATGTTTCTCTAACTATTTGACGATAGGCATTTATGACGCTGCATTGTGTATTCCGATCACAAGACCAAATCTTTATGAAGAAGATTCATGGCGTCAAATCATATAGACAAACATAGTACTGACGCAGAGTACTGAGGATAATTTAATTAAACAAATGCCGGGGGGAAATCTAATTTTAGCAACAAACAATAAGGTCTTAATTAAGTCCCCGAACAGAGACAGACAGAAAAACTTGAGTGAAATCTTTATGGACGCAACCTTAATTAATGATATTAAATCTTACTAATATGACACCGTAGCGTAATATCTATATGATATATCAGACTGTACAAGATCCACTGCTGGGCACGAAGCTCTTACGATTGAAAAGATTTGGCTTTCGTATACCAAGCTGGTCTGCCGAAGGTTTTTATTAATTAGGTTAATATTAAACAAGTCCTGATGGTAAATGATCACTGCCGTCCATGAACATCCGCAACATAGCGTAATAAATGTTTAATCAAACAATCAAAAGGCTTGGCGGACTTAGCATGTCTTTGATATTCTTTTGAAGAACTTCCTGGTATGCAGATTTCCTCATGATATTTTCAATGTTGAAACGATAATTATCTGCAGCAAAAATGCTGGTGGTTTTTTATTGCGTTGAATGGCGAGACGAGCATGCCATTCGCCTGATGGTAAGCGATACGACCACTCAAGGACAGTAGAAAATCAAACACCATGAATTACAAAGCATTGCTTGGCACTGCACTGCGCTGGCCATCCTGAGACATAAGATGTTAAGTCTCATTATGTCCAGTAGTTACTCTGGCTACAATGTCCTTCAAACCGGAACACAACAGTGCATTTACACTGCTGCTTGGCGGGAGAAATAGAAATTCTGGAGGTACCTACCCAGGCGGCCTCTCACATATGAGACACCTACCACCAGTATGGGACCAATATATACTATCTCTTCATATCCACAGTATATTCTGGTACATTCTAAGCTAGGCTATAGCATACAGAATACAGAAAAAGAATCACATCCACGATTAATTGCTTAGTAGATATAATGTTTGGGCGAAGGGAAGAAATAAATGAACTGGGTGTTGGCACTATCTTCACGTATAAATGTATGTACTCATTTGTTTCGGCGCGAATTTGTTATGTAGGCCGTGATGGAGGCATTCGTTAAGAGAAATAATAAAAGCAAGCTTGATTGTAGCTTCGTTTGTGGAATGAAATAACGTATATTTTGTAATAAACATTTCTTCACACAGAAATATATCAAGATCCTATAACTTACATATTATACTTACGGACCACACAGTGAGAAAAGTGCGACGTAAATTGTGGTAGAAAAGCATTTTATGGAAATCTGCATGCCATATAGACTTTTCAATTTTTTATGGTGCGTAAAATCTGCCGACCCGCGATGGACCAGTTTGGTGAACTATGTATGCCATAAGCCCAACAAGCCCTTGGGCTCGTGCACTACAGAAGGAACTCAAGGAAGCATTTGGGCTAATTTATTTATTGGTAAAAAAAGAAAAGTAAAGCTGCCTCGGTGACGTAGTTGTATTACAGTAGGTTTACAAAGCCGAGGTCTCGGGTTCGAATCCCAAGTCGGGCAAAGTGATATTGGATTTTTCTATTCATTATTTGCCCGGAGTCAGGATTTGTGCCCGATATGGCGATAGGCTCGCCCCCTATCACATCGTGGGATGGTACATACAAAGCGAAATATGGGTGTCCTGTTAGTACTTTTGCATACCCTTCCTGGGAAAAAGGCGTGAGTTTATGTATATAAAAAAACACGGTTTCAGAGCGGGAATGTAAGTTACGGCAGGCCCAATGCGCTCTATGTGCTGTTTGCGATTTTTATTTGACTGTATATTTATTTATTTTATTTATTTATATTCTTTATTGTATACTACAGAAGATTAACAAAAAAAAAACAACTATAGTACATGTTCAAACGTAAAAAATCCCTCCTTTTTATAATCATGTTACGCGACAGTGTAATCGTCAGCCTAACGAAATGAAGGGAGCATTGGAAAATTCCGTTTAATATTGAAGTAATTGTATTTAACCTCCAGACGATTGCGAGACTCTGTTTCAATGAGCAGCACTTACGGGACTTCACTTGAAATTGAAAAATTACGTGTCACTTAATTTAGACAACCGACGGCGAAAGGATAAAGAGCTGGGTTGAAACGAGGGAGATAACGGGTTTGTTTCCTATTCGGTTGAATATAATGTATTTTACCTTTAAAGAGCATGGTAGTTGGTAGTTGACTGCCTCGGTGGCGGAGTTCCTCTACGGTACGATTAGAAAGGTCTCGGGTTCGAATCCCGGGTCGGGCAAAGTGATATTAGATCTGTCTATTCATTATCAGCCCCGAGTCAGGAATTTGTACGAGTTATGGCGATAGGCTAGCCCATATCATATCGTTGGACGGAACATACAAGGCGAAATGTGGGTGTCCTGGTAGCAACTCTGCCTACCGCTTCTGGGAAAAAGGCGTGAGTTTATAAATGTATGTACGCAGTTGGCTAAGCATACACAAATTGTCTAAAAAGTAAGAAGTGTGTGCCCTAGGATTCGAACCCGCGACGTTGTCTCTAGTTCAACTCCAAGGCATTACAAATAAGCCACCACATTTGATGATATAAATACAAGTGTAATACAAATACATATTATCTCTTTGTTCCAGATGCACCGGAGTGAATCATTGCAATTTCCTGTTGGCTGAAGATTATCCTCCCTCTACCAGATGGTCATCAGGCGTCGTATATCTAAAATATGCTTGTTTTGATGGTGAGTGACGTATTTTTTGTCAGTTATAGTTATTGGTAGCGGCCCGTGGCTCAGTGATAAAGACTGGATGGCCCAACTTGTAATTGAAGTTTTAAATATAGGACTATATATATTTATATATATATATAATCCAGACTTCGACCGAAAACGTAGCCAGGTAGTAATTTTAGTGATTGCAGACACTATGTAACTGAAAATTTCGCACCAAAAGCGACAGTTTTTTTTGCAAATACCTAGTTTTTGATAAAATTCTTATTTAAACCTATCTGTATCAGCCCATATACGTGCCACTGCTGGACACGGGCCTACTCTACAATCGACAGAATCGATTGAGAGTGGTTAGGCCATATAGTCCACAACGCCATATTTAAACCTATATGGCTATGCTATTCTGTCTTTAAAAATAAATAGGTGTACATACTTTAGGTAAACTATGTATTTACTATTCAAATACGACGATAAGTAAATAAACTGGCGTTTTTTGCCTGCCAGCCTGGATGGACTAAAGTCACCCTGCTCGCTAAATCGCAACAGAAGGCGTGTAATCGTTTAATGAAATCGATTATTTCATACGAATAATCGGTAAAATCAGTCATAGGGCGTGAAATCGATTCAGTTACCGTCGCACGCCGCAGATGCGTCTCGTGTTATGACGTCACGGATATCAGACCGACCCATATGCCGTAATAGCGTACAATTACCTCGTCCGGAAAATAAATAAATAATTAAATACACCCAACAGTCACATACATAGTCCTGACCCCACACTAAGATCGAGTCTTGT
Source organism: Deilephila porcellus (assembly GCA_905220455.2). Lineage (NCBI taxonomy): Eukaryota > Metazoa > Arthropoda > Insecta > Lepidoptera > Sphingidae > Deilephila > Deilephila porcellus. Next base: position 13,108,738 of record LR999974.1, read on the forward strand.
GTCGTGGGTATCAGGAACTACGAGAGACTTTTCGGTCTCACAAACACCCAGACCCGAAACAGATATTTGTGATCCTGTGGATGTGGAATACAGTGGATCTGGAGGATATTTGTTTCGGTGCGGGGATCGAACCCGCAGCATCTTGTTCCACAGCCGGCGTCTAACCAACTGCGCTATGTTTTTTCCGGCTGGTTCGAAGTTGGTACCTAATGTCGCGTCATCTTTAGTCGCCATTCAATGAACATGCAGACAATAGTTCAAACTCCCTGATGAACATTCAAACGGAGCAGATACCCAACAAGGCCATATTACCAGTAATAGATCTATTTACACGGTCTCAACGGGAATCTGAGTTACTTTTAAATTCCCTCCGGAATCCCAATTAGAACTTCACAAATTCTATTTCCTTCGACTTCCAACTTATTTGGAGTGACAACTGTTTAATCCAAGAACAGTGTTGCAGACGTTGTATAGAGTCGGTTGTTTGGTAAAAAGGCCAATTGTGCCAATTGATGTGAGAATATTATTGTTTTTTGTTATACGAAAATATATTTTAAATTACTTGTTTTGTTATTATACGGACAACCACTTACTTACAACATGTTAAAATAATAGTAATAAAAATAATTCAACTGAAAACGAATAAAAACTATGTACCTATTTTTTTTAATTGGAGTTCCATGATTTCCCTGATCATCATAGCCAGGAAACCCCAGTGCACAGTTTAAGTAAATAAAGCTAATGTGGGAATATTAACACTCATTAAAATTGAAAATATTATCCACGCGATAGCCGTTATAAAAGTTAATTCACAAAAACAGACATTTCGAAAAATAACCGATTCTTAAACATATCTACGTCAAAAATAAATTGTCACAACGGCGCGATTCCCTTATGGGAATAACACGTGCTTCCATCCTATTGTACAATAAACCAATTTATAAAGACCTCTTATTTGTCACTTCACTACCCCTCGTTCTAAATAATTTAAACTAACGCAGCGGAGAGGAGAAGCTCAAATAAACTTGCCACATGTGTTTGGCGTACCATTGACACGGTTACCCCGAAATGTGAATTTTCCCCAAAGTTAGGGAGCACTTAGTAGATGGCAACAAACAGTTTGGTCACGTGCGAGTGTGGGATTTCGGGAATTTAAAATTTACGATGGTTTTATAAATGCCGCTTAGTACAAAGGAGTAATGTCCTTTGGGTGTGATTTCCAAATGTGTTTCGAAATTGTTTGGATATTTTCAATTGAAATGATAATTACTATTATTGTATACTAGAGTAGGTGTAGGAGGTAAAAATTAAAATACTCAGACATGAAAGGGCTTTCATTTCAAAATACCTTAAAATAATCTTAAATTATCTTATTTTTACTTTTTTTTCACTTTGTTTTATGGGAGACTTTCCTACGCGTACTAGGTATCGTAGATATAAGAACGCATATTTTATTATCCTATAATGTATTGATGTAATCCTTGATGAAATAAATTTTGTTTAACTGTTGGAAATTTAATTATACAACAATATTTTGATTGATACAGCTTCTTAATATTGCTATGCTGCAATAACTACTAACTTACCATTACTAAATGGCTCTATTTTTTCATTGTCAATGGAATACAATATCGAATTAATGTAATGAACTTACTTTATGTTACAACTTATATCTCGGGGGAGATTAATATGAATAATACCATTAGTTTATGGTATACATTAATATTTATGCGGTCTATTAAAAAATAATGTCTCATTTTTATACTATGCCAATAATGCCTCACACTTATTGGGCACAATAATAATAAATATTATTATGTGTAGGTTTTCACAAATAAAACAGTCATAATATTATACTGTTTGTTTTTGAACTCAAATGAAAAATATTTTAATTAGTTTTAATTCTGGCCAAGTAAAAATGAAATACAGATAGCCAGTATTGAACATGTATTTTCAAATTAAGAACAATCACTGTTCGATATTTAAAAATTAATAAAAGGAAAACAAAGTTTAGAAAACACCATATCCGACTTTTTGATTGGCATCGTTGAGCGTGCCAAAGTCGCAAACTACACAATTTTTGCCCTGTAATTTCGATATCTGCCCCAACTTTATGTCCTATCGCAAAAATCTTATTGTGCGTAAGGCGCGTGTTACACGATCGATTGGTGATTGGCATTACAATAGCGGTATAAATCACCCCAGTTATTTTTATTTTACGTGTCACGGTCGGTTGTGGCCGAATGTAACGGTTATGTTCAGATGTACAGTCAATTTTATTACTTAATTCGTATCTTTTGTATATTTTACTGCCTAGAATTGGTCTTGTTTGACGATAGCCTCTGTAAGGAACAAAATAGGGTTTATGCTCCGTAATTTTTCTATATTTGGTAGTGATTTGTGCATAGTAAACATTTTAAATGTGCGTACTGCGTTTTTTTTTTTTTTTATTGCAATGAATGGCGAGACGAGCATGCCATTCGCCTGATGGTAAGCGATACGACCGCTCATGGACAGTAGCAAAACCAAACAACACCATGAATTACAAGGCAATGCTTGGAATTCCACTGCGCTCGCCATCCTGAGACATAAGATGTTAAGTCTCAATATGTCCAGTAGTTACTCTGGCTACAATGTCCTTCAAACCGGAACACAACAGCGCATTTACACTGCTGTTTAGCGGGAGAAATAGACATTGCGGTGGTACCTACCCAGGCGGCCTCTCACATATGAGAGACCTACCACCAGTAAACGTTCAGATATTATCCGCTAGGTTATCTCAATTTAGATTGAAGGAAGTGAGGTTCGCACACTTGGCCAAATTTCACCATCATTCGGTCGGAAAAACAATATTTGTCATGTGTTATAAGCTACAAAATCGCATGCAGAATTATCCAGAACTGCACTATTGTAGCAAATTAACAAATTGCGCCAATTGCCAGCTGATTACGAGTAAATAGGAAAATGCCCAATTTCACTAAATCGTTGGGCCTAATGATGATAAGTTAACGGGATATAATTAGTGTATTCTTCTACTTAATAATACCAGCTTTAACTATGCGGCTAAATTTGAAATTAATTTATAATTACGGTCTCGAGATATAAGTATTAAGGACTGAAAGACGAATGGAACGAATCGCTAGCCTTTTAAATTACAAATTATCAAGTTACCTTTTGCCGTTTAAAATACAAAGAATTTGCTGTTGCAATTCGAAATTGTGTCTCGATTTTTTTTTGTCTTTTCATTTATACATAATATACATTTTTTTATTTATAATTGTATAGTTAATAAGTTGACATCAAAGTTCGGATTTCTCAATTTATGTTATGTACTGAAGTGTACCTAAGAAATAAGAATACAAATCACAAATTGAGCTCCATATATAACCCCAACAATGTTGTATTCTCTAAGCACCCATTTATAAGAATTTGAAATAGTACGTACAGTATTGTTCTTCGTGGTTTGATAAAATCTTTAATAAGTCATTGGGGCCGTTTAGCCGATAATCTCTGTTCGGGATCTGCGAATCTAATGTGATTACCGAATGTTACTAGGGAACGGAACTTTTACCATTAAGAGTTAAATGGTGCTATAAAATGTTATGTTGGTAATTCATAGCACGGTAGAATTATTACTAAAAGGAAATAGGTACCTAATAGAAAAATTAAAATACTATTTAGACTACTTTTAAATTTGCTTATAATTTTCAATGTATTTAACACAGTACAAGATAATATATATTGTGATGATAATACAATCTTTTATATTTTTGAAAAGTCGCATTAATACAGATTTTATGATAAGGACGATGACGTCTAAAATGAATCGACTCGCTTGGGAATCGAACCCAAATGGTTCGCAGCTACGAGCTACCACTAGACTAATGTGACGATCAACAGCTGGTATATAATTATAGAACTACATTTATCTATGATAAATAGTATTCACCCGCTATAGAGCAATATTGACGCTCTCGATAGACAAAATGTTTGTCCAACGGCTTTAATCTATGGATGAAGTAGTTGGGATCGATTTTGTATTGTCATCGGCTTACGATACTGTGGGAATACAAATAATTGCGTGGGGTGGCGGTTTTTTTAACATATTCCTCATTTAGACTCTGCAAGGATTATAATGATATATGGTGAGTTTTATCGGAGATGCATTTTTTTAATCATAATCTGGTAGAGTCGACTATAGTTTGTTAGCAAGACTGAAATTGTAGAATTATTATTTAATCGAAAATCTTGTTGCTTCACTTCAGCGTGAATTTACAACATACCTATATTTTATTAATAAAATATATTCGTGTATTTAAAGAGTTTTTCATCAAAATATATACATATTTATTGGAATTTCTATACATGATTATATTAAACATATTTAAAGCAACGTTTAACTTTTGCCTTGAAGACGTTTGCTTTGACTGCCTCGGTGGCGTAGTTGTACTACGGTACGACTACAAAGCTGAGGTCTCGGGTTCGAATCCCGGGTAGGGCAAAGTGATTTTGGGTTTTTCTAATTATTATCAGCCCGGAGTCAGGCATTTCTGCCCGATATGGCGATATGCTCGCTCCCTATCACATCATGGGACGGAACATACAAGGCGAAATGTGGGTGTCCTGGTGGTGCCTCTGCGGTCTGCCTACCCCTTCTGGGATAAAGGCGTGAGTTTATGTATGTATGTTTAACTTTTTAACAATGTTTATTTTCGTGAATTAGTAGATAACCCTTCAGGTGTGCAAAAGCTCATTTTGGTCTCGCTGTCAAAAAATTGATGATGTTGCGCATTGTTCTCCAATTGTTCTCCACTGTCTAAAGTTATCTGGCAGCACCTGGACACGAAGGATATTACTCGGGACGAACCGGCCCACTACAGTAGTCTTTATACACCCTTTACTACTTATGTGATGTGTAAGAGTATTACATTTAGGGCCAATTGCACAAACTAACTTTGCCCTTAACTTTGACTTTAACAATGTCAATCCCATACATTTGACGTATTTGACATTGCTAACGTAAGGGATTGACGTTTTCAAAGTTAAAGGTAAGGGCAAAGTTAGTTTGTGCAACTGAGCATTAATAGTGTTTTTTGTTATTATTACCATTGACATGTGATGTAAGCATGCCATGTTACTAAGGAAATACCAACGATTGTGAAGTTAAATTACCTAATCCATTTTTCTTTAGGAATTATTTTACCTTACTTTCTTTAGCCTTATTAAGATGTAGATCCAATTTGTCATCTCCGACATTTGATCTTTATTTTGACCTGACCTTGCTCTTAAACAATATTAATGATGGATCGGCTGAAATATTGCTTTCTTTAGTAAATTTTAAGTGATTGATGGTAAGATTAAAAACTTTTGAAAAGTTATAAATTGCGGGCATTTAGTAAGCTACCATTTAATCATGTCTAGACAGGTAGATTAAATAAACTTAGTTCATAATTTCTTTGCAATCCTAAGAATGAAAGAATATAAGAATTTTTTTTAGCACTAAAAACGTTTTGCCAATGTGCATTACTTCGACAGAATATTGTTACGTATTTATTTGACGGTACCGTTTGTAGTTGTTTTAACAGCAATGTCGAATTGAAACTTGACCTAGGTCAGGGTAAACATGAGCCTAATCAGTCGTGAATGTACGGAGTTCGTTTTATAACATTTATATTAGAGTTTATATTTATTTATATTGTTATATTATATTATTTCATAACTGCGTTATTCATAGACAGTTTTAAAACGTATTTTAGCTATCGAATGTTTTATCCCTTTCGAAAGACTTTGGAATTCAGTTTGAGCTAAGAAGACAAAATATTCGAGAACTCGATAACTAAAATACGTTTAAAACTGTCTATGAATAAGACCTAAAGGATGTTAGAATCATATCAGTCCTCACGGAATAATATAAAGCACTAAAGTGTCAGATTTATACTGAAGTAAGAACTTAAAATCACAACTCTAACTTCTTTGCATGCTTCACAATTGCTTACGGGGGGTAACTTAATTAAGCAATTGTTGTCTTAGGATGAGATGGAAAAAGTTCATTGGCCTTTAAGAAAATGAAATAAACGCTTGGCGCAGCGAATGGGTCTTTCCCATTCTAATTAGCTCGTTTTTCCGCAGGGGTTCGTCTGTTTACTTTCATAACATCTTTATTTAACTGAGCAAGGTATACAAGGCAAGCAAGGAATACAAGTGCATTTTTTAAAATGTTTAAATGTAGTTTTTGCTTTTGTAAATACACATGAACGATCATCTCGAGAATATTCTTAAACAAAATTGGAGATTTGAAATCATTTTCCAGCATAAGTATTCGATGTTCTACATTGAATCCTGAAAAATATAAAGGGCAATCCCGGACGAGCTCTCCCATTTACTGCATTGTATTGTTTTTTTTTTCAGTCAGGGCTAATCATAACTGTCAAGATTTTCGACTATGTAGTGTCTAAGTGCAGTTATCAGTAATAAAAAAAAGGTTGTGAATTTTTATTACACATATCTTACAATATGTGTTTTTAATTTTAGAAACATAATCTCTATACTCTTAAATCCTACAAACTCCGCCTTTCAATTAAAAGTTACTGCCCAAAAAAAACATTAAATACGAGAATAAACATCTCGTCACCACAAAATAAATAAAGCTACAAATACACAACAAAGCCAGACAATACAGGTAGACATAATATTACGTCGCACAAAAGGCAATTTACGCGGCAAACGTCCGCGCGTATATTTTAGGCAAATGGAGGGTAAATACAGGGTGGGACCACCACTCGATGGCTATTAGGCACGTGATGCGTATGTCTATAGGGATGTGCTGTTCAAGTAGATTTTACTTTAGGGTATAATTGATTCCCTTCGAGTATTTACAGGTAGAGATAGTCTAAATCCGTTTTAAAAAAAACCACAAAAGTTGTGAAATATGAAAGGATTTAAATGTCGCACATATGGACATAGTGTAGGACGCCCTCCTGCTAGGTGGAGTGACGATTTGCAAAAGGTCGCTGGCAGATGTTGGATGCGACAAGCCGAAGACAGGGTGAAATGTCGCTATTTGAAGGAGGCCTATGTCCAGCAGTGGACTATAGTACAGGCTGATGATGATGATGATGATATGAAAGAAATCACGAAGGCTTTTATATAAGTCACTTAAATATTAAAACAAAAAACAATTTTATCGCGATTTGGTTTAATTTCTACGTTTTTTAACTTCCCGATGTTTCGATTGCGTTACAGCTGACCGCTGCCTGTCTGTCCGCCCCGTGACCACGAAAGCTGTAAAGCAATCGAAAAGTCGGGAAGTTAAAAAATATAAAAATTAAACCAAATAGTTAAATAAATGCTTGTTGACTGGAAACAAATTAGAGCAGCGACAAACAGGGGATGCAATGTTGTATGAAAGATGGCTAGTTTAGGGTGCGTCGGGGTAACCGTAATACAAAGATGGAAGGGGTAAGTATGTAAACTCCTACATTTTATAGTTTACGTTCTTACCCCTTGTATATCCCCTTGTATTACGGTGTTACATCAACACACTATAGTTTATATTAGTTTTAATGCTGGATATACTGGGTATATCAAGACTGCGACCGAAAACGAAGCCAGGTGGTAGTTTTAGTGGTTAGAGACACAATGCAACTAAAAATTTCGCAAAAAAAGCGACAGATATTTTTTTGGCAATTTTTTTAAATATTTTTATTTTATTTATTTATTTTTATTCTTTATTGTACACAATAAATATAACAATAGGTATAGAGACAACAAAATAACAAAGTACAAATGGCGGTCTTATCGCACTAAGGCAATCTCTACCAGACAACCATTGGATGGATTTATGAGAAGGAGAAAGAAAGGGCAGTGTATAATAAAGACAAAAGCTCAAATAAATAATACTATTTATACATAAATATACAAAAACTACATAAATGATGTATATAAACATACATAAATACATTTTTATATAAATAAACATACATATATAAGTATATTACCAATATATTTAAATTAAGGAAATAATATTGATCAATATATCTGTTTAAGAAGCAAAGTAGTGCTCTTTTACCAACTTCTTAAAAGATGGCAGAGTTTGAGCCTGCCTCACCACAACATCATCATATTTGGACGGTAAATACCCAATTTTTGGGAAAATAGTAATTTAAAACCTTGCGTACCATTGCGTCTTTAAAAATAAAAGGTGTACATTATTATTTTAGGAAAACTATGTATTTACCACCAAATACGACGATAAATAAAAAATTACAAAAAAACATTGACAATTTTTTTTGTGAAATTATTAGTTGCTTTGTGTCTGAAGTCACTAATACTAACACCTGGCTTCGTTTTCGGTCGCAATCTTGATATACCCTGTTTATAAATTGATGAAAAGGCTTCTAAAATATGACCTTTGGGAAATCATATAGGGCGCATGGCCAGCTGTAAAAAATATAACGTATAATATCACAATATGAAACCATAACAAAACTTTTTTACTGACGTGTGAATAACACCCGACGGTAAATTATAATATGGATAAAACAACAAAGAACGTATTTCAGAATGGTTATCAGATTATAATTGTAGTGTATAGCCTCAGGGGTCTTATAAACAGAGATGTAATTAGATTATATAAATGGGTCCTACTGTATTGTGTCTCCTTTGAGCCAGTATAGACATCACGCATAGTTAAAATGACAACGACAAACGATGCTCGGCGACCTTCTGGTGTATAAAGAAAAGGCAAGTAAACAAATAAAAAAGAAAACAAAATAATAAGGCCGCCAATTGTACTTATTTACAAATTTAGTTATAATGTCTTTTTTCCTGGTGTAATAAAGAATATATAAATAAATAATCCTGAAAACAATATAAAGTGGCGACTTTCCGTGAGTTCTATCAGGTCATAAGCCGGCCTTGTAGGACGCCTAATGTAGCGCTGACATGAATTGCTAACTAATCTAACTATATATGTAATAGTATTTTCCAGCATGCTAATACTTGGACCTAGTCAATCATTAATAAGCTATTGAAACACCTGCAATGCGCAGTTATTTCTAGTTCTATGTAAAGCCCTGGTCTGTGGAACGGTACGCGCGGCACTGCGTTGAACGCAATGCGATGCCAGACTCGGTTTTGTATGAAAAACGTCATCATTTGTCTTTTGTTCTCTTGCGGTATGCGTCAGCCAGCGCGCACAGTGAAGGGTCAACTCTATGATGATATTTTGGTCGCTTGATAGAAACTGACAGCGGTTTGCGGTAGCGGCACAGATTTATATGAAAAACGTCAAGTATTGCCTTTTGTTCCGTCGCAGTATGCGTCTACGTTGAGGGGCAAGCGGTGATGCGGGGGGTGGATATAACGCACGGCGCGCAGTCATTCTCGTCCAATCGCCGCGGCGTGCGACATTGCGGCATGGATTTATTTGTCGATAATTTGCCAGCAATAATAGCAGGAACCCTTGTGTTTTATATCAAGATAGAAAGAACACATTAACATTTCATAATAAAAGGGAAAAAATCTCCGATGGTAGTGTGCCCTTTTTTTTCATATTAGCACCAAAATGTAGCCGCAATGCATCTGATATATTACAATTTTAAATCCAATTACGAGATCCACCAGCAAAAAATAATCAGCTCTTGCTGTCAAACACTATTGTGCTAGCCTGCTCGAAAGCATACTTAGAAACACAAAATATTTGCATGTGTCATTGACGAGTTTACCACCTTCGTGTACGGTGGTCGGAGCAATTACGAAAATATCACTAGTTCATCCGATGAGTGTATTATAATAATATATTACAGTTGAATAATGCGCAAATAGAATCTCGTGTTGCTATTGGGTGTGGCAAATGGATAAATCTAGGAAGTGTTTCTTAAATTTTTCCGTACCTATGTATAATATTATAGAAAGCAAATTCACAGCTTGTACCATACGACCCTTGTTAATATTGGTCCGTGTTGCTTTACATCTAGCTTCTCCAGCCCTATTTTTGAGCGGTTAATCCTTAGTTCAATATTTAATTGTCTTTCACTTTGTAATGGAAGGAAATAGAACATTCTTTGTTTTTAACTTCTACTATTTAGTTCCTTTTTGATAAAGCTGCGGATTTCAACTAGTTAATATGCTGAGACCTATAACATCTTCTATATTAAAATAATGGTGTGCAAATTTTCCAATTACCACGGCTACATTTACAGAGTGCGAACCAGTGCGAACGGAGTGCGATAATTTTTTAAGACTGCCTCGTTGGCGTAGTTGTACTACGGTACGACTACAAAGCTGAGCTCTCGGGTTCGAATCCCGGCTCGGGTAAAGTGATATTGGGTTTTTCTATTCATCATCAGCCTGGAGCCAGGAATTTGTGTCGGATATGGCGTTAGGCTCGCCCCTGTCACATCATGGAACGGAACATACAAGGCGAAATGTGGATGTCCTGGTGGCGCCTCTGCCTACCTCTTCTGGGATAAAGGCGTGAGTTTATGTATGCAAATAAAGTTAAACCTAGGATCAAGAACTGCTGATGTGCTGGAGGTTGTGCAGATACATATATACCTACTACCTACCTATACCTACGTGTATTATTTGAGCTCCGTATTGTGAATTTAGATAAAAAGTACAATTAAATGATTATTGTAAAAAGTGTCCATCAGTATTGATCCAGGTTTTGCTTGTGATAATTTATAACAAAATAATTTATTTTCATAATAGTAATACAATTTGTTTTTAACAAATTACGGTACAACCGGTGATAATTTAAGAGTAGGTATCTATATAAGTCCAGTGAAATATAACTTGATCAAAGAATATGTTTAGTAGCAGAAAAAAATAAAATAATATAGTTTTAATTACACACACGAATTAACATAAGAAAATATAAGCCAATTTTGTCACGTATCAATATTGAGAAAATGGTCTTATGTGCCTTTTTACCGACTTCGTTTAGAATGACGCACAAACAATTTTTTAAGAAATTCTATATATTTTTGAACTCAAATAATTGTTATCCGTTGTCATGGAGACCCGTGAAGACTTCAACGCAAAATTGTCATAATAACATTTGTTGTCATGTTTCGGCTCTCCCATTGGTCAATGGCTTTACGCACAGAGTGAAACCTATCTGTGAAACCTCCTTAGTTGGTACATGAACTGCGTTGCAGCGGTGCCGCTTACCGCAGTGCCGCGCGTACCGTTCCACAGACCAGGGGCTTAAGGCTTGTTACATATAAAATAAATCTTGTTACATAGGTTTAATTTTTTTTCTAATGCGTTTAATGGCCTTATTCATTGACAGATTTAAAACCTATTTGCGCGTTCAAATGTTTAATCCCTTTTCAACGACTTTAGAATTCAGTATGAGCGAAGAAGACAAAACATTCTATAACTAAAATAGGTTTTGAATATGTCTATAAAGCTGTAAGTGCTTAAAACCGCTCTCTGTGATGTTGTGTGAGACAATGATTGATATTTTTCAATAGGGGAAACGATTCAGAACGAAAAACAGATTCACCTAATTCTCTACTTCAAGATATTAAGAAAACTCTGGGCTGTATGTAAAAAAAAATGTATTATCAAAGTGGCCATCTTAAACATCTATAAATTAATTGATATTAATCATCACCTTAATTAGTAACATGAATTTCAAAGGTTCCGCGAGGATTCCATAATTACCTATTGGAAGTTTCTAGTATTAAATTTTAATTTCAGGATAGGTGAGTTGCATTAATTATTTTTGCCAGGCAACACACTACACAGTGCCTCTTTATCGCTACGGAATGAACGGCATTGCCATGAGACAAACGAAGACATTAGACAATATAACTACTAATCATTAACTTGCTGGTTTAATACCGAATCAAAAGTGACAAGTATAATATTAAACCGAACCATTTTCAACCAACCACGTCATTAAATTTCAAGCTTCTTTATTAATATATGGCATAGCTCTGACAAATAAGTAGAGTGTAAAATAAATAAATACATTTTATACACCCAACTGTCACATACATAGTCCTGACCTTACACTAAAATTGCGTCTTGTGTCGTGGGTATCAGAAACTACGAGAGACTTTTCGGTCTCACAAACACCCAGACCCGAAACAAATACCTGTGGATCACACAAATATTTGTTTCGGTGCGGGGATCGAACCCGCGGCCTCTCGTTCCACAGGCGGCGTCTAACCAACTGCGCCACGGAGGCTGTCAAAAGACTCACCAGAAGGTATTTTGTATTCTTCATCCATCTTTAGAAGTGGACTTACTTTACCTAAAAAAGGAAAAAGAGAGTGATTTTAACAAAACATATTTTCTCAGAATTAAACAGGCAATATAAGATCTAATGCCTGTATCCCTTAGGCCTTAGTGGGCATATGGAGGTACTAGCACTGCCCAGAATTCGTTAAGATTATATTTCAATAAAAACCTAATAGGAGAAGAGCTGATCACAAAGGACACAAACTTCGTATTGGTATAAGGTATCCACTGAAAATCAGGGTTGTGTCGTGGTTTACACCATATCACAATTTATGCTGAGTGGACACCTACCGATCACAGCCGCAACCAACCAATATTTTTAATTTTTATTTTAAATTACGTATTATTTATTTTAGCCATGTTTGTGTATGTTGCGACTGTGACAAATAAATCGTTTTTCTTTCTTTCTTTGTATTGGAACTAAAAAAAATGCTGTTTATTGTTCATTGGTACTAATGAGATTTACCGTTACCTTGTGTGCTTCTACAAGCTTACTGTATTATATGAATGTTACACAACAAAATAGACTTCACGCGTCCCGAGAGTGTGGTTGCGGCTTTACCGTCTAGTCTAGCTTTCTAGGGCAAACCCTAGTTTTACAACAGTTCAGGGTCGAAGCGCTGTTGGGCCGCCGATTCCGTGGAATTTGTTTAGGTTTTGCTTATGAGTTCTACGTTGGTTTTTGATAATGGATCCCATACCATATATTTTGGTCTTCATGATATTAGCCTATGTAATAGCGATCTTTTACAGGTCTTTAATTATAAAATTATAAATAGGAAAACTTTTTTATGAAGTAGATTCTAGGTATTTTATTTTATAAATATTAAAATAGCAAAATACTTGAGAGCATAAAAACAGTTATAACTTTCCAGCGAACACAAACAAGCGTAAGACAATAATCGTAGAGCTGACTATAACCATCCAATTCTTTTAACTGGCTTGCTTCGAGTTTGGTGCAAAATTTTCTATCGCATACCTCGCGTGCTAATTGCTATTATTGTCTCTTTCACACTGTCGCCACAAAACTAGAGAATATTGCAAAATGGCTGAAGATACTCGTAGTTTCTATCTCAAGTTGAAGGCAATTGTTATTAGTTTTGAAAGTTATTTTGAGGTTTCACTTTATTTCTCGTCGTTATTTTTTCCATTATTCTTTTAGTATTTGTTTTTGTCTGTACATAATTAAAAATATTATTTGTTTATATTATGTTAGCTTAGGCTAGATAAATACTTTGTCTAGAATATGTAGTAAGGAGCCATAAAAATAAAGCAAGTCTTTACATTGATATCTATTAGATCGCTCAATATCAGTGAGTTTACTTGGTGCTAAAAGTGTATGTGACATAACAGATCGTAATGCCCTTTACGCAGAGGTTTCACCAGGACACCCACATTTCGCTTGGTATGTTCCGCCCCTCGATGTGATAGGGGGCGAGCCTATCGCCATATCGGGCACAAATTCCTGACTCCGGGTTCTTAATGAATAGAAAAATCTAATGTCACCTATCCCGACCCGGGATTCGAACCCGAGACCTCAGCGTTGTAACCTGCCTTAGTACAACTACGCCACCGAGGCAGATAAATATAAATATCTATTCGAAAAGTAGTAGTTAATCCCTTGATAAACTATTGTGAAACTAAAACATAACATAACCCCTTATCGTTTGATTCCAGACACGTTATCCGTACACTACTGCAACAGGGAGGTGCAGGTGGCGGATAATGGCGCGGATAGCGAGGGATATATCCGCACCCCGGGGTATCCGCACTTCTACGTGGGCGACGAGTGCCGCTGGCGGCTACGAGCCCACCCCGAGCAGCGGATACGAGTCACGTTCTTGGATGTTAGTTTGAGGAGTAAGTAGTTTTTAAAACACATCTTTATCTATATAAGCCCATATACGTCCCACTGCTGGGCACGGGCCTACTCTGCAATCGAGAGAATATATTGAGAATGGTTAGGCCATATAGTCCACCACGCTGGCCTAGTGCGGGTTGGTGGACTTACATACCGTAGAAATTCTTTTAAAATCTCTACGGTATGCAGGTTTCCTCACGATGTTTTCCATCACTGTTAAAACACATTATTAGAATTAATTTCTGATTTTGTGCTTAATACCACGTATAAATTCATATAACTATATTCAAATCGCTTTTTTTTGTATGTTTTTCATAGGAACATCTTTAAATCTCCTCCGATACTCACTCTTTTTTAATATAAAATAGGTCGAAAATGATCACAAGAAATGTAATGATTAATCAGTTCTAAAGAGGCTCATTTTTTTCTCAATTCCGTCTCTCGGTAAATAAGTTGTGACTGCAAAAAAAATATATAATGTTCCTGAGTATCGCAAATGCATTACGTAAAATCCCTCTTAGCATCATACCTTTGAATTACATCTTACATGTGGTTCAGCTCATCTAGCAGTATTTATATTTTCTTCCGTCCATTTAATGAAAATCAATACTATTTAAACTAATGAAATTATCTGTTACAGGTATAGGTCCGTTCGAAGATACGTGTACTGATTACGTCACAGTGGAAGACTCCAACGGAGATACCCTCCTGTCTTCCTGTCAGCAGGTCGACCTGCCTCTAAGGTTGACCTCCACAACCAGTACCGTCGATGTACTGGTTGAAGCGAGGTCGAAAGGGGCGTATCCTAAGAGAGGAGTGCTGTTGCATTATAAAAGTAAGACAAGCTTAGTAATTTTTTATCAACGTACCGATAAACGGAATCAATTGGGATACACACATAAAAAATATACTCCTGCATAAGATCAGTCTTATTATCACATAAACACGTCGTATGATTTTTAATAATCAATCGTACTAGTTAAGTCCCATTTTATCTCTGGGTTTCTAATTGTCCCTTTTGTACGGTACTGTAATTATTGCAAATTACTTATTTTCTTATTTTTATGTTATTGGGTTTAGCGCCATCTATTAGAAATCTTTAACACTATTTGGTATTCAACTGCTTGTAAAATGTAACAGCGCCATCTATGTTTTTATACAGGTATAGGCTGTGTTACGTTACCAGCGCCATCTGACGGATACATAGTGTACCGCAACGAAGAGGTGGCACACTACATGTGTAACGTGAATTTTGTTTTCATCGACACGCGACAGAGGGCGCGCTTCTTATGGTGCTACGACGACAACCGTTGGAATGATACGGTGCCATTATGTATCGGTAAGTTAACATAAACTTACAGTTGTTTTTGTGAATAAAAGATTAAAATATACTGTAAAATTATAAAGGAGCTACTGAGTCATAAAATGTGAATTATAATGTGATGTAGGGATTAACTGAGTATTCATAACTCGCACAAGCCAAGAAAGCAACATAAATAGTTTTTATGAACTTCCTGGGGCCTTGGGTGCGTTATCATAAAAGCGCCATAAATATCCACCATCCTCGATAGCGTAGAACTTGTCGATAACAATAAAGTATAAACGATACGCTTAAAAAACTTCCTTCATATTTTGAGGTTATTTTCACTGTTATTCAGCGAGGGGGAGCTTTGCGCATGCGGGAACTGTGTTATTCCTTCCCTTTCTAGTTCCAGCATCGCTATTCAAAAGACCGTGACGGCAATATTCCTGTCAGGTGCGATGCATTTGCTTTCAGTGATGCTTGTTATTAAACTTACAACTTTGTTCCTATATAAATAGAGTGTAAATTTGATGGATGGTGTGTTGTATTATCATCGCTTATAAAAGGGCTTCTGTGAGCCACTTCAGAACGTTTCGGTTGATAGTTCACGATATTCGTTGTTGGCTGGCCACCGCGTGCGGAGTGTTTCGGACGTTTCACCGCGTGTGAAGAAAGCACGTGCTGAAAGCAGTGAGTTTTCCCCGTGTACAAAATGTTTTTACACACTTGTGATGTTGTTTTAAACCGTGTTTTTCCGTTCTTGTGGTGTTTTTTTCTGTTAGTAGGACTTACTGTTGGTAAGATTTATGTTTTTGTTAACTTTTTGGTGATTTTCTTTTTATATTATTCTTGTTTTCTTTAGGTGTATTAATTTTCCATTATTTTATTAACTTAAATATTGTTTTTCTTTCATGTTTTCAATAATACACAAAACAACAAATTTCAAAGTGTATTTATTTATAGATTGATTTGTATTATTTTTAAACGGCATTTCCGTTCCATATCACAGCTCTACAAAATATTTCGGTAAAATAGTGTATTTTATATGTAATAGTGTGTATGTGTTCTCTTAATTTTTTTATAATTTATACCATCTATAAACTTATTCAAAGTTCGAAATACTTTTAAAAGTAACTCCAAGTATACCCAATTAAGAAAACTTTTTCGCACATCGCGTCTACATGTCTCTACATTATAGTGACAATTCTTTCTTATTCGCATTATTATGTCTTTTGTTCGCGATATTCTTTCATCGTTTCGTACTTTTAACGACTTCTTTCGAAGTATAATGTTCGATAAAGAACAATTTTGCGTGAAAATTGCCCATTTTATTCTTTATTTCGGCGGATATTGCTCCTCGTTTTGTCGTTGCAATTTATACATTAATAAAGTGTACATGTTACGTTTGTTTACAAATAGGAACGAGTTGATGATAACAGAGGTGAAAAATATACCTAAATATAATATCTAAAGTATTATAATTATTCATATCTAATTGATTTAAATAGTGTCTGTAATAATTCTCCTTGGTATGGTAGAGTATATCGACAGTAATGGCGCGGTTTCGGGTTCGATTCTTAGGCCCAATTGCATAAAGTTTTGACGATAACTTTAATTTTGACAATGTCGTCGCTGATCGCCAAACATTTAAATTGCAAATGTATGGGATTAGAATATGCAACTGGGCAATATTTGTTCTGACAGTCTACCTCGAATTTAGAGACATTATTCTTTCGAAACTGGTTATTTGCTTTAAGGGTTGATGGTAAAGGGTTCCTTGTGTAATGTTATCCGAATATTTCCGTTAGTATGACTTGATCTATTACAACGTTTATTTCTAGATAAAATAATACATACCATAGTGATGGCAATAAAAATAACAATTTACTCTAAAGAAATAATTAAATTTCATTTAAAATTAAGAAAAATACATAATAAATCGTGTAATTAGATCCACTTTATTGTTATATTCCGTGCGCGACAAATGGATTTCGTATCGATTAAATTAATCGCGATAGATAAAATCCTATATTTATGACCCAGATATCCGAGTGATACGAAATATCCGCGCAATCACATTCGCATACGTTTAGCATAAAACCGTGATGCGGATTTGTAAGAGCTCTCTATACTGGTTCGAGAAAATTACGATTTTATACTTTAGGAAATTGGTACAATTTGTATTTATTACTTAATGAAAGTGTTTTTATACATAAAATCACGCCTTTTTCCCAGAAGGGGTAGGCGAGGGTGCCATCAGGACACCCAGGTTTCTCCTTGTATGGTCCGTCTCACGATGTGATAAGGGGCGAGCCTAACGCCATATAGGGCACAAATACGTGACTCCGAGCTGATAATGAATAGAAAAATTCAATATCACTCTGCCTGACCTGACTCGAACCCAAGACCTCAGTTTTGTAATTGTACCGTATTATAAGTACGACACCAAGGCAGTGTTTATTATATTGTGGATTATATTTAAATAGATTTTTTTGAGGATGTTTTTATTGCTACGAATAAAGTCTTTAGTATAAAATATTGACATATGTTGTTTTGTAACTACCAAAAGGATTTACATACATAAACTCGAGACCTCAGATTTGTAGTCGTACCGTAGTACAACTACGCCACCGAGGCAGTCTAAAAGAATTTACATGAATCTATTTCTGTTTTAAAATATATTATTTGGCTAGATGCATTATTACGATGTACCTCGTATAAAATAGGAAAATATTAACTGAAATCGGACTGGGTGGTTTTTTTTTATAGTAATCATTGACTGAAACTTCAAAAATAAATCGACTAAAGAATCAGATGACCCGGAAAGGTTAACAACCTCTTTCCTTATAAGTCCATGTCAGTAACTCCGTCAAATCACGCTGCATTTGCTTTATAAAATCTAGTTTTATTGCAAATGTTAAATGTTTACTACATGAGGAAGTGGTTATGAAAGCTTCTGTGTCTTACTCAAGGTACCATTTATTGTATAAATTATTCTTCTACTGTCTGCGCTCAGCCCTCACCACTCAAGTATTTCAATGTGTCTCAATTTCAATTTGGTCGCCTTATTTCCCATGATTATGTAGGACCAGCTGGTCATCAACTCTATAAATATTTAAAGGAAGTAATGAAAAAGACACTTGTATCGTCATCATGAATTAGTTTTATAATCCCACAACTGGAAAAAGGCTCACATTTTAGCACTATTTTATTTCTTTATCTTTATCTCACATTGAATTGCAGTCAGCAGTAAATTTTATAAATAAATAATAAATACACCCAACAGTCACATACATACATAGTGCTCACCCCACATTAAGATCGAATCTTTTGTCGTATCAGAGACTACGAGAGACTTTTCTGTCTTACAAACACCCAGACCCGAAACAAATATACCAGTGGTCCACACAAACATTTGTCTCGGTGCGGGGATCGAACCCGCGGCCTCTCGTTTCACGGCCGGCGTCTAACCAACTGCGTTACCGAGGCCGTCATGTTATATAAGTATTAAGTACGTTATTATTTTATTGATACAGTTGTTCTAGCTGGGCCTTAGGGTCGACGTGAAGAAATCAATTAGAATAAGAATTTGTTATTCACTTCGAAATATAACAAATTATATTTAAAGTAAATTTTATTTTACTACGAAAATATCGTAAAATCGCTTAGCAATTAGCAAAGTAAGTAATTTGTTACGCATGTAAAAAAAAATTGAAGTGTAGTTTATTTTTTATCGAAGCAGCATGTGGCGATTAATCTCAACTATTTCCTCGTTCTTATTAAAATTATATACAAACATCCTCGCGATTTTTGTAATTCCAGTCAAAAATTCATAATATTCATTCATTCATAATTCATAAATTAATTTTTAAGGAATAATGTGTACACATTAATTTTATTCATTTGTAAATATACTTAGGTGTTAATCAAAGCCGCTGCTTGAATCTCCTCTACACCAAAGTTTCTGTCTACATAATATGTGTTTTGGGTCTTAGTTACGGAGTAGATTTTTTGCCGGTAGATAAATATATGAACCGGGAAGTGACGTAGGTTACGTTTCATATCGAAAAAAGGTTTCCTGTCGGATAAACTCCTGTACAGCTTAATAACTTTTAGAATCACGAGAGCGCAGCGACGCAGAGTAAAAAAGCTTTCCAGCAAATATTTCTTTCACATCTTATTTGGACCGAGAATTCATCGTATCTTTAACAAAGAGGTTTCCAGCCAAGTACATTCTTGTACAGCGGATACAATGCGGATATTTATCGATACCAATTGCCACATCCCTATTAATAAGCAAGGCCGTAGTAACAATACTTCATTATAAATTCGTATCGAATCGTATCGTCCGAGATAACAATGTGTGAGATAAATTAGCTAAATTTATTGAAGCGCAATTAATTTCGTTGATACGGAGTTTAACGGTTTTAAATGAGTTATTATCTGTTTCAATCTTATTGTTTATTGTTTCAATGATTGGTAAGGTGGCAGGGTGTATGGACTGTGAACTGTTAAATGCTGGGCTAGATATCCGGATAAGCAATTTTAGTTCGTTTTGTGGTTTGAAAAACCTCATAAGTTTGAACAAATTATTGAATTGTACTCTCGTTGCACTAGCTAGTTACTCTCAATTGTACACTAAGATCAAGTCTTGTGTCGTCGGTATCAGGAACTACGAGAGACTTTTCGGTCTCACAACACCCAGCCCCGTAACGAATATCCGTGGTTCACATAAAATATGATAAATAAATATAAATTATACTCAATGTTGTCACGTGATATTTTTCCATCGCGTGCTACGGTCGCCGTGTTTGTAGATCATAGCCATCACGTGTCTTGCAGACGTTTTGGCAAACATCCAGACTAATATACCTAGAATTTATCTAGACATAAATTAGCCTTGTCAGGTGTGTTACATTTTTTCGCTTTTGATATTAATGCCAAATTACTGCTTTGGATGGGATCAAAATTAAATTCATAATTACGACTATTTTGTACTGTGTCAGCCCATATACTTAACACCACGACCACCACGCTGGCCTAGTGCGGGTGGGCGGACTTTACATACCATATAAATTGTTAGAAATTGCTATGGCATGCAGGTTTCCTCACGATATTTTCCTTCACCGTTATAGTGCGTGGTGATTGACTATCAATACACACATGACTGCGATAAATCTGGGATTTGAACCCGCGACCGCCATCAACATTTTGGCAGTCGCGTTTGGCCCGTTTACCGACAGGCCACCACGCACTTTTACTACGAGTATCTATCTGACTATCCTACTAATAACGACTATCTTATTTAAAAATATTTTAATTAGCGATGTCTATGATTAGCTGAGCTGAACGTTGTAAGCAATTTTTAAGATTGCACTACAACGATGATATTGCAAAATCTTTAATCAACTCAATCTTTATGTCATGCGTACAGTGACTGCGTACTAAAATTGTGACTCTTTGATAAATCGTTTTAGTATTCCAAACTTCAAAGAAACAAGGAATCTTTATGGGATCATTTTATCCATCTGTCTATCTAAATTGTTTTTCTTGGGAATGCGTATATGTATCAAGTTGAAATTAGTATCAGAAACGTCTATCGTCGTGATCCTTTCGGGCCGTGAAATAATAAAATTCAAAGTTACTATCAAGCAAAAATTATGCAATAAAGCTTATTATAAAATTTTAGAATATCTAGATGATAATAAGGATTGGGAATAGTATAGTATAAAATTAATTAAATATATAGTATCTTGGAGCGGAGGTATTAGTGTGCTCTGTATAATTTCATTTATATTAAGTAACTTAAACTATTTTGTTTTGCTTTGTAAGCGATTTGGATAAGTCATGCTCGCTTAAAAGTCTGTGCTTGCGGTGGCGTCGTGTGCCGGGTCGGTCACTTCCCTGTAGCATGGTTGAGGAGGCCGATGGCTGGCACATGCGTCATACTCGTGAACGGGTGCTGCTTGTGTGGACTGGTCTGTCCGATTTGCTTACTTTGTAATTGATAAATAGATTACTTAACGCTTTTATAATTATTTATTGCGTTGGCAAAACAGAGTATACTGATTCTTCGTTATGGGTTACTTCGTTTCGTTTCTCTCAGCCATATTAAATATAAAGTAAACTTATTCGTATTAAAATATATCCTACTTGCAAATCATAACAAGTTATTAATGAACTGCTCTGATTTAAACCAACTTGTAATTTTTGTAATAATCACTACATTGTAAACTGGTTTTGAAAAGAGCAACACTAGAGTTTCTTGCCCGTTCTTCTCTAGTGAAAACCGCTTTCCGAACCGGGTGGTAGTTCAAAAAATGACTGAATCTAAACAATGTTAAACATTTTAATGGATTCAATAAATTATTTTCATTTCATTTCAAATGCGGGCTGGTTTTAAATTATAACGAGACTCAATAATAAAAAGGAACACAATTGTATCCTTTGATCAACGTTGTATTATCAAGGGTTTTATCCCACAAATATCTTGTATTAAACGTTTGAGAAATTGGCCCTAATATATCAATCATTTATCGCCAAATCCCACTGAACTATTCCCACAACTACAGTTCCTCAACTTCAACTACTTGTTGTATAAACACGGTTTACAACTCTATATGAAATCAGACTCCTCGGGGCTCCGACACATGTACGTGTCATCGATTGCAATAATTAAACTTGTTAATTCACACGTCGAGTTGCGATCGCGCGCTCTGCCACTGACTTTATATGCACACGTTCTCCGACTAATACATATTTTTTTATATTTGTATTTGTTCGGGTGTCTGTGAGACCGAAAAGTCTCTCGTAGTTCCTGATACCCACAACACAAGCTTCGATCTTAGTGTGGGGTCAGGATTATGTATGGGACTGTTGGGTGTATTTATTTACTGTATAACGAAGTAACAACAATGCATATAACCGCAGAACCGAAGAACAGCGCCATATTCAACTGTTCTTTGTGCTGTGAAATCCAGATAGACCATCCACCGACGCGTGTTGGCTGTCTTTATGCTTTTTCAGATATACAAAAGTGTTAGCAAAATGCGACACTTACAAGGGTCATTGTGAAGGGTCCTTAACCATTGAATACTATGCTCGCTATCCGGATGGATGCGAAGATCCTATGACCAGTTATTAGGTTTGTTGTGAATGTTCCTGAAAGATATTAGAGTATTTTACGAGTATGTTTTATGTATTGATAGGACCACTGTCGAGGCATTGTTTTATTATTTTCCAACTAACTATAGTAATGACTGCCTCTGTGGCGTAGTTGTACTACGGTACGACTACAAAGCTGAGATCTCGGGTTCGAATCTCGGGTCGGGCAAAGTCATATTGGATTTTTCTATTCATTATCAGCCCGGAGTCAGGAATTTGTGCCCGATATGGCGATAGGCTCATCCCCTATCACATCATGGGACGGAACATACAAGGCGAAATGTGGGTGTCCTGGTGGCCTTGGCGCCTCTGCCTACCCCTTCTGGGATAAAGGCGTGAGTTTATGAATGTATGTAACTATAGTAATTTGTCAAATAAGAATTGTCGTTTTCTATATTAAACACATCTCAACACTCAGCGTAGGTGTCGTCGTTTGCAATAATTAACCTTGTTAATTCCCGCGTCGAGCTGTGATCGCACGAGTTCTACAGCGGCCTTGTTGTGCACGTCTTTTACGATTAATTAGATAGTTGCATATGTTTCGGAAAGACTGTAAAATTTATGAGTATTTTTTGTATTAAAGTTAGGATGGCTGTTTTTATCTAGTAGTAGAGAAATGGCTATAGCTCCTTGGGGGAGGCCTATGTTCAGTACTGGACTTCCTATGGCTGAAGAGAGAGAGAGGAAGAGGGAGGAGAGAGAGAGAGAGAAGGAGAGGGGGGGGAGAGCAATTGCTGCAAAATATTCCATTCAATGGGTCCATGATGCAAATTAAGATTGACTTGGCCAGATTACGATTTATAACTGACACGGTTTTGTAACAATTTATATGTCGCGTTTTATTTGGCAGTAATATTGATGAAAGCCCAATGATACCAATACGCCCTTTTTCTTCTATAATTCTGAAAACATTGCTTAATAAATTGTACAAAGAGAACAGATTTATAATCTAAAATTGTGTATGACAACCTGTACTCCCTTAGGACGGCTTTAAAACTTACTGTCCTACGCTTATCGCAGTAATTAAACTTGGTAACTCCCATGCCAATTCGCAATCTGTCCTAGTTCGACAGTTGCTTCGTGTAGATAACTTTTCGGATTTGCTAGGTTTGTGCATATGTTGTGCTGAAAAGAACAATATTTTCAGCACAAATAATAAATCAAATCATACATACGTAAACTCACGCCTTTACCCCAGAAGGGGTAGGCAGAGGCGCCACCAGGACATCTATCGCCATATCGGGCACAAACTCCTGACTCCGGGCTGATAATGAATAGTAAAACCCAATATCACATTGCCCGACCCGGGATTCGAACCCGAGACCTCAGCTTTGTAGTCGTACCGTAGTACAACTACGCCACCGAGTCATAAATCAAATCATAATATCAATAATATGGACTACCATATTTAAGAAACTGTCCATATTTTACTGGTGGTGGGGTTCTCATATGTGAAAGGCCACCTGGGTAGGTACCACCACAATGTCTATTTCTCCCGCTAAACAGCTGTGTAAATGCACTGGTGCGTTCCGGTTTGAAGGACATTGTAGCCAGAGTAACTATTGCATATAATGAGACTTAACATCTTATGTCTCAGGATGGCGATCGCAGTGGAATGCCAAACAATGATTTGTAATTTATGGTGTTGTTTGGTTTTGCCACCGTCCATGAGCGGTCGTATCGCTTACTTACTAATAAAAAAAAAGTTCTTAAAGGCGTAACTATGAATAAAATAAATATAATATCAATTATGTAAATAAACTATCCCTTTGCTGATCTCGGGTCCTCTTGCGAAGACGTGGATGGGACTTAGATCTCCAGATTTACTTATTTCAAATTTGGAGTAGGGAAACTTTACAAAGCTGGAAATCTTCTTGAAATCCCCAGATGGCTGAACCAAACTTTTATTTCAATAGATCGTTTTGATATTGTACTGTTCAGTAAGTGCCTACATCTATTAAGTTCTGCCTATAATTTTATATTCACATATCACACATATAAACTCACGCCATTTTCCCAGAAAGGGCAGGCAGAGGTGCTACCAGGACACCCATATTTCGCCATTTATGTTCCGTCCCACGATGTTATAGGGGGCAAGCCTATCGCCATATCGGGCACAAATTACCGACTCCGGGCTGATAATGAATAGAAAAATCCAATATCACTTTGTCCTATCCTAGACAGGGGAACCATACATATATTAATATCTCCCGTAGTTTAAATATTGCAGTTGCACTATACTTCACTACACGAAGTACACGAAATACAATGAAGAATCCATACACGTTCATTCAATGTGCAATTTGCATACAAAAGGATGTAATATCCAGTCTTCGGGGCGTGTGTCTGTGAAAGAAAGATGTATGTAAAGATGCATACCCACGAAAGTAAACTGTAGTGCTCTTAATTTGATAGGGTATAAAAAATATTCTGGGTATTTAATTCAATTGCAGTCTGTAGCCTTGTTCACGAAATTAAATAAGTTCCGTTAAATTAAAAAAAAAATTAAAGTTTCGATTAAAACAGCATTTTTTGTATTCTCGTAATTTAGACAACCGCTGTCAGATACGCTCGCATCAAGTTCGCGTCACGCGAGCGCTTAAGCGTATTCTACGGCTGCGCGTTTTATACATGCGTGATTCAGATCGCAACTTGATCGGTATTTACCTATTCATTTGACGTCTCCAATGACAGTTTAGTTTGACCAACGTGCAGCACATGCGCAGTTTATGCAAATCTTACGCGCAGCTAAACAATTACAAGAATACCATTTTGACGTACATACCATTAAGACGTAAACCTAATCGCAACTGCATCGCAACTTGATCGGCGCGTCAAGAAATTACGAGAATTAGCCTACAGATCATGTTCGCCGTATAAGTCAGACTAGTACTCGTATTGTCCGGCATGGAACCGAAAATAGCATCTTTATTTTAATATTAAAACAATGATACTTTGATAGTTAACTTGCAAACAATATACTATTACACGTATGTATAATATAACATTAGATTCAGCGTATGTCATATAAGTATGCAATAATTATAGCGCTCCAAATTTTACGATCCAAACATGTGTAATTTGCTTCTTCAGCTGACTTTAATCAATTCTTACGAGAATTTCAGTTACTTAATGGTTTCTCAATTACATAAAGTTCAGTATGAAATATCATATCTCAGTCCAGTATTACTAACAATTCCATTAATTTATTTTACAATACAATTATTTTATAAAAGAATAAGAACAACCGAAAAGCCGCTGCCAATATCGTGAACACTGAATAAATAAATAAATAAATAAATACACCCAACAGTCACATACATAGTCCTGACCCCACACTAAGATCGACTCTTGTGTCGTGGGTATCAGAAGCTACGAGAGACTTTTCGGTCTCACAAACACCTAGACCCGAAACAAATACCTGTGGATCACACAAATATTTGTTTCCGTTCGGGGATCGAACCCGCGGTCTCTCGTTTCACAGCCGGCGTCTAACCAACTGCACCACAGGGGCTGTCAAACTACAGTGTAAAATATTCGAAAAGACTCAGTGTTCGCGTGCAAATTACGCGTCATTGGTGTTTCTTATTCTTAGATTTTGGTATATTAAACCAAGTTTCAACTATTCTGTTTCTCTGTCAATGATATTATCTATCAACCCTTAGTAAATATTACACAATTTATTTAAGAATAACAATAACAGATAAACCGGTTAGAATGTCGTGCAAATACCTCTAACCACAGGTATATCCACGATATTAAAGATTCGAAAACGCTCAGCGTTCGCGATGTAAGCCAAAGGGGTGCCATCGTTATTTCCGTAAAGTTCACCCCAAGCAATTAGGGTTGCCGTTTGAACAATCGTTCCAAAATGGCGGCGCCGTTTCAAAAACTTCACTTGTAAACATTTTCCGTGTCAATTTCAACTCGGATACAATTGTGAAATAATTAATTTGTGTTTTGTTTGTGCGAATATCCCATAGAGTTTGTTGTGAGTTTCGGTTTTGATTGTTACGTGAGTTTATTTGTCAGCCGATAATAACATAATTGTCACGAATTAAGGGGATTAATTATTTAACTTTTTTCTTGGGAGTTTATTGATTTCTGTAATTGTTGTAATTCAACTTTATAATGATTGTATTGATAATAAAGTCTCCCGTAGTTCCTGATACACCGCCACAATACTCGATCTTAGTGTGGGGTCAGGACTATGTATGTGAATGTGTATTTATTATTATTATTTAAATATAACATTGTCTCAGTGCTATTAATCTACCAAGTACCATATTCTTCAAGGAAATTTTAATACTACCAATATATGTAATTACATATTCTTTTACCCTTAAAGTCAAGAACCTAAACTATCATAAGAAAACCTAATGTTCTTTATCTTCCTGAAGCGGTAGACACACTCAAATACCACTAGTGCTAATAAATAATAAATAAATACACCCAACAGTCACACACATAGTTCTGACCCCACACTAAGATCGAGTCTTGTGTCGTGGGTATCAGGAACTACGAGAGACTTTTCGATCTCACAAACACCCAGACGCGAAACAAATACCTGGGGATCACACAAATATTTGTTTCGGTGCGGGGATCAAACCCGCGGCCTCTCGTTTCACAGGTTTAATGGTTCTCTAGTTTATTTCTGTACAAATATGATTGATACAATATTTCATTATTAGATCTTCCAACTATAACAGTGTCGTGAGATTAATAATTCAAGTTAACCGGTGATAAATTTTACGAAAACTCCTACTTAAAATGACTCTAGTAAAATACGATCAATGGGCACTAAGTGAAGATGCCCTAAATTTAGAATAAAAAGAACGATCAATCTTCAATAGCCCTATAAAATATGATGTAAGCTACTACATCTTCATAGATCAGCTGACAAAATATTATGATCGATCAATAATTCGCTGATAACCCTGGCTTTCTCCAGTCCCGAGGGAGCAATGCCTCACGTTAGTTATGGCAAAGCTGGTCGGGTTCATGAGCGGAATTATCCTTTGGGTCGCGTCCGACCCTTTACACTTCGGGACAGAGAATTAGGAGCTTGTAATACTTTATTATTGTTTTGAGTGTTGTGGTAGTATGACGCAATTATCAAAACATTTTTAAAGTGGCAAAAGGAAAATGATTATATTATGTTAGTGATCATTTTTTATTTCTAATTGCTTAGCAACCAAACAAAAGTGGCATAATTGCGTGGGTCATTACAAGTTATTTATCATAATGTACGTTGCTATATCCTATCAGCCGCAAACCTACTTTGTACAGGCGTAGAAAGAATACAATTTGTGAACATAGGTATTGGGTGTTCTCTCCATGTGATTCACGTGTCAGTGTATAAATACGGTAGGCCCTACGGTAGGACTATTGAGAGATCGATACCACAAAAACTCTCCAAACATAGCATACATTATCGTTATTATATTCCCTATACGCCGAATAAAAATTAATAAAAACGTAAATTATTTTCGCAATATCATTTTAATGAATCTACTCACTGTCTCGTCCACGTGATTTTTTCATTAAAACTCTACCCAATATGTCTTCAACTACCTCTACGAGTATAAAGGACGTTTCAATTCATAAGCCGGGATCCAGACTCCAGCGCGGCTGATCCCCACTGGCTAAAAGAACAACTTTAACAAACTTCAGTGCAAAAAGTATTCCGCAAATTGATTTTACAGACTTTACAGAGAGCTGTTCAAAGGATCTGAAATTAGTTTGGGGCACTTGTTTTTCCTTTGTTATTGACTCTTGGGGACTTTTTTACACTATAACTAATAGTTTTTCTTTTATGGGATTATCTGTTGCTTAAACATTTAGATTTTAGATTGATCCATCAACAATGACATTATTGAAACCAATTCCTCGATCTAGTCGCAATAGATTAATTTGCGGAATCGGAAACTAAATTTTTAGAATACTCTAGAGGAACTACATTGTTACATCTTTAACATTATATGATCAATTGCCTGTTCATTGGGCTAGGTAACAGATCGGCGGCTCAACTGTTTAAAGAATACCTATTACACTTATAAATTATTGAGCGGTCCAATCATATCGCTTACCATCAGGCAATGGCATGCTCGTCTCGCCATTCACTGCAATAAAAAATCCCTTGTGTGAATGTTTTTAAGTACCGCACATTTTCATTAGTGGGAACTTGTAGCTGTTTGTTGATGATGTGTTTTGACTAGTGTCACAAGAGTCGCAGACAGCATTGTCCAAACTCCAGCCTTAACTATTTCACGCAAATTATAATCTGCGCCGCATTTGCATATCCCTCAAAAAATGTTTTCAAAGCTCAAAACATACAAAGAATTTTCGCACAAACGACGTCGACACCCACCGAGCCTTTTATTCGAATGCGCCAAAAGAAATAATGCAAGTTCAGCTATGAAAGGTAAAACTGAAGCGTCGCGACCGCGGCTGAGTGAAAGCCGACATTTTTACAATCGTTTTGGCCCGCAGTGTAGTGCTGTTTTTGCGCAATTTGAAATACTTAAAACTCGACAGCTTGAGTTGGTTAATGTGGATTTGTGTACTTTGCTTTTGTCCGTTTTGTGGTATTTTTAAACCGCTTTTTTGGGTTAAAGGCTCCTGGTCTCAGTGTTTATGTAAACGACCAAAACGCCAAAAAACAATTTTAATGCAAAGTTGTTTTGCAAATTCATTCTTTTTCTGTTGAGACAAAAATACTGGGGCGCCTGTATAACAATATGTGACAATCTTCAATTTTGCATTTATTGTTAGTAATACATTACATTTCTTTATTATTATTATTTTCTATTTTTAGCAGCTACTTTCACAGTTTACAAAAGCAGAAAACTCGAAAGCTTCACAGCAAAAGTCCACATAATATTTTGCGGGAATATTTCATAATATTACCAAGATTTTCTGCTTCTATCGCGTACATTATTATGAAAATACATCCGCAGTGAGTGCGGAAGGCTTTCACCTGCTATTTCCGCCTATTAAATCCATTTCGAGCTAAAGATTGTATCCTCGTAAAAGGTCACTTGCGATTGTAAAATTTGCATATATGACACGCAAAGATTTTACAGCAAATCATAACGAAACTCGAACCGTTCTGTTCATGTCATTGACTTGGAAATTATTGTTGGTAGTTTAAGCTTCATGATTTCTATTGGTATAAGTTAACTGAACTTTGAATTCGTGACTCGTGTGTAACTGTTTCACCTTCTGTGATAAGCATTTTTGTCATAGTGACATATGTTTCTGCTGCTTTTCGGCTGCTGCTAAATCTGTTTATAAATTTAGATCTTTCTTAAAATATTCAACAGAATCTAGCTTTATTTCGTTAGATATTTTTTTAGAAACCGTGGGTGCTCCACTTGAAACTTGAAATCTCAAAGAATTTAACCCTTAAACAATAAAACAAAAACTTAAAACTAAAGACCCCAAACAAATTGAGAGAAAATTGAACTGTACACACCTTTTCCGGGCCAATGCACCTGATGGAACCCAAATAGAATTGTCAGGCCGGTCCGCTCATCCCTGCCCGTATTGTTTAGGGAATTAAACTTTAAAAGAGCCTTTTTCAAGATTTCCTTAGAAACCCGACGGTTGTTTGATAAAATGTACCAGTTTAAATTGAAGTTTGTAAATATTTGAATTCGTAAAGGTGTCGAGTGTCGATTTTTTGTTTTAGCTTGAGGATTTTATGTTTCAGTTTGTTAGAATCAAAGGTAGGTGTTTTATTGGCTAAACAGTGTGAAATAACTTTTAGTTCAGTTGCATGTATTTTTGAATATCAACACTTTAAGCGGCGTAGAATCAACTAGAAGCTAGCATTTAATACATCCATATTGCTATCTATAGGTCGGCAAGTCATCTGGCCAAAAAACAACATTTCTGTGATGGTAGTTCGTTTAGTTACACTCTGGTTCTTCAGCCACAGCCAATAATCACGTCTTAAGCGCCATTTACACGGGGAGAGTTTCTCGCGGCGAGAATCGTATGCCATTATCGCGTGACATAACCGGCATAAAATTATCGTGTTCGGACAATGTTTACACGATGCAACTTTTTATATCCTTACGATAATCGTATCTTCGAGGCGAGAAACTCTCCCCGTGTAAATGAGACTTTATTATTAATAGCTTTCTCATGTCTAGCTTTATGTAATAAACAGTACAAAAAAATGTAATGTATGATTTGGATTTGCTTTTAAGTGATTTTGACTTATTATCGTGGCATATGAATTATAATAATTTGACGTTAGTCTTTTTATAGTTCTGTACATAAAATATTAAAATATCATTATCTAAATTAAGACAGCCTTGTCTATACCACCTGTACCATACATGGTAGTTCACACGAAAAGCAATTTTCTAAAATAAATATTAAATCACAGTGTTATCGGCGATCTTGATGGGCCAAACAAAGGATAGATAATTTATTTTTTGCTCAAGGCGTGTGAGTGCATTCGATTTTCTTTTAAACATGTTGCTAGATTGCTTTTGAACTAAAAATGATTCCATACAAAATGCTGTGCGAAGATGGGTTGTGCAAATGGTTCTGGCTTTAAAATTGTTTTAAAGGATAAAAATATTGTATTGTTGCTAATTGTGGAATCTGCGTGCAGTTACTTTGGGAAAGGTTTCTTTAGAATGTTTCCATTTGAATTTTTGTAATGTTTTTTGTTTTATTACTTTTTTGTCTGTCATCTCGGTGGACAAATATATTGTGATTCAAGTTTATTTAGGCTTCTATAGTAATCAACTATCAGTGTTAAAAAAAGTCACTACATTTTTAATGGAATGAAATGGTTATGTATAGTGGTCTGTGTTTTCAATTAAAACGCGACGATGGACTGTTTACCATATTTTGATGGAAAAATATTTGTATTCGCCGCAACAATTTATTTTGATGATACGCATACCACGAAGTTCATTGCATCGGGGATTATTAAATGAAATGGAAACTGAATGTTACTTTTATATTTACTTCTATGTTATAATTGGTTATGTAAATTTAATGAATATATTAAACACTTGATTAGGTAACGTACATACAAGCCTTGATCGCTCTTAACTTTTATGTCCAAAATCTTTAATGAAATCATTCTACATCTTCTTAGGTAGTGAGATGCACCTTGTTGCGCTGAAATGGTCTGTTTGACCTACTGATTCATAACTTCAACTGCAATACACCCAGGAAAAAATGTATTTAAATATCTTCATATGTTTTACAACGACGAAAGCAAAAACCCGAAGTGCAATAAACTCAGAAATGATTTCAGTAAAAAAATAAAAATTGTTTATCCACATCACAATTTGTACTTATCAATTATATGAATAAAAAAAATTGTTTATCCACAATTCCACATCACAATTTGTTTTCCCCCGGAAAACCGGACATGTGTAGTAATTGTGTGTATTTTCGCAGAGGAGACGAGTCCAGGTTCAGGCGGGAACAGTTCATTGCCGGACAGTAACTCGAAAAATACAAAACTGCCGCCACACGACGAACCCAACATGATTGTCGGTAAGTCAATACCACTATTTATTGCACAAAATCATTTTTTATTTCACAAATGTGAAAAAGCAAAATTGAAGCTCTACTTGTTCATAAAGATTTAGGTTTGTTTAAGTTGCAATTGCGCAAACACAAAGTTCGCTGTCGAACGTTAATATTCAGGTAATGCCACTGAAGCTACCAACAAACACATGCATCTATTAAAAAAATATATAGAAAAGATTGTGCAACCGATAGAAAAAAACAACCGTGGTAATTTAAATGTAAAAGGACAAAAGTAATACAATCGGGAAATCTTTTTAGTTGAGGTTGAGAATATTTCATGCGTTTTCATTGTAGACATTAAGTACAAGTTACACATAATTGAACGATTAATCAGAGAAATTTAAAATTGAAGTGTTATTATGCTAGGAAGAATTTAAAGAACAAAAATGTTAATAGTTTTATGCACCATTTATTTGCTGCCTTAAACTAGCCCGCTTTCAAGCTAACAAGTATATTTAAGTACATTCGTAACTTCATACATCTATTCGTGAACAAAATAACTCCACCAAAATGTCGCCAATCTGAGGGCTCAGTAGTTTTTCTATACTAATAAAGCGTGATAAAATTTTCTTTCTTTCTGATATCATTCTATTCGCCTTGTTAGTACCATACATATGATAAGTACTCTTCAGAAAAAGGTTTCTTTCCCCAAGATAATCCACAAAAAATATACACTTTCCTTACAAATAGCTGTGCTTGTTTACTAGATGTTACATACGCACTAAACATTCCTGTTGCCAAGAGGTTAATTATCTTAGTATTTTGAGAGTACATATTTTTAGGGTTCAGTACTAACAAGGAAAATATAAATCCTTATATGATCTCTTCGATTTCCCTGCGTTTTTCTGTCTGTCTTTGTGAACAAATCCTATAGAGTTAACATTTAACTCCCATTGACCTAGAATGATGAAATGTAATAAGGTCTTATGTTACTCGTAATTCCAAAAAGCGGATAAAATCCAAAAAATATTTACTGTTGTAATACAACGTACTATTTTGATTTTTTTTATTGCAATGTATGGCGAGACGAGCATGCCATTCGCCTGATGGTAAGCGATACGACCGCACATATACAGTAGCAACACTATGAATTACAAAGCAATGCTTGGCGTTCCACTGCGCTCGCCATCCTGAGACATAAGATGTTAAGTCACAATATGTCAGGTAGTTCCTCTGGCTAAAAGTACACGTGCAGATGTATGGTACGGAACCGTAGGTACGCAATTTCATGTCACACTTGACCAGTTTTTGGGAATGTCTAGACTGATTACACGGTATTTTTCCGAGCTTAGGTCTCGGTTCGCCCACAATTTTGCTCCTGGAATTGGTTTTCGATCCTTAGGGAATCTTTCAATTTCAAGAACACATAATGTACATGATGTTACACGATGCTCATTATAACTTTGTTATCGCGTTTGGTTATTAGACGTAATAGCGAATCTCCTTGAAGACAGACTCGTGTTCAAAATTCGTCCGTTAATGTTGTGATGTGTAACTTGTGATGGTGTCTTCATTGGTAACGCTTGTTATTAACTTCTATACCTCAATCGGGTTTTCTTTATTTGAAGTTCACGTATTATGTATAGCTCTACATTTCGCATCTTTCAATGTGAATTTTTTAATTATGCATTTGGTTTTTAGATTTGTTTTGTATTAAACTTTTACTTCCAACTCACCAGCTAGACTATTAAAAAAATTTAATTATTAATAAGATTCATATTTTTTTGATTAGTCATAATTTTGTGTCAACTACAATTAAAAACATTATAAGAGTACATTCAATAACGTCCAATTCATAGTTGCAGAATATATTCCCACTCAAATCTACATCCTAGATTTCATTTTAAAGCGTAATTACATTCATTCACAATCATGACATCATTAAATTGAATGGTACATTACGAATAGAAGCAACAGTTAATTTTATCAAAAGTGTATCCTCCGTCCTTGTCTACCACAAGCATTGTCTAATACCACTATCCTTTTCAGACATAGTGATCCCGTCGCTGCTGATAGCGGCGCTGTTCATCGGAAACGCGTTCATCGTTCTCATCATATATAAATACAGGAAACGGTCAGTTGACGCTCATTTGACTTTGTAATGTAAGGATGATGTCAACTAACAGTTACAATTGAAGCGGGGATAGTACTATCTGTTTGTATGCGATGCCAATAATTTAGCGCAATTGTGGAGGAGGCCTTTGCTCAGCAGCGGGACATCTTAGGGTGACATATTATTTACAAAAATATATATTTTTATTCATTTCTTATATTGGCACAAGATCATTATTATAAAGCAACTGTGTCTGACGGCCGTACTCAGAGACGCTTAATGTCAATTTAATTGTTCCTTAATCCTTATACATAGATTCTCTTTGAACAATCTACACACAATTGGATTTAATTGCCATTTCATGTCTCTGAGTACGGCGGTGAGTGCATAGTAATCCCAATCTAAACATAGGCTAAAAATTATGGTTGTTTCATTTAAGTACATATTATTTAATCATTGTTTTTAACATTTCGACGAAACGCTATCTAAAATTGAAAAGGAACACCAATCGAAATTTGATGTCTAAATAGATTAAACGTTTTTTAGTTTTTCTTGTAATTATGTAAGTACACAGTATGTATAATACATTAGCCTTTGATAATTATCACTTTAGTTCACCAACAGTTAATCAAGATACATGAATCGTAACGTTGAAAGAGGATTTTATTTTTGTCGCGAGAATTTCTTGTGCATTTGATGGAATTACTTTTCACGAAATCAATATGCTCATGGTTGAGCCAGCGATTCTCTAGAGAAATGCGCAGGCATCGGTTCTATACATTTGCATTTAACGGGTCCTTTCTATATTCACCGAGTCATATTTTGTGCAGGAGTATGTGGCTGCACTGCGTCTGGTGGTAAGTGTGGTGAAATGTACATAGTATTCACTGGCGAGATATGGTTTTCTTTGTCCATTCTTATATTAAAGATAAGTTGGAATGGAGTATCAACATATTTTTCCATTGAAATACTTGTACTGATGACGCATGTTTTAAAAAGTCATTGAATCAATAATAAATAAATACATATAAACACCCAACAGTCACATACATAGCTCTGACCCCACACTAAGTTCGAGTCTTGTGTCGTGAGTAAATTACGAGAGACTTTTCGCTCTCATAAACATCAAGACCCGAAACGAATACCTGTGGATCAAACAAATATTTGTTTCGATGCGGGGATCGAACCTGCGGCCTCTCGTTTCACAGTCGGCGTAACCAACTGCGCCACGGAGGCTGTGGAACAAATAATATTAAAATATTATCCATTACATAATTATTTGTACACTACCGTCGTCATTATTTAATATATTTCTGTCCATCGCAAGGTTTTCCAGTAGAGATTGCTTACAGCGACATCGCCCATTGTTCCAACATACTTTTGAATTATTATCTAATAGTATTTAAAAACTTCGAGTCCTTCGAGCTGGATAATCTTGTTTAGAAGTATGCCATATTGTCACTGACTTTTGAAAAACGTGTCATATTTAACAGCAAGACTGCTAATAGGAATACAAAAAGTATGCATTACTGTCACTTAGTGGGTGTTGTCAGTGACCGATGAGCGGTCAGCGCCGGGATGCCCCATTAGCGGTAACATGCGACGCTCCGTGCTTAAATATTTTTATATTGCGCGTGTTAATAGTCGTGTGTTAGATATATCATGATTTTTGAGAGATTATGTGGCTTAAAATATGTAACAGGAAGTATATCAAAATTAAATATAATATTATTTTGATTGGAATTATGTCATAAACGATTTTTTTTTATAAATTTATTATTTTTTAGTAAATTTATAATTTATTTATTTGTTAATGGTACTTAAATTACAAAATCTATGTGTAATGTTTATTCACATGTTCTATGGGAAATATATCGGTCAGTTACGCGTTCTATGTTAATTTGTTCGTACAAGCGGCCATTATTTAACGTCGGTTGTCGATTGATAAGGCTTATCTCAACTACACAATACTATAATTTTGACCTATGTTCATCCTGTTTTAAGCTCATAAGAACATATTACATTAATTAGGATTTCTGTTATTAAAATCAAGTGTAAAATATTTAATTTCACGGTTGTATTTTATATGGGTAGACAGACCTCTCTCTAAGAGGTTCCTGATCCTCTAATGCCCCGTGTATTTCGCTGACTTTATTTTCGTACTATTATATAGGAAAAGGCTTGTGTATCGCCATCCTGGCCACAAATTCCCATTCCGGGTGGGTCATAAATTTTTTCAAACAGTAATAAATTGATTTAAAATAATATATTTTCTGTCTTAGGTATAATATACCAAATTCAATGTAAAAGAGATAGAAATTACAAGAGGACACTGAAGTATTGAAATAAAGAATTTATTTGTTGTAGTAAAATTTTATAACAAGTAAATGCAGACTTTTTAATTTAATTTATTTTCAAGGTGTGGGGAAGCCTTTATCGTACAGTGGGATATTAGTAGCTACTGACAATATTTTATTGTAATTGGAAATTATTATAAAGGTCTCTACAACTTGCAAGTTTTCATGATGATATAAATATTATAAATGAACACATTTATTAAGAAAAACGGTGCCTTTACGTAAACTATTGTTCAAGTATTTCCTGGTTATGTATATAGGGAAAAAATATTATTGGGATTTGGTTGAATGTGTGTGGTTTGGACTCAATTACTAAGATATTCAGCATGTATGAATACGTGGATATAATTTAAATGAAATAAAAATATGAAAATTTCTTATCATAGTCAGTATTACTTGGAGTGTTGTGGTTCGTTATTATGATAAAACGTTTAATTAATGTTTTTTTTGGCGGTCCAATAGTATTCGTTGCTTTCTTTATATGATGTCATCTATTTATAACAATTCTATTTTTATAGCCTAATTAAATAACAAACTGAATAATTCCATCAAAATCTTAACCAAAACTAAATCTTAATTCACATACAAACAGGTTATATGACCAGAATAAAAGGCAAACACATTAAAAGCCCCTTATAAGTGATATAACCCAGCTTATAAGTTATGTAGCGTCAGCCGGTGCCGGTCCTTAAGCCAATTATCTACTCGAGCCAGATAAAGGCGTTATTCAAGCACACAATTTAACCTAACTTCTTGTATGGACTCGCGAGTAGGGGATAGTTTTATTGTTTTATGAACTTAAGCTTTATGAACTTGAACTTTAACTTAAGCCTGTTTTTAAGACGGATTTAAGTGCGCTTAATTGAGTGCAGGACTGTCTTGATAAATTTTCGAATGCTGAAAGGGACATACATAAACTCACGCTTTTATGCCCGAAGGGGTAGGCAGAGGCGCCATCAGGACACCCACATTTCGCCTTGTATGTTCCGTCCCACGATGTGATAGGGGACGGGCCTATCGCCATATCGGGCACAAATTCCTGACTCCGGACTGATAATAAATAGAATAATCCAATATCACTTTGCCCGACCCGGGACTCGAATCCGAGACCTCAGCTTTGTAACCGTACCGTAATACAACTACGCCACCGAGGCAGTCGATATGAAAGGGACATTGATGCCAGAATACATCTCTCGTTGGTTTTCTATTCTCTCCCATTTGAGTGGTCGGCAATCCAAGTATTGCGAATGTTCATGGACGGCAGGAAACCATAAATTCAAACAGCCGCACATATGCAACAAATAAAATATTTTTTCTACAATTCCAAAACAAAATATAAGAGTAAAATTCTAAAATTTTTGCA
The DNA here is from genome assembly GCA_905220455.2 of Deilephila porcellus. NCBI lineage: Eukaryota > Metazoa > Arthropoda > Insecta > Lepidoptera > Sphingidae > Deilephila > Deilephila porcellus. Next base: position 13,146,661 of record LR999974.1, read on the forward strand.
ACCTCGCCTATAGTGACATAATTCATTATAATCTTTTTACGTACAGTTGCATTCAGTCCGTTTATCTCGATTCTGGATTGCATCCAGGCATTCGTTTCTTGTTAAGTCTGCGTTTTAATTAAAATAATTATTGAATTAATCTCCTATTTCATTAGCGTACATTGGTTTAAACCCACTGGCAGTATTTTCATTTATTTTGATGCAAATATTTGCATTAGTAACTTCATTAGACGTTAGGAGTGAATTTCATGTTCTGATTCCGTTTATTTGTTCGTTATGTTTCGTGTATCTTTGGGCTGTGTAGCTTGGTATAATTAAAATAATTTTGAATTGCTGTATATTTTCGAATTATTATATCTCCGGTTAAATAAAATGTTTGTTGAATTTAGAAGGACACAGAATAGGAAGTTCACTACTGAAAATCGATCACTCGCACAAAAAGCGCACGTTAAAAGCGTTTGGCGTATCCATCAACAGATTTATTTAAAGTTAATATTTCAACCTATATTGTAATACCTTCTAAATTAACGTGCAAATGTTGTCCACAGAAAAACCGAAGATCTGGAAGACGAGTTCAATACCATTCCACTGAGCGTAAACGGCAACGTGCATAGCGCCGGCAATGCGGTCTAGTTGTTAATGAATGCGGGGGATTGGAGGGGAAGAGGAGAGGAGGGGAAGGGAGTTACACACCGACGTATGGGCGACAATTGGACAACCACCCTAATTAAGCAGCGTCTGTACGTATATCGGCAGAGTAAGAAAACGCCGCGTTTTTTTCACCGTTATTTAAAGCGACTTAACTTCAGTTTAAGTAGTTAAATAATGCTTTTTTATATCAGAAATAAGTTTGTCGATTCGGTTTGCAAACTGTTTGTGTTCTTTTTTGAGAAACAACGCTTGTAACAGATATTAAAATTTTTGCGTAAATTAATAAAAGAACGCGACGTTTTTTTAAATAATATTTGTAAACATAATCTTTCTAAAGTACAGTGGAGTTGAAACATCTGGGAAAGCAGTGAGCATTTCTTTTCTTAGAACAAACTTGACGAATATTGTCACCAATGCTGTAAAAACGCATTTAATGTTAGTTTTACACATATGAATACCTGTATTCATGTCTTGTGTCCAGAATAGTATTAATGTATTAGGAGTAGAAATCCCCGTTCCACAATTCGGATTACCAAATAGATCTGTAATTTTACATTTGTAACGCTTAGCGTGTTTCAACTACAGTAAAAAATCGGTGTGTAATGTTTCAACTATTTATATCGGGCGGGTTTTTGACCGCGCGTTTGGACGGGTGTGTGGTTATGTAACCCACGCCTTAGTTAAGATACCCTATTTATTTGTTAAATTAGTGCGTGAGTCATCAAATGATGTAAGACGTAGTCAAATCCTCGTGTCTCTCTTATATTAGATGTTAAGTAAGGACTGATATAGATATGGAGGTACTCGAAATTTTTCTAGGTTTTTTTTCCTTTTCAATCGCACTCACCGCGTCACTAGTGCGTCAATTACTTGCTTTGGAGCGAACGGCTATAGAATGCTCATTCGAAAATATTTTCCTCACCCTATTGTTGATGTTTTTGTATGTATTGGCAAAATCTGTATAAATTCTGTAATGAATAAAAACCACTATCTTTATTCGTGTTTTTTTTTATATACAGCTCTGTACTCCTTGTACATGTACCCGATTCTACATTGTATTATAACTGTCAAAGAGAAAAAATACACAAATCTTTGCGCACCATGCGTTTGCAACGACCTCGCATTTGTGGGAAAAGTGCAGTGAGAAAAATATTATAATCTCCTTTTTTTGAGGTCGATTAAAAACATTAAAACATATGAGACAAATTTAAGACCGTTCATGGCATTCATCGGGACTGCCAATAATTAGAAATTATGAATAATGTCTAGTAATGCTATCCTACAAAGTTTTATGTTTCGGTCTTTCCTTCATAAATATTGTGAAAACAGTACACCAAGATAAAAACACTCATAAGCGTCTCAAAAACAAAACAAGTAGATATACAGAAACAAAGAGTTCTAGAGAGGAGAGGATGCTATACAAAAGGTTTTGTAAATAAGGGTTGTTTGCAAAGCACTTGTAGATATTGTCCAAGCAATCTGCAAAGAAATATACTATTATACAAAATGAAATATTGTAGTGTAACGGGCAATTTTTGTGTAAAGCCTCATGTACTCTCACAAACACCCAGACCCGAAACAAATACTTGTGGTTCACACAAACATATGTCTCGGTGCGGGGATCGAACCCGCGGCCTGATATTTCACAGCCGACGTGTAACCAACTGCGCCCCGGAGGCTGTCAATAGACACCCGTACGTAGCTTATTTTTAAGGTAGGCAGAGACGGTACTAAGTCCCACCCACGGTTCGCCTCGCTTGTTTCCGTTTCAAATGCGACAGGTGACGAATTTATTGTCGGATCAAACACTCTGAAAACCTTACATGCGATTTCTCTAGCCGAAAATTAATAAGATGGATTGCTTGGCCTGACTTCAAAGCCCTCCTTAAGGTCTATAGTTCATACGCGCTGTGGAAAAACAGATGCGACTGGAAAAATCAAAGAAATGTTATAATTTAGATTTTAAATATCATAAGTTGACGAATGCCCTAAATTACTATAATATTATGCGCTTGATCAAAGAAAGTATGGCATCGTCTGCCTCAATTGAACATTCATATGTGGAATAAAAAAGGACTTTGAAACATCTACAGACGTTTTGACAGCCTCCGTGGCACAGTTGGTTAGACGCCGCCTGTGAAACGAGAGGCTGCGGGTTCGATCCCCGCACCGAGACAAATGTTTGTGAGAACCACAAGTATATGTTTCGGGTCTGGGTGTTTGTGAGACCGAAAAGTCTCTCGTAGTTCCTGATACCCACGACACAAGACTCGATCTTATTGTGGGCTCAGGACTATGTATGTGACTGTTGGGTGTATTTATTATTTATTATTATCTACACAAAGTTTTAAAAATCCTTGTACAGGGATGTATAAATTAAGACAAGACAACGTTAAAACGTGGGACGTTCTCTGGCCAGATGGCGGGGCGACTTGCACAAGAGGGCCGGCAGCGGCTGGATACGTAAAGCAGCAGACCGGGCTCTGTGGCGTACCTTGGGAGAGGCCTATGTCCGGCAGTGGACTGCAACGGGTTGATGATGACGATGATGATGAACGTTAAAAAAGTAAACTTGACCATAACTTTTTTGGGAGTTATCTAAATCGGGATAAATTACTTATTTCCCAAAGTAAGACTTGAATTTGGAACACAGTTAATAGGTCATATAAGCTACCGTAAGTCCAGTAAAGCGAAAGTTTATAAGTAAATTCTTAGTAAACACCGAGAGTAAATTTTGTATTCCAGGAAAGGTCTCCTTCACTCATTACTTATTCCTTATAAGTCGCTCTTTATTTATAATCTTATATTCAAAGACGTCGATAAACTCAAATTATTTATTGAAATTAGTTATATTTATTTTAAGCCTCCGTTGACATGTTTCTTTTGATTCGTTCTTGGAATATTAAAATATAAATAACTACACTTTACGGAATTTTTCCACCATTCCTGAATTATATTTCTACTAGTGAACAAGAAGCAAGATGTTGTTCAGCAATTGAAATCGGGCCAACACAGTAACTACAATGCTAATATGGTAAATGCAAGCTAAACACAGTGTCCGTCGATGAATTGTGGTTTTCTCTCACCGGCCGATACATCATCATTCTGTTCAAAGCGGATAGTACATAGGCTGATCTCGAAATGCTTACAATTACAGGGGTCCGAATGACGGGGTTATCGCCATTGTGAACGGAGGTCGCTTTTGGGGTCAAATCGTATTTCCCAGCACCAATTTTTCATTCTCCTTTACGTTATATGTGTGGGAATAGTTCCGTGTCGAGTCAAATGAAACAAAGATTGGTTAAATAATTATCAATATAATTTCTACTACGTCTTTATTTGCGTCGTCCTCCATCCATGCAGTTCTCCCTTATTCCGTCCTTTCATACTTAGACATCTTAATCATTCATCCTGTAACTCTTTTACACTTCAGTACTTTCATTCGTCATATCTTTCATACAACACGTTCCAGATCAAATCCTACATATGTACAGACCGGAATTATAACTACTACACTCGCTTCAAAGTCCGTTACCTCACACAAATATCGCCAGTTTTAATTAAATTGGGTGCCCTGCATCCACCCACTCCGCAACCCACACATATTAAAATAATAGGAAAATAATTTATTATAATTAAAACAATGCAGCCATATTTAATGTCGGTCACCGGGAGCACAATTTTTGCCCGGTCATCACAATAAATTTAATTTAGCCTCGTTATTGAGTGCTGTAATTAAAATTTCCACCGCCCCGTCAAAGGTTTTGTCGAAGGGTTTAATCAAAGCGAAACCTACTATTTATAACTCGAGCATAATTTATTTTCAATATGCCTGTATTCGAGAAATTACTTGTGAAAGTGGTACACGGTGGTTTTGCTTATGCAAGTAGTTTAAGGAAGGACTGTTCAGAAGTGGAAATGCATAGTGTAGGTGATAATGATGACAATAGAATGGTAACTGGTAACAGAGCCGTAGTCGAAAATGCCTACAATTTTATTAGACCAGTTTTAACTTTTAATGTGAAGTAAGCTGTTAATCTTTTTCTAGTACCGCGTGAAAAGCGGGAGTTATGCGCTGATGTCATTGGATATTTTAAAACAATCTCTTACTGCCTAATTCATAGACAGTTTTAAAACCTATTTTAGTTATCCAATGTTTTGTCTTCATCGCTCAAACTGAATTCAAAAGTCGTTCGAAAGGGACAAAACATTCGATGACATAAACACTGAAAAAACTTTTTAAAGCTGTCTATAAATTTGGCAGTAAGAGATTGTTTTAAAATATCCAATCCTTGACGTGTTTTACGGATCCAACTTTGTACGGAGCTGAATCATTTCTGGAAGGCTAAAATGCATTCTAGACTTATCAGATCGTATAATTATATCAATAAGATCGAGCCTCGTTAGTTATTCATATAAAATATTTAGTTTTATCATACCGTATCGACGAGAAATACCATCAGTCATCGTTGTGCATAAATATGCATAGATTTAACACGACAGAGCAATAGCAGTTACATGCAAGTATAATACGCATAGCATTTTTCACAGAGCTCGATCTCCGCTGTATGCATAGTAAATAATAAACATGCAGCCCCTACCACAGACATTTGAATATATGTTTAAAACATGAAAACTGGTTTTTACTGTCTATATCGACTTTATTGTCCTGCACTTTGATTTATATTTATTTGATAAAAAAATCAGTGGAGAAAATACCCATTATTTTTATTCGTCCATCTTTCTATTTTTGCATTGTGACGTTGCAACGTGAATTTATTTTTCCAAGTAGAAGAACCGCTTGATATAATTTTACAAGTGAAGCAAGACATCAATCTTTTGAAACGAATTTTGATAAAAAGAATTTAATAAATTTAATTTAATTTTAACAAAGAAAAATATTCAAACACTGTATTTATTACATTGAGAGGCATAGGTGCCGTGCTGACTTTTTAAGATAATACATAAACTTCACGCCTTATTCCCCGAAGGGGTAGGAGAGGTGCAACCAGGACAACCACGTTTCGCCTTATGTGTTCCGTCCCATGATGTGATAAGGGGTGGGCTTATCGCCATATCGGGCACAAATTCCTGACTCCGGGCTGATAATGAATAGAAAAACCCAATATCACTTTGCCCGACCCGGGATTCGAAACCGAGACCTCAGCTTTACTGTAGTACAACTACGCGACCGAGCCACGGGTCCTTTAGTTCTGAATATAGCTTTAATATATTATGTACAAGTATAAACATATTGGTACTAATTCACGAATCTTAGTTCAATACACTGCGAGACAAAACTTTGCATGATCTTAAAAAAAATGAAAATCCAAAAATCCAATATTACTTTGAACCGGGATTCGATCACGAGATCACCAAGCGTTATAATCGTACCGCAGTACGCCACCGAGGCAGTCGCGTTTTTAAGGACCATTAAACGACAAGCAATCTCAATATTCCAAAGAATGAAAACATAACTTTGAGCTAAGCGAGCTGTTACTCCATGAAAAATTTTCGTGATACCGTGGTATTTCGTAGTAATACTAGGTCGAGTCAACTTATTCATGCAGAAGTCAACATTGCCTTCCAGGTCGGTCTGCCACTTGTAATTTCCAACGCTTGATAGAAAGACATTTGACAGCCTCCGTGGCGCAGTTGGTTAGACGCCGCCTGTGAAACGAGAGGCCGCGGGTTCGATCCCCGCACCAAAACAAATATTTGTGTGATCCACAGGTATTTGTTTCGGGTCTGGGTGTTTGTGAGACCGAAAAGTCTCTTGTAGCTTCTGATACCCACGACACAAGACTCGATCTTAGTGTTTGGTCAGGACTATGTATGTGACTGTTGGGTGGGTGTATTATTTATTTGAGGCTTTCAATAGCCTATCCGTCGATTTAATATATATCTGACTATTGTCTATTCAACGACATATACCTGGCGCTTTTTTGAAAAACAGAAGCCTATATAATACCAGGGGTATTTTGAGGGTCAGGAATTTGCGTATATTTTATACCAAATGCCAACAAGCATAGGGGAGGTGTGATTGATTTAGAACCTACAATAGGGCAAGAATTTTAGCATGTAACTTTCTTGCAGTCAAAACTTTTCAAATCGATTTTAGTAGATCTAGACAGTTAACAGTCAATATAAAATACAAATTGCAATGAAGCATGCGGCTATTCTTCTTTATTTATTTTTATTTTATTCTTTCAAGAGTTGTAGCATGAAATTTTAATTGTATATTACTGAAACCCACGGTCTAGCGTCAAATCACGTCCTTTACCTAAGCTGCAAGCTTTAGATAGAATATTAATTTCATAATATTATATTAGCGACGCTGGCCTCAAAGGAACGTCCAGGGTTTGTGTTAGAAAACAGTATTATTTGTCGATGCAATACTCAGGGTATATCAAGACTGCGACCGAAAACGAAACCAGTTGGCAGTATTAGTGACTTCAGACACAATGCAAGTAAAATTACGCAAAAAATATATATTTTTAACACCGTTTTCTTTTTTTTTGTATATTTTTACTTATCGTCGTATTTGGGTGATGTATACATAGTTTTCCTAAAGTAATGATGTACACCTCTTTATTTTTAAACACGCAATGGTACGTAAGGGTTTAAATTTGTATTTTCGCAAAAACCAGGTATTTACCACCTAAACACAACGATTTTCAGAAAATTCTAAAAAAATCTGTCGCTGTTTTGGCGAAATTTTTATTTGTATCGTGTTTCTAACCACTAAAACTACCACCTGGCTTAGTTTTCGGACGCAGTCTTGATATACCCGGTATAATTAATTAAACTAAGCAAAAACGGCTAGATCGTGGTGGCGTAATTATCTAGTGGTAGTAGAAATATAGTTTAAGCTAGACATACTGAGATCGCTTTCCAAGTAAAGTATTTTTTGTATTAACATAATAAAATATTAACCTCGGACTAGATTATCACCCCAAGAGAAACAAGTGTTAAGTATTTCGGCTTCAATTTATATTTATATTGCTTATACTAGAATAATTAAAAATATTAAAATATTAAATTATAATTTTTTATATCGCTCAATAAACCTGTCAACCAAGTGTGCACATTCAACAATGAAAAAAAGGCAAATTTAAATTGAGAATCCTATTCGTATTTAAAAAGACAAATTCGCAAACTTTTTTCACCGGTGGCCAGTGTCGTGTTAATTAAAAAAAAGAAAGGAGGTTTTATTACACAGTCGAGAAGTTAAACAGTTAATGTACGTGCCAACGTAGACGCGTAGTGAGGCTAACTCATTTTATTAACTGACTAACTTGTGAAGCGTAAAACTGTATTTATTTGCTTCGTTGTAAAAGGGTAATTATAAACGTCGCCTCGTTAAAACTCCTTTTTTATAACAAACTGCTGGTCGGAAGTTTTGTTTCCTACTTTAATACTTAATTTTCGTTGGAAAACAAAAGAAATAACAAAACAAATTTTGCACTAAAATTTGTAAATCAGGTCATATACGCTGCTTTATGGGTATAAATATCCACTGCTTAACATAAACTTATCTTCATTCTACTGTGCGATTGATAAAGCTTAAGCCTAAGTCTGCCACGCTCGCTTAGTCCTTGTCAGCGGACATAAAAATGTGGGTGTTCTCACGATATTTTCGCTTACTGTAACAGTAACTGACGATTAACTAAGGTGACAAAGAAAAATCAGATGTGTGCCGCAGTGGCGTCTAGTTACGCACTTACAAAACAATAAGAACAGAAATAAAATGCGTCATTGTTTTATTTTTCGTAAGATTTATATGATGAAATGTGTGTACAAAAAATCAGTATTTGGGGCAGCGATATATCAAAAACAATGTACGATACGATAATGTCTGTGTTAGTTAGAACTGGGTCGTAGATATTAACGCCGCCTTGCCTTACAAAACCGCCAATTTATATTACAGATTAAGCACAATATATTGAATGTGATTCTCATACAAAAACCGATATACTTAAAATTGAAGTTTTCTCTTCAGTTGTAAATCAGCAGCGTAAATGCCGTGTTGTTATCGGTTTGAACGACGTTGTAGCCAGAGTAACTACCGAACATAATGAGACTTAACATCTTGTCTCAGGATAGCGAACGCAGTGGAAAGCCAAGCATTGCTTTGACTCATGGTGTTGTTTGGTTTTGCTACTCTCCACGAGCGATCATATCGTTTACCATCAGGCGAATCATCGCAATAAAAAAAAGCTTATATATGTATGTTTTATTTACATATTGATATTTAAGGCGCCAGGAAGATACATAAACTACAGTTTATAGCGCAGCATAGGTAGAACGTTAAATTAAAGTTCAAATAATGGATGAAGGGGTAGGCAGAAGTGACATTATTTACAGCTACGATATATCGAGGTTATTCGAGGGTATTCGCCCGAAATATGATACGAGACGAGCTAAATCCCATTGGTATTGCCTGCTTTACGACTCGAACCCAAAACATCCCGATTCACATACAATATATTAAGTCACTAAATCAGTAGGGCAACAAAATTATAATTATTAAATGCAGAAAACTGTGTTCTGTTACCCAATGGCTACGTTCAATCAATAATATAAGTTCGCATTCAATCTCGCACTGAGGAAGGAACAAAATAAACAGTGAAAATGTTTTTCTTATGATGTCTACAGAAGCGAGGGTTTTCCATTACTTTATATAAATAAAGGAACTAAATAAAAAAGGGTGCAAAACAAACGAAACAGATATCGTTCGATCAACGCCCGCTGTTATCTGTCTTATAATAAACCAACACAGACTTTGAGTTACGAAAACCATAAACAGATGTGAAATAATGGTTTCTAAGATTTACGCGAATGTAACACATTGAATTAAAACCAATTTCCGTCCGCCTCAAAGTCGCCTCGAGTCCGCCCCGTGACCACGAAAGCTGTAAAGCTATCGAAACGTCAGGAAGTTAAAAAATGTTAATATTAAACCAAATCCGCGATATGATCTGTAAAAATAACACTAATTTGAAACATACAATAAAATTGGCTTTCTTATTCTTTTAAAGATTAAAAATAAAAGAAAGTGTATTTAAAATTCAACACTGTATAAATTGCACTAATACAACCTTCTTATTGTTCCATTGTCTTTAACAGTGCACTCTACTTGATACAAATTACAAAGCCACTTCTTTAAAATACTTACTCCGCGTTTCCCTTCCTTCGCCATAAAGCCATTGCATTGAAATATTCCTTCAGCAATCTCCGTTTATATTTTATGCACTCAGGCTTTTATTCAAAATAAAAATATTTACTTTAGAAGCTTCTTGATGTCGATAGAACGCATTTTTTCCACTAACAAGGTATAAGGTACAAGTGACTTTGACTACGACTCTGGGATGAATAAAATCTAGATTTAAAATGTGTGCTTCATTAGCATACCTAGGCGACTATACTTTCTCATAATTGCTTGGTGCTTAATTTAACATGTTTTAGGTTTCATTCTCTACCAATGATCCAGTGAAATATGTCGGGGTACGCATTCTGTTCTCATTGACATAATTATCACGATCGACAATAGATATCTCACGGTTGATACTCTAACTGCAGTTACAATGTACATTGCAGCCAACTCACCAGTATAAAAATCAATCTATAGATAAGTCTAGAATAAACGTAATCTTTCACGCTCGACTTCAGCCATAGAGTTGTGTGGAATTCCTTCAACAATTGTCAGGAAATGAGAGTTGGACTTGCCGATGACAATGCAAGCGTGTGGTCACGTTAATATTTCTGCTTAGATTGAAATTGTCTGGCTGCTTCGGGCAAAGCTGATATGGAATCGTTGGAGATTTAAAAAAAAATGTTGGGAGAAGAAAAAGACGTAAATGATTTATCGAAAACCCTGACAATCAATGTTTAGAACCTAAAATTTGATCCATAGATGTATTAGGTACTTACCCAGAAACTACATCCAACTTCGAAAGTTAGACACGTCTTACAAGTAATGCAAAATTGACAAATGACGACATAAATCCCCATACAAGTAGATGTCAGACAAATCCAATGCGAACATCACAGTGAATGCACTCCGCGCATCAGAGTTCCCAAAACTTGTGCATAGTTCAGACCCGCCATTATAACTTGCGTTCTCGTCTTACGAGAACAAATAGCAATATAACACCGCGATATTAATACTAGTTGTTTGTTGCAAGCGTTTTAGTTTATTGAGATTCTAGAATCTAGGCGGTGTGAAGTTTCGCAATTTAGGTTTTGGATTTCACAACTGTCGAAGTTTGATTACGAGCAAACCTGTTTTCGGAATTTGTTTTGATGAGTGACGCGGGTGTGCAATGTGTAGAGGCATGAAGGAGAGTATGTATTAGAGATTACGTTTTCATATCGGTGTGAGACGCTGACCTGATGGTAAGTGGTATGCCATCCAAAAAGACACACCGATACAATTACCTATGCTGACTTTATCGAAACCAGATGAAGATATGTTAAACTAGAAAATGTAATATATGGGTCGCCAAACAGTCGTCTTCAAAATGCGACAGTTAGATAGAATAGTTAAATAAAAGATAGAATGCAAAAGTACAACCGCGGATACAACCAGACCACTTATTATTTTAATTAAGTCAAATCGCTCACACACGGCATAAAACACATTACATCCTGAACTGATTGCAACTACTAGAACAGAACATAAAAAACCCAAATGGAATACCAACAACTTCAGAATTACAATTAAACAAAAAAATGCAACCTAAACTCCTAACCGTTCAAAGAGAGCTCCGCAATTAAACCGCATTACGAGAAAGAAAGGGTGCTAACAATTTATATATGAAGTTGTTAATCATACAGCCTTGTCATGCAAATGTGCTGACAATTTGTAGGATCTCTTTGAGCACTCGAGAACTGCGCCTTTCTTGCATCCAACTTTGGATTCAGTTCGCTTCAGCTGTCTGATCGCTGAAGTTTGCTGATTAGGAATATTCACTTATAGTTCGTTGGAGTTGGTGGAAAGTTGGGAATATTTTCTTTTTTCTTTTTGGAACGACTGCCAGTGATGCTTTGCTGTTTCAATTTTTCTTGTGACAGCGTCCTTTTTTATTATTACATATAATACTCATGACAGTCCCCGTGGAATAGTTTGTTGAGAAGTTATGAAACGAGAAGGCAGGTTAGTGATAGAACCCGACGAGAAGACATAATAAATAAATAAATAAATAAATACACCCAACAGTCACATACATAGTCCTGACCCCACACTAAGATCGAGTCTTGTGTCGTGGGTATTAGGAACTACGAGAGACTTTTCGGTCTCACAAGCACCCAGACCCGAAACAAATACTTGTGGTTCTCACAAACATTTGTCTCGGTGTGGGGATCGAACCCGCGGCCTCTCGTTTCACAGGCGGCGTCTAACCAACTGCGCCACGGAGGCTGTCTAATAGGTTTGTGTGATCCACAAAAAATTTTGCTTCTGGTATATGTGTTGTTGACTATATGGCCTAACCACTCTCAATCGTACTCGCCATTGTAGAGGAGGCTCGTGCCCTGCAGTGGGACGTATATGGGCTGATACATATGTGTTGTGACTCCAAAAATGTCTTGAAGACGGGGGTTAATTTTTAAACCTCTGCAAAGTTTAATAGGCTATTCCAGTTTTTTACCTTTCATGGCCGTCAATTTTTGATTATACTTAGCCAGTTATCAGTTGTTAGAATTTGAAGTCGACACTTTTATAACCTTGAACCGTTTTTTCCTCTACACGCACACATACCATTTTATTGACGTCGTTTAGGAAATTGCATCGTATTAACAGTTTTTTCGGCACTAAATCATTTATCCAGCGATCTGGCATCTGAAAGCGAGGGCAGTTTAGATAACTATCTCTACCCTTGAGAAGTTATTTATACGAACATTTAGCAATAATGTTACCTTCGAGATACCCTTAGCAAACCCCACGGTTGAATGGAATATACGCCTGTATTTATTTGAGAATGCCTAGTTTATATAACGCGACGGAATTCAAATCAGTAGATAACACGCAATGAAAAGCGCTGCGGTGAAGTTTTCTATTTGAACACAAAAGCTCCCATTAAGTGATACACGATCTGTATTATTAAAACTGTACAAACATAATTTCCACAATGTTATGCAATTATTAACTACGTTTTGTATACAACATTTATAAAAACGGTTTATTAAACAATGATACCAGATATTCACTCGTAACAACACGCATATTTTACATGTAATAGGGTATTCGAGTCCATTTTTTTATTGTAAATATCAACAGGTATCCATAACGAAAATGTAACAAACAAAGAATTTTGTAAATCTATTCAGAATTAAACAAGTTAGAAACATTTTAAATATTGTAGTGGGAGTAAAAGAAAAGGGATGCAAAACAAAACTAGTGACGTCACTAGTCTCAATATGCATTACAGTGTGCGCGTGTGAAAGAGACAGCACGATGTCCCCACTACACTTTCACTCTTATTTTTAAATAGTAATATTTGCCTACTGTTACAAGCTACTTTAATACTGTTTTGACAGAAATGTTTCACTTTAAAGTTATGTTTGGACGCAAAATTATTCAAAAAGTCGATCATAGTCAAATACCCTATTTGCCGTCGCGTTTCGTTCGGTGAGTGAGAATGCCGGATGCCCAATAATGCCCCTCCTCTTTCCATAGTTTTTCCTTCCCGCTCCCCTCCTGGTTTCAAAACTAAACCTGGCAACTCATCTATGATCGAAGCGCTGTACATGGTAATTGGCGACAGTGATCACTAACCATTAGGTTGCTCGTTTGCCGGACCTATGCCGTAAAAAAATATAAAAATATTGGTTTCTTAGATGTACGCGAATGTTACACATGACATAAAACTATTTTTACGGATTTTATCGCGATTTGGTTTAATTTTTACATTTTTTAACTTCCTGACGTTTCGATTGCTTTACAGCTTTTGCGGTCACGGGGCGGATTAAAAATTATTGTTAATATAGTGACGAAAATTCGTAGCCAGATTATAAGGAAAAATTACAACGAATCTAGACGAAACTACATAGTGAAGTACTAAATGTTAAATGCTTAACATTTTGCATTTTGTTTTACGATTTTAATAATTTAAAACATTATCCAATAACCAAAGCGATTAAATATATTGAAATCATTTGAAATAACCTAATATCCTTATTAAAATCATACCAGTAAATCGCGTATAGCCGTTACGCTTATGTTATGAACCTGTATTGAATTGGCAGTAATTACACTGAATCCCGATTTGTAAGGACAAAACGTATTGGAAATGGATCGCGGATATTGCGCGTTTGTCGCGTTGAGTGAATTTATATAGGTATTAATCCTCGGATCCCGTTTTGTTGGAGTAACTTAATGTTGGTGTGATCTATGAGGTCCTAGGTACAGTTTCCGGCTGAAGTACTTTTTGTGTATGTTTTTCGGTTCGAAAGTATTTTGCCACATTATCTATACATATCCAGAATAAACTATTCTGACTTTCATTAATGGTCATATGAAGTCTGATTACTAACTTTTTTGGGGGTGAGAACTCTCTGTGTGTGTAGATGATGATAATGCGGATGATGATCCGTAATGTAGACGTAGAAAACATCTTTTGGTAGAGAAACTAGTTAAAAACAAGTGTTGCATAGTAGAGATTTTAACCAAATATAGCACAAAATTATTTATATTTTATTATGTACAATATAAAATGGAAGCTAAAAGAAACATAATAATTATATTCTGTAAATAAATTAACACCATGGTTTATGACTAAAAAGATGGAATTCATCAAAACTATTCTGCTCAATTCAACACTCAAAATCTTAACCAGTTACCTATTAAACACCTCGGCAATAACCACTAGTTTAATAAAAATAATGATTAATACGAAACTCAAGTAGCGTAAGGTCAGATATCTCTAATGGGATTTCGCTCGAGTTAAATTGAACGAGCTAAGCGCAACTTGTTAAATGTATTTATATTTTGCAGCCTCTTGCAATCCGCTTAGCGCTTCTAAGGAATGAAAATTTTGTAATTAATTTCTCAATAAAGTATTAATTAAAATGTGCAAGGCGGAGGAGAAAAGGCTTCCAAAGGAAACTAGGAAAATCTTTAAGTTATACCTACTAGAGATGAGAATGCATGAAGAGAATGATGAAAGTGGACGATGTGAAAGTATATCACGATATAGCAAAATGGAGATGCTTAGTCTCTGCTTACCACTATGGGATGTAGGCGTAATGGTAATATGTACATGTCGTGGTAGAGTAGATATCACGAAAATATTATTTCGTGCGTATCAGCTACGAGGGGAATAACCATTGTCAAAACGCTTCTGGTTCATACAAACATTTTTGCTTTATCAAATCATTGTAGATTTAACCGTCATTTTTCATTATGTATAGTTTGTGCCAGAATTAAATGCACAAACTGGCACGGGCAAGTGAATAAACTATGGGCAGAACGAACTGTGGGTCTATAGTTTCTGTAACAAACGTTTTGTTCGCGGTGATCGCTTCAGTAGTAATTTAATGACGGAATTCAACTGAAAGCTTGAGCCTCAAATGGAGCTAAATCCAATGTCTTTTGATATTTAATTTGTCTGAACACAGATAACACATTATTAAATTTGTGCTGGCTTTAAGATAAGACGTCGGCTCATCTAGTACCATCATGAGATAGAAATATGTTTTTGCTGAAAATGCACTCGTTGCTGCGTGTTTATAAATACGAATTAACATACATACGTACATAAACTCACGCCTTTATCCCCGAAGGGGTAGGCAGAGGCGCCACAAGGACATCCACATTTCACCTTGTATGTTCTGTCCCACGATGAATAGAAAAATCCAATATCACTTTACCCGACCAGGGACTCGAACCCGAGACCTCAGCTTTGTAACCGTACCGCAGTACAACGACGTCATCGAGGCAGTCGACATTAATACGAATTAATGTAAACATATATGCCATTTTTGGACAATGAGGCATAAATGTCCTTAAAATAGTCGGTGACCTGATAACACTTTCTTCTTTAACCTAAAACGCGACAATGCCTTGTAACGACGATCGCTTTCCATTAACCTACAACCCATTTTTCGCCCTAGTATAAAACAAAAAACAACTTTAAATGGAACCGAAAACACGTGAAAATGGAAGCCGCGCGAAATAAGAACGATGAAACTCAATTAAAAGCCTGTAACGAACAATCTTCCTGAAATATTTTCTGCAAAGCCTTTTTAATTTTCGCCAAAGTGACTTGCACCTGATTTTAAATGCATTGCTGTTTATGTAGTGTCGATTTAGTTTAAGATTCTTTTAAATATTGTTTACACGTGGGCATCAATTTTCAGGGTCGTCCATCTGTCTGTCAATCAAATGAAGTTGGGCATTTCCTTTGGACTTAGAGTCTTAGAGAGAGACTTAGAGAGAGTTTGTGGACACAAAACATCACCTCTCGGAACTCATTATTACTATATCAGCACATGACACAAATGAAGTGATGTGTCAATTTTTTTTCAATTTGACTTTCGAAGTGTTGTATACTTCTTTGTGTATTTATTTTGTAATAGTTATACGTATAACGTCTGCAACTGTGTTCGTAAATTGTAAATGTAAATTACTTTGAACTTAATGATTAATAATATTGATGTGCAATTTAGCTATTTCTAATTTATACAGACGACTGCCTCGGTGGTGTGGTTGTACTGCGGTACGACTACAAAGCTGAGGTCTCGGGTTCGAATCCCGGGTCGGGCAAAGTGATATTGGGTATTTTCTATTCATATATTATCAGCCCGGAGTCAGCAATTTGTGCCCGATATGGCGATAGGCTCGCCCCCTATCACATCATGGGACGGAACATACAAGGCGAAATGTGGGTGTCCTGGTGGCGCCTCTGCCTACCTCTTCTGGGATAAAGGCGTGAGTTTATGTATGTATGTAATTAATAAAGAAACAAGGTTATTTCTATGCGACGCTGCACTGCTCTGATACCCCGAGGCATTAGGTGCTAAGTCTGTTGACACGCGTTTGGGATTTGTGGTAAATTGATTAACACGGCCGTTCCGGTATAATCACATTCATTGTAAAAGCCTGTTGAGGAGGAAAATTAACATTGGATTTGGTTTAGTGTAGGCAGATGTCGACTATATGTAGTTAAGTTCTTGATGGTAAGTAATCTGGAGATTCCACTATTCATGGAATGCAATATAATTAATCGGGATTATAATATAGATTTCCGTTTGGGTTTATTGTACATTACATAAACTCACGCGTTTTCCCAGAACGAGTAGGCAGAGGTGCTAACAGGACACCCACATTTCGCCTTGTATATTCCGTCCCACGATGTGATAGGGGGCGAGCCTATCGCCATATAAGGCACAAATTCCTGACTCCGCGCTGATAATGAATAGACAAATCCAGTATAACTTTGCCCGGCCCGGGATTCGAACCTGAGACCTCAGCTTTGTAATCATACCGTAGTATATAACTGCGTCAGTCGTTATCCACAGTCACTTTTAGCCACAATTATTTGTGGCTAAAAGTCCTTATGGACGTTCTCCTTAAACGATACTATCGGTAATGTATGTGTATCTTTTAATTTTCTGTCCACCTGTAGACATCGACTCGGTAAGGATTGGCAACGGCTGCCATTATCAACAGTTCCATATCATTTTTCGGGCTAAAAAATATAATAAAAAAGCGATATAAATAAAAATAAATAAATATAAACAAAACCCTAAAAAAGCGACGTACATCAAGCTAATAAGGTGGAAAGAAATTGAGTGGCGTTCATTACGAGAACTGCCTAACGTTAGTGACGAATGGATTTACGAAACATTTCTGAGGTATCCAGGCCGTCTTCAGAGGAAATAGCCTGTCCATCTGTGATCGAGTAATTAGATAATCTGTTCATTTGGAAAATAACAACAATTATAGATCAAACACATTAGGTATAAATTGTTTATCTAGAAATTCTGGAACTAGTTTGATTCGCGTAAAATGATAACTTTAGATCAATTATACTAAGTATAAATAGTTTATTCAGGATAGAACTTTAGCTTTGATTTGATAGAATAACAATAATTACATTGCGTAAAATAACAATAATTACATTATTATTTATTAGGTGTTGTATTTGGCCCTCTTTAGTCTTACTCAACCCTTCTGCCCTTTCTTTCTCCTTCTCAGAAATCCATCCAATGGGTGTCTGGTAGAGATTGCCTTAGTGCGATAAGACCGCCATTTGTACTTTGTTGCTTTATTATCTCTTTATACTGTTATGTTTACTGTGTACAATAAAGAATAAAATAAATAAATAAATACACTCAAATAAATAAATATCCCACTGCTGGGCACGAACTTTTTCTTTTACTGAATAGGGAAAAGGCCTTAGCTCGTCACCCAGACCTAATGCGGATGAGTGGGATTCAACAAATATCCTTGAATTTCTTGTGGATACTACCCAGCTATCCTAATTTCTAATACCCAGAAAGCTGTGAACAATAAAAAGTTTTTATAGGTTTATAATCCTTGCGATCCAACTCTTTCGTTTTAAAACCACTTAACATTATGACATTAAACGCAATATGGCGAACATTCTCCAAACGTTGGAGCTGAATTTCCAATAAAGCGTGGCAGTGCTTTTAACCAATTTACTATGAGGGTTGAACTACTCAAATATTGGATCCAGCGTTTAATGCCAGCTAGATAGACAAAGTAACACTTGTGGTCATCATGTGATCTTGAGTTTTGTTCATAGAACCGGATTTTTGCACCTATTAGTATTATTCTAAGCACATCACAACCAAAGTTTCAATGATTTAATTTACTATAATGTATAAGTTTCAACCCGAGTACCATGTTTGAATTAATTTAAGAACTACTAACAGATACAGATAAAAAATCGGAATACGTGCATCCTCCCACTAAGACAATTAATGTGTTGTCCGTATTAATCTATTTCGGCTGAAAGTGGTAAGTCAATATTCTTTTGACAAATGTAGAATATTAGAAAAATGTTACATACATACATACATACATGTTATTGGTGTATTTAAGAAAATATTTCTCAAATTCTCAATTTATTACCACCCAAAACTGAATATCTCCTGGCTACCCAGCGTCGCACCCGATATAAAGTGATTACATCTATAAAACCCACAACGCAACTCTAAAACAAAAACACAAAATTCACCAACAAATCAACAAAACCGCAAAACCTATTAATTATGAAATCAGCTAATTAGCACGAGTATAATCATCAATCCACATGTTTAGAACCGAGCACTGCAGTCGTTTGAATAACATCAGGCTTCAGCCTAATGCCTAATACAAACACGGGATTTAGCTGAAAACGTTTCCAACGCTCACAACTAAATGAATTGCGGAATTATCTATTTCCAATTATGTCCATTTGCGCAGTGTGGAATGTGGCTCATTTGTTTAAAGGCAATTATAGAGACGTTATGATTAAGTTGGTAATTTGACGGATGAGTGAGCTGAGTTATACTGTGGTGTAACTGGTGGTTGCTTACACGAAGAAAATCAGTCCGCCCCGTGACCACGAAAGCTGTATAGTAACCGAAACGTCAGGAAGTTAAAAAATGTAAAATTTAAACCAAATCGCGATAAAATCCGTAAAAAAATAGTTTTATTTCAATGTGTAACATTCGTGTAAATCTAAGAAACCATTAAGAAAATCTTTGTTAGGAAAAGTGCGTGCTTAAAGCCCCATTTACACGTGGAGAGTTTCTCGCCTCGAAGATACGATTATCGTAAGGATATAAAAAAGTTGCATCGTGTAAACATTTGTCAGAACACGATAATCTGTGGCGGTTATGTCATGCGATAATCGCATACGATTCTCGCCGCGAGAAACACTCCTCGTGTAAATGGCGTTTAAAAGTATTCTTCATGAATTATAACTGATAACATCACTCTATATTAGGGCAGAGTAGGGCACTAAAAGTCTAACAAATTCTCTAATATCAGGTCTTGCTAGATACACGACTGATATTTATAATCCAAGACATTTTGCAACATGCCTAAAAATCGTATTGCAGAAAATTCATTGGAGTATCTGTTTAAGAAACATATTGCTTATCTTTTTGAAAACTAAAGCATATTTAACGATTGGCGGCTTTATTCATAGACATATTTTAAACCTTATTTAGTCACCCAATTTTTTGTCTTCTTCACGCAAACTGAATTCAAAAGTCGTTCGAAAGGGACAAAACATTCGATAACTAACATAGGTTTTAAATCTTTCTATGAATAATGCTGTGGGACTGACTGACTATACTCCTCTCCTAAACATCTCTATCAAATAAAGAAATAAAAACCAACACCCAATATTATCAGCTTCATTCCCCGAGACGAATGATTGATGAAATCCTGTGTAATTTGGAACTACCCACACCGCTGCGTTGTTCTACAGCTAATCCATTAATTGCCGGGCAGAAACATGTCAGTAGTCGGTATCGAAAGCTTGTCGCTCGCACACCAACCCGATAATAGATATCGGATCAAATATATTGCAAATGGTTACTGTGGCTTAGACGTATTGGCTGGGAATTATGTCTGAGGTTCGATTCAAGGGCAATGAATTTGAAATAAATTGAAATAAATAAACCAAATCGCAATAAAATCCGTAAAAAATAGTTTTATTTCAATGTGTAAATCTAAGAAACCATTAGGCAATGAATTTATTTATCTCTATAGCACATGCAACTATTAGGCTTCACTGCATAACATCTATGTCTCAGGAGCGAGCGCAGTGGAACGCCAAGCAATGCTTCGTAACTCATGGTGTTGTTTGGTTTTCTATTGTCCATGAGCGGTCGTATCGCTTGCCATCAGGCGAATGGCAAGCTCGTCTCGCCTTTCAACGCAATAAAAAAAATCATTTCAAGGTTATTGCAGTGGCTGAGGAGTTTACAGTTAAAGAGACCTTAGGTTCGATCCCCATACCAGACAAACGTTTGTGTACAAATAGCCCACAAATATTAATTATTTCGGGTTTCCGGGTTGTGACCTGCAGTATATATTTTATAAATTCTGATGTACTCACGACACAAATTAGATATACGTATGTATCTTAGCATCGCATATACGTGGCGTGGCGTATACACTTTTTTAAAGGTATTTATTTATTTTTAACATTAAAATAAATAAATACCTTTAAAAAAGTGTATACGCCACGGGCATATCAAGACTGCGACCGAAAACGAAGCCAGGTGGTAGTATTAGTGACTTTAGACACAATGCAACTAAAATTTTCGAAAAAAAAATCGTCAAATGTTTTTTGGTAATTTTTTACTTAACGTCGTATTTGGGCGATAAATACATAGTTTTCCTAAAATAATGATATACACCTTTTTATTTTTTAAGACGCAATGGTACGTTAGGGTTTAAATTACTATTTTCGCAGTAACTAAGTATTTACTACCCAAACATAATAATTTTTAAAAAATTGCAAATAAAAGCTGTCGCTTATTTTGCGAAATTTTTATTTGCATTGTGTCTGTAACCACTAAAACTACCACCCGGCTTCGTTTTCGGTCGCAGTCTTGATATACCCGGTATAACATAAACAATATATTACTATCGTTCTGCTCACTAGATTCCGCTTAAAGGAACCAATTAGGTATATCTAATAATAATGACAATTACACTTGAACTAATAAGACCTCTGTAAAAATCTTCATAGAAATCAAAGAGTTTTACGTATGTTGAACACGCAAAACCACTTGGTAAAATAAAACCATAACAATAAAGACCTTCATAACATACAAGCTTCTTAAAAGTACGAAAATTTACACTCACTAAGAAATATTCTCGAGTTCTTTGCCTTTTCAGTATTAACGTACACATTCTAATTACTTGGAAAGTTACGGGATGAATTCACTTACAAGATTTGTTATTTAAATGGAGATTAGTTTACATTTAAATTAAAACTCGTGAAGTATTTGAAATCGTGTTCTTTTCATTACCTTCACACGCTAAATATTCACAACAAAAGTTAAATTAAATAAACTTTCCCTTTTATTCTTTGACTGAGGTAATAATCAGATGTAGTAGTGTAGTCTTGTAGTAACTTCCTCTTGCCAGTTTAAAAATACTTTTTCGTTTATTTTTACTGCCTTTTTTATTTAATATTTTTTTATGTATTATAATAATATTTGTGTCGAATTAATACATAGGGTATATCTTAGAAGATCGATCCCAAGGCACATACTTCTGACCTTTCGTAGGTACCTAATTATTGATTATAAATAGCACACAATAAATACCAAAGAAACTTCCTAAGCATCAACTATCGCGCATGTAATTAAACTTTCATAAGAACATCATTAATTCCAGGTTCGATTTTCCAACAATCGTCCGATATTCACTTTCCAATATCCTTTGTATTTTCGATAGGCGTAGAAAGAGCCTATGCCTCCAATACTCCAGTATCGGTATTTAAAGGTCAGAGATCATAAGGAATTTTGATTTGGGCAAACTTAGTAAGTGTAAGGGTCTCAAGGGATATTCAATACTGGGTAATTGGGCTTGTAATAAAAAAAATACTGTAATGGATTTGATTAATGAAGCCTATAGGTTTGTTTGAATTATTGATATAAGCGCTCGCTTTAATAAAATCCAGACTATCTCTTTTAAAATGGTTAAAATTCCCACGCATTATATATTCTTGAAGGAACAGACAAGTGCCACTAGACTCGCCCACACTTTCTTAAATTTAAGTCACCTTGCTTAATGTGGATTGCTGAAATAAACCGTACAACCTTTACCAATTAATTTATACTTATAATTGATACTTGACAGCCTTCGTGGCGCAGTTGGTTAGACGCCGGCTGTGAAACGAGAGGCCGCGGGTTCGATCCCCACACCATTGTGGGCCTCACAAACATTTGTCTCGGGTCTGGGTGTTTGTGAGACCGAAAAGTCTCTCGTAGTTTCTGATACCTGCGATACAACACTTAATTGATCTTAATGTGGGATCAGGACTATGTATGTGACTGTTGGGTGTATTTATTTATACTTAAAAATTGCTATCTGTATCAGCCCATATATGTCCCACTGCAGGGCACGGGCCTACTCTACAATCGAGAGAATCGATTGAGAGTGGTTAGGCCATATAGTCCACCACGCTGGCCTAGTGCGGGTTGGCGGACTTACATACCGTAGAAATTCTTTAAAATCGCTACGGTATGCAGGTTTCCTCACGATGTTTTCCTTCCTTCGTTAAAGTGCGTGGTGATAGACTATCAAAAAAAAAATTGCTATAACAATACTGATATTATTAGCAGCCTGTCAGCCTGTCCATCTAGCCAGAGCTGCAATAACCCTGACACGCCTGTTGTCAGTCAAGTAAATTTAATTAACAGTTTATTGAACCCGCTCTACCCTTGGAGCCTGGGGAATGTTTCTTAACAATACGGGACGTGTGTAATGAGGCATACGTCGTTAGTACTGTGATAATAAGAGCGGCTGGGTTTGATTCCCGATTCGAGGAGTCCATTTTGTGTGAGATTAGATTTTAAGCCAGTGACTGGGTGATTTCATAAGAGTTAATGTAGATAAATGGCATGTCCACTTCTCAAATATCTCTACTATTTTAATATTTTTTTTTTTATTCAAATTTACCGTTTACAGCCTCATTGCAATTGCTGGCTTATAGCCGACTGTGGAACGAATGGTTGTGGGTTGGAAGCCTTCACCGAAACCAATGTATAAATATTTATATCGGTGAAGGGATCCATTTGCCACTTTTTATTTTTTATTTGCATTTTTTATTTGCCACCCCCCCGTTTTGTGACTAAAATCTGCCTTAGATTTTGATATCCACGACACACGACTTGGTATCTTACTATGGGATTAGGACTTTGTTTGTGACCGTCGGGTGTATTTTAAAATATTTTTTTAGAACAAAAAACGTAAATGTTTATCGATGTAGAGAAGATTCACTAGATTTGACTCCCGCGAGATAGTTGCACAGCCACTGCTCTAATCAGTCGCTTTGGTTCTAGTTAAAAGTCACTCTAAGGGAGCTAAACTAATAAGCCTTTTGAGTTGTACGAAACAGTAATTGAGAACGACATTTTATAGGCTTCCTTCCAATACGAGAGGGACGTTTTAAGCCGTCAACCGGATTACAAAAATACTGCTCTACCTGTAGGAACTTCTATGAAAGGTGTTCCGTATTCCGAAATGGTAAAATAGAAATAATTACTGTGGACAGACCAGCCGTTTTACTCCTGACATTTTTTAAGAGCACGTACCAAAATGAACAGTTTTTGATCCTAATCATACATTTCAAATGAAATCATGTTAGAAAATAGATCTTAGAAGTTAGCTGCATACAAACCCCTCGCAACAAGGAATATGATAATAATGATGCTTAAAATCACTGTATTGTAAACTTGGTTTGAAAAACACTAGAGTTTCTTGCCCGTCCTTCTCTGGCGAAAAAAGCCTTGTGAACCGGGTGGTAGTGGAAAAAAGTGACTGAATCTAAATAATGTATGTTATGTCATGGTTCAATGAAATATTTTCATTTCATTTCATTTCAATAATCAAGAATACCTTTTTTAAGCACCAGCACTCAACGTTATGATAGTTATGATCTTTTCTAGTTGTTCTTGTAAAATATATTTTTATAAAACTGCCTCGGTGGCGTAGTTGTACTACGGTACGACTACAAAGCTAAGGTCTCGGATTCGAATCCCGGGTCGAGCAAAGTGATATTGGGTTTATCTATTCATTATCAGCCCGGAGTCAGGAATTTGTGCCCGATATGGCGATAGGCTCGCCCCCTATCACATCATGGGACGGAACATACAAGGCGAAATGTGGGTGTCCTGGTGGCGCCTCTGCCTACCCCTTCTGGGATAAAGGCGTGAGTTTATGTATGTATGTAATTTGAATTGAAATTGTAATAAATGAAATAAATAAACAGATCCATTTAGAAATCCTTAGAGAAGACAGACCTATAATTAACAGTCGACGTGCTGTGTCTAGTCAAGATGATGTATAATTATTCTTTTTGCTTGCTTCTTTTAGATACAGGATTGAAAACTAGGCTTATTTATATTAAGAAAACTCTTGAAGAATATTAAATATACTGTAATAGGCTGGAAACTTTTAACTAGATTTTGATCTGGTCCAGTATTAATTTCCAAGTATTTTCTGAACTAAGATTAATTACAAAAACTGTCAGATGTCTTTACAATGAAATATAATTAATATCAAATTAGATC
The DNA here is from genome assembly GCA_905220455.2 of Deilephila porcellus. Taxonomy (NCBI): domain Eukaryota; kingdom Metazoa; phylum Arthropoda; class Insecta; order Lepidoptera; family Sphingidae; genus Deilephila; species Deilephila porcellus. Next base: position 13,171,585 of record LR999974.1, read on the forward strand.
GTCCTAATCTAGTTTTATATTTAATTAAATTGATGAGAATTTTTATACTAACACGACGAAGTGACTACAAAGCACCTGCTGATATAGAAACCGGATATAAACAGCCTGATTCCGAAATTACTGAAACGTTCAATTACTTGTTTGGCTCGATATATTTTGCAATCTTATTTGTAAGGTCATTAGCCTTAATATCTTTCTCGACGATATGAAAGTAACGCTTTTTAATCTGACCACGAGGCTTAATTCCAATTATGTTAAGACCTAGTTTACTTCCTAAAGAGTTGATTGCAGGTTGAGACCATATCATAAAATTACAAGCCATGTAATTCCCTCGATAAATTGAAGATGACAATCACAATAACCAACATGTTACTGTTTACTTCATTCGCCTTTCTCGCGTTAAAAATATATCGAATTCCGACGCATTTAATTTGGCACTTAACAAGCTAACGTACAAACCGCTTAAAATACTTTTCAATTTGGCCCAGTCAGAATGTAGCGCCGAGCCAAAATTTCCGTGACGTATCACTAACATCTTTAATTTAGCGGTTTATGTTCGGTTCCGATGGGGTGTCTGCGTTTAGAGAATTATTTTGCCGGATATTTTTGGAAAATTATTTTTGGAACATATTTTCGTGTTTATGACTTTGTTGTGGTGTTGTGGATACCACAGCGATTCGGAAGAAATTTTATGGTATGTAAAAGTCCGCTAACCTGCACTAGGCTAGCGTGGTGAACTATATGGTCTAACCCCTTTCTATCGTGCGTACTTGTTCTTATATTTTGTTTTTAAAGACATATTAAATGTGTTTCACATTTTAGATATTTGTTAATCATAAATTTTTCTATCGTTCGATCTAAAATCATACCATAGTCAAATATGTCTTTAAGATGTTACTTCGACGCTAGTACAAAATAAATCCACAACCGTTAATATATTTTTTTTCACAAAATCAGCAAAGCCACAGTCACCCTACTCATTGGCATTAGAACCCCGGACCAACCCCCGCCATCCCCTAATTCACGACGACATGTCACGATCCATAACTTCTGCCTAACGAAGTCGGGCACGCATCGCGCCGTCATAGGCCCCTTACACCCCCTTCCACCCTCCCCCCTTTCACCTGAATTGACAGTCTTCCCCCGCTCGATGGAAAATTAATTGATTTCTGACAATTTGTATCACCATTGTCAGGTGCTTAGCGGTTCGAATTTGCTAATGTGGCTTCGCTTCATGAATGAAATGGAATGTTAGGATTCGTTAAATGAAAATAACTATAATGACTTTGTGTTCTCAACTTTATTAGGTTTTTGGTAATAGGCTTAATAATTGTAATTTAGTTTGAATTTTCGTATTTAGTAAATTAATGAGAGTTTTGTAATTCAATTTAGATTATACACTTATTTTACTGTTTCAATTAACAAAATGGATTAATCAATTTCTTTAGAATAATATAAGTGGTTGTTACTAGTAATTTCGTATGTAAAGTTTTAATTCAAATTCAAAAGACTTCAGAGATATTCGTATTTTGAATGCTTATTTAATGGCGTACAATTTAATGAATTGCTTCGATAAAAATAGGATTACGTGCTTTTAAAAGCAAACGAATGGAGTAATTACTAATATTACTGAAGTGTACATTGAAATATAAAAGGAATATGATGTTAATATACGGAAATTACTTATATTATATTACGACGATATACAAAGCAATTAAAATATCGATATTTCATTAACTACGTTCCAATAAGCCTATTCAATTACCATGATTATCAATTATAGCATATACATATATATATATATTCAATCAGTCCAAACACTTCGTTCGTCTTAAAATTAATTTCGGTTACACGTAGTGTTAAGGTGAGTACTGATCGATGCTACGTAATACGTGGTGTAATGGAACATGTCACAAAGCGAGTATTCGTGCGGTCTGTACTTGGCCACAATCACAAACAGACAGCCTCCGTGGCGCAGTTGGTTAGACGCCGCCCGTAAAACGTGAGGTCGCGGGTTCGATCCCCGGACCGAAACAAATATTTGTGTGATCCACAGGTATTTGTTTCAGGTCTGGGTGTTAGTGAAACTGAAAAGTTTCTCGTAGTTCCTGATACCCACGACACAAGTCTCGATCTTACTGTGGGGTCAGCACTATGTAGCTATGTGACTGTTAGCTGTATTTATTTATTTATTGTTTTTTTACTAATGATTGTAGCACACGGCGTAAAGCGCCATTTACACGGGGAGAGTTTCTTGCGACGAGAATAGTATGCGATTATCGCATGACATAACCGCCATAGATTATCGTGTTCTGACAAATGTTTACACGATGCAACTTTTTTATATCCTTACGATAATCGTATTTTCGAGGCGAGAAACGCTCCCCGTGTAAATGGGCCTTAACATAACACGCTCGCTATGAATGGTACATCACAGCTAGTAAATGATACTGGTGTGTGTTACGGAGCGTAATTATATGACATGTTACAAAGGGAGATTTCGTACGGTCAGTACTTGGAAACAAGCAATTGTTTTATTTAGCAATTTTAGCAAACGGCATAGCATAACATGCTCGCTATGAATGGTACATCATAACGTAACATTGGTCAGTACCCACTTTAAGTTTCCGCGGATTCGCACTCTGTCAATGGAATAAATAAATAAATAATAAATAAATACACCCAACAGTCACATAAGTACATAGTCCTGACCCCACACTAAGATCGAGTCTTGTGTCGTGGGTATCAGGAACTACGAGAGACTTTTCGGTCTCACAAACACCCAGACCCGAAACAAATACTTGTGGTTCTCACAAACATTTGTCTCGGTGCGGGGATCGAACCCGCGGCCTCTCGTTTCACAGGCGGCGTCTAACCAATTGCGCCACGGAGGCTGATTGACATGCTGTTTCTACGTTCGTAAAAAACATTGAGTGATTCTCGCTCTTAGGATGTTCGAACTACATCTGGAGATTAATCGGTGCTGGTCTTATAGGATAGTTGATGGAATGTTTGAGGGAGGGGACGTAAGAAAGTTCTCCAACCCTGGAAATTTTACTGACTGAAGGACACGCAAAAGTAAAAAAAATACATTGGTTTTTTTGTTAAGGTACCAGTTTAGGTTGGCCTTATTAATATTACCAGACCAGCTACTTTATTGTTCTACCACTAACAATAATATTCATATAAAGTGTATGTGTTCATTTGTACAAAACACACTTAATTAAAGTAACCTACGTGCAAACCGTAAAAGTTGTTAGAAATTCAAAATTTTTATTTGAAATGGAGCAGACGGCCGTATGGAAATAAAGCCGCGAGTTTTGAACCGAGTATATTTTTTGCGTGTAAAAGTTTATCTGCACGTTTGAAATTGGATGGTGTATATCAAAGTGAATGGGATTTAAATTTTATACTGGAAATACAGGGTATATCAAGACTGCGACCGAAAACGAAGTCAGGTGGTAGTATTAGTGACTTCAGACACAACTAAACTAAAAAATTTGCAAAAAATCATTAACTTTCTTTGTAATTTTTTTACTTATTATCGTATTTGGGTGATAAATACATATTTTTCTTAAAATAATGATGTACACCTTTTTATTTTTCAAGACGCAATGGTACGTAAGAGTTTAAATTACTATTTTCGCAAAAATTAAGGACTTACCACCTAAAAACCATTATTTAAAAAAAAATGAATTTTTTTTGTTGCATTGTGTCTATAAACACTAAAACTACCACCTGGCTTCATTCTCGGTCGCGGTCTTGATATACCCGGATGCGGAATGTGCACGATGTGTACTATGACGAAATAATTGTGTCAATCTCATTGGTCTCTGTTTACATATGCCCTCAGGAGTATTGTAGTTTATTTACCTCAGCACTATAAATAAAGCCATCTATCTTCTCAGATAAACCTCTGCCTAGATTCAAATGTTTGTGAAACTAATCGTGTGTGTATCATTAATGTAGAAGGTTGGCGCAAATCCCTCAAAAGCCTTCGTGTTCTAATACTTTTCTGTCTCCTAATCCGTCTAGGACCGCTATAAGCCGGGCGCTAATGTGTGTGGAAATAAATAATGACTGGACCCTGACTTTGTACCGCACGTTGGGTAGGAACATTTCTGTTAATGAATAAATTAAAGCTTTTTTGATACAATTCTATGCTGTTTATAAACAAAAATATAATTAAAATTATTTATCATCGTATTATATCAAGCTAATATCTGAGATTGATTACAACTATTTCCCATTAACACTGGCGAGTTTTGACAGGCGCATGTTTGAGTGTCACAAGTTTTCGAAATGTATGTAGAAAAATTAAGAAGAGAGAATTTGGAGCATCCGGTCAATTCGTAATATTTTAATAGGTCTGTGTTTTCACGGTTGTTTTTTTTTTTCATAATTCACTTCAAGTACTTTATTAACGGAATTTATATGTTGACGAGCCAAACCAAAAGTTTTCAGAGGAAAAAATATAATATTATATTACGGATTCTAAAATACCCTAGATTTTCCTTATGCGTCAAACTATTGTGAAAAAATGTAGTATATGGTCCATAAATCGCGTCTAAAAACGCGATTGACGTTTAGACGTGTTTGTAGTAGTTTCATTCAACTGGAATCATGCATGTTGTATACTGAAAAGTTCCGATGCCCTGTACTGCAAACACAATTCAAATCGTCATATATAAAATGCAACGTTTCTTTGTTTGTTTATCTGCATATTGTTTGTAAATTACTGATCCAATTTACATGACTCTTTTCTAAATACAATCATCTGTTATCTGGCCAAGTTTTTAATAAGTAGGTAGTTTCTAATATTCTAGTGACAGCCTCTGTAGCGCAGTTGGTTAGACGCCGGCTGTGAAACGAAAGGCCACGGGTTCGATCCCCACATCGAGACAAATATTTATGAGGCCCACAAGTATTTGTTTCGGGTCTGGGTGTTTGTGAGGCTGAAAAATCTCTCGTAGTTTCTGATATCCAAGAGACAAGTCTTAATTAATCTTAATGTGGGGAATAATAAAAAAAAAAGAAACAGTTACAAAACTGAAAAGTTAAAAATTTCACCACTGTAATATTAGGAGATGCATCTTATGTAATAAAAAAGCGGGTTACAGGTTTTATATATATTTTATATCTCGCTATGACCCAAAAGAAAAAAACAAACGACCGTTTTAAATTATAAAGCGCGGGTGAATCCAGTGCATATAGTATAATGTTATAGCCCCTCGTAGCGTCGATATGTCAATTATTTGCATGTGAGCGTTCTCTGCGCGTTTGGCACGAGTGCTCTTTGCGTGTACCGACAGATGGTTGTAGAAATATGTGCAATGGCTTCCTGTGATGCTACGAATATTACATGCATATCTAGGTCTATTGGGATAATGTTTTAACATTATCCGAGTTCGTTGGTATCTTGAAAAGAACAAATATTTCGTGTTCTGTGATCCCTCGTAAGTGAGAAGACATTTAGATGGATTACATCGCTTTATCTATTTCTGCCGAAAAGCAACAGTGTAATTAACAAATGTGTTCCGGCTTGAACGACAATATCGCCACTAATTACTTGGCATTAATATTTAACACTCGGAATTGCAAATGCAGTGCAGTGCCGGGTTTAATATATTAATAGATTAAAGTATTGGACAGGCGAGCGACTGACTCATTATATCATATTCATTAATAAAATAACTGTTGCAAACTGTAAAACCATGACAAAAATCACTTAAACAAATACAACCTGAAAAAAAGGTGTTACGTAAAAATTTATGTTTACTCGTAACACCCCAGGGATTGGTTTGGCGACGTGCTACCACGTTTGTGACGCGGTTTATTTCATCTGTTTACTCTACTGTCTATTATATTCCGAAACAGAAACACGGGTAATATGGGGCGAGAGAGAAAATGTCAACACGTAATCCGCTGGTAATCCTAATGGGGTGAATTCCTCAGGCTTTTTTGTTGATCCCACCAAATGGAATTACGCTGAAATACTTGTATCAAGACAACTTTTTTTCTGTTATTTTTTAAGAAATCATTTGATTATTTTCTTTTGTTTATACTGTATTCATCAGCTCGATTTTTATGACCTATTCAGAAATGTGTAGAGCTTACAATAGTTAGCCATTTTAAAAGTGTTGAAACGCACAAAAAAGATAAATTTTAATCTTAAATTCCAAGTCTGTAAAAACACAATTAGGCCAAGCGAAAAAAGTTAAGCTAAGTTACGAAGCTCCGCGCAAAACTTAAATTAACAGAAATTCCTAACAATTAGAAACGTGCCACTTTCAAAAGGTTCCTTTTTACCCCTAAATTATTTCTAATTATATAAATTTCCCCAAACAGTTCGCACCCCTTCCACAACTGAGCAAACGTTACCCTTAACTTAGCAATTTAGTACACTAATTAGGCTCACAGTACAAACCAACAGTAAACTTCTATATATGGGTGTAACTTCTTATTTAACAACACACGAATCTGTGTACTTTAATTAAGCTTATTCAAGTATGGGGTATTTTGGAATCAGTGTTGTTTAACGATATATGTATATATTTTTTTGCATGTCGTTTCCATAATTTTATACCATTAACGTATTATAAAAGACTTCTATGATTCACAAATGGGTTCTTTAGTATATATTGCGTTAACCCAATGTAACTGCAGCTTAAGGATAGGCAGGAAAAGCCTTAAAATACCGACTGAATTTTTCTTATAGATCACGTAAAATAAATTTAGGAAATAAAAATATGATTTATATCACGAATAATGCTTATATACCTCCTATATTACCGATATTGACCTATCAATTCCATTATACCCCATGCTATAATCATACCATTGCTTAATAAACAGCGCGCAAAGCTCACACTGTCATACGTCAACAAATTGCAGAGACATCCCAATTAAAACGTACTTTGTAGTTCCCGGGATGCTGAGTTTGTTAAGATTTATCCGGCAATTAGTAGTTAGTGAACTCCGTCGTCCGTTTACTTATGGAGTTCTTTTAAACCGTGAGGGTTTAGTATCCAGAATGGACGTGCACTTTAAAATTGTGTGTTTATTTTTCCAACAATTGTTGGTCTTAATTGCTCCTACCGTTTTGAGTACTTTTAGAAATTACTTTTGAGGTCGTTTGTTTCATGGAAAGAAACTAAAATAATTGTAGAATTTTTTAAACATTCTCATACATAAACTCACGCCTTTTCCCAGAAGGAGTAGGCAGAGGACAACAAACAAACAACTAGGACACCCACGGTTCGCCTTGTATTTTCCGTCCCACGATGTGAATTTTATGTATAGTAATAAAAAACTTACACACACCACAGAAATTTTTACAAATTGCTATAGTATGCTTGTTTCCTCATGATGCTTTCCTTTACCGTTATAGTTCATGGTGATTGACTACCAATACACACATGACTTCGAGTCAGAGGTGTGCCCTTGGATTTGAACCCGCGGCCACCGTAAACATTTTGGCAGCCGCGTCTGGTCCGTTTACCAACAGGCCACGCACGACAACGAATCACATAGGTACTAGCTTTCAATATATTGCAAGCATTATCCACAAGTATTGGACCCGATCGTAAATGTTATGAGACATTGTGTAGCATCTGGCGACGAGTGTGTCGGGGTCAATGTGCATTGTTCTAGTTATATAGGGTATGTGGGAATAATATAAATGTATCGCTTTTGTACTAAAATATATTGGGAATATCTATTAAGGGCTTGAGGCTGTCTTAATAAACGTCAATATGAGTCATAGTAACGTGATTTTTTTTCATCCGTAGCGCGTTATATCTCTCTATTTTAGTGCCACTATAAAAGATTCTACGGGTAAGTACCTAAGTATTTATTAATCTCCTTAGACTTTTCTGCGTTACTCCAGTTGTCTAGTACAATTACAACGCTTAAACGTCGGGTTCGAATCTCGGGTCGGGCAAGGGATATAGGATTTTTCTATTAATTATCACCCCGGAATTAGGAATTTGTGCACATCGTGGGACGGAACATACAAGGCGAAACATGGATGGTAGCACGTCTGTCTCCCCTTTCTGGAAAAAAAGGCGTGATATATATATATAGTTTTATGAAAACAATTTTCTGAACTCAAATTCTCATTACATTCGTCCACTGTTTTCTTAAGCAATTAACCATGTCTATAAAATAGACATTGAGGGCTACCTCCAAATACGCGACCGTTAAGTTTGAGTTGAGGAATGATGGAGGCAAGCGGATAACGTGGAGTCCATGCGATAAGAAGGCTGGAATCAAGCGAGGCTGGAAAATCGATTACTTGATTATGTGGTAACTAAATCGATATAAATATTTAGTGATGCACTGAGCATTAAGCACCGACTCATTATTTACCTGTCCAAGTTCATGAGGCATTATAGTAACAATTTCGTGACGCAATATTGTTGCTCACTCGTGTGGTTATATATTTCTTAACATAAACGGCACGTCATGTACCTAAAATGCATATTTTTAGGGATATTTTTTCAATCCGAGATTAATATGACGTCGCGATCTCCCATTTACTGGTGGTAGGTCTCTCATATGTAAGAGGCCGCCTGGGTAGGTTCCACCACAATGTCTATTTCTCCCGCCAAATAAGCAGTGTAAATGCACTGTTGTGTTCCGGTTTGAAGTACATTGTAGCCAGAGTAAACTAGACATAATGAGATTTAATATCTCATGTCTCAGGATGGCGAGCGCAGTGGAGTGCCAAGCAATGCTTTGTAATTCATGGCGGTGTTTGGTTTTCTACTGTCCATGAGCGGTCGTATCGTTTACCATCAGGCGAATGGCATCACCTCGCCATTCAACGCAATAAAAAAAACATTAAGCTCAGTGAGGAAATCTCACCTATGTAATCCTTATTACACAGTTTGAATATCCACTCTGCCACAAAGGACCTCAGATATACTACCATCATAGATTTTGAAACAGTCTCATAATCGATTGTAGAATCGTTTTATCCGCACGAAGAACCGACATCCCTAGGCGAACTTGCGAAGTTTACCTTAGGTATTTATCTTAGATTTTCAATTTGAACATTCTTTTCACAAGTTGGGTCTAGACGGATTTTTCAATTTAACTTGGTTTGCTAACGATCCGGCGGCGACACGGGATAAGTGGAAATAAACAAGGGACTAATCTGGGTTTATCGCTTATTTGCAGTGTCTGAATACGAAATAAACCAGTGAGAAATTACCCTAATAGTTATGATTCTTAATTTTGTTATTAAGACACGATAATAACATACCTAACGGCCATATGTAATTTGTTTATTGTTATTACGATTTAATTAATATTTAATTATGTTTGTTATCAGCGTGGCGGGATGGCATTGTGATAGTGTGACCTTTTTATCTATTTTCCAGGGTCGTTATAAGATATCAAGTACCTACAAACGTCATCAAGCCTGGTCAAATATTTATTTTAACACCAAAGTAGGAGTTACAGCCTGCGTGGCGCAGTTGGTTAGACGCCAGCCGTGGAACGTGAGACCGCGGGTTCGATCCTCTCACCAGGAATAATATTTTTTTGTAAGTATTTGTTTCGGGTCTGGGTTTTTGCGAGACCAAAAAACCCTTTTAGTTTCTGATACCCATGACATAATTGAATCTTGGCGCGGAGTCAGTACTACGTACCTGACTGTTGGGTGATTTTTTTTTATTATTTAAATATATATCAGATCGGAAATCGAACTTAGAACAACTTCACTAACGGTAACCTTCACTAATCGTTTCTTAGATTTACGCGAATGTTACACGTTGAAATAAAACTATTTTTTACGGATTTTATCGCGGATTTGGTTGCAAAAACCAATTAACTTTTTAAATTTAATAATAGTGAATTAAGAGTAGTTAAATTGCAACATTCACTGAGTGGATGACTAATACCTCAGTCCGCCCCGTGACCACGAAAGCTGTAAAGCAATCGAAATGTCGGTAAGTTGAAGAATGTAAGAATTAAACCAAACTCCATCTGTACCCATCCTCTTTACTTATAAAACTGCAGTACCACAAAATTTTAAAAGGGCCACGAGACAAGACAGTCGGAGACAAAGCGAGTCTAGTCTACTGGATCATTCGATTTCGTTCTACAAAAGACGAAGCGAAGCGAAATTGAAATTCCGTTTGTGAAACGTCTCTATAGCGATCGGTTTTCAGCGCAATGGGAGAATTCATGTTGTTTGCTTCAGGTTCGATTCTGCAGGTGACGTGACTTCGAATCCCGGGAATTATTTTAGTGAATTATTCCTTTGTTCATGGTAGAATTGTTTCGTAGTCTCAGAAGGATAGATTGTGTATACTATCTTTGGTACCATTTTCAGGTCAGTAAGTTCACTGAATTGGCGAATAAATATAATTCGCACACTGAATGTATTTTTATATAATTGTTTCTTAGATTCACGCGGATATTACACTTTGAAATAAAACATTTTTTTAGGGATTTTATCGCGAATTTGGTTTAATTTTTACATCGTCCGCCCCGTGACCACGAAAGCTGTAAGTTAATCGAAACGTCGGGAAGTTAAAAAATGGAGAAATTAAACCAAATCAGCGATAAAATGCGTAAAAAGTAGTTTTATTTCAATATAATTTAATATTATTGTATCTAGGTATAACAAATGTTCCTTTAACTTATGAAAAAAATACACAGCATAATATAAATATTTTTTCTATATAATTTATGGTTTAAATTCATTTGCCATTACGGTAATGCCTAATGCAATAAAAGGACCTCACTACTTTCTCTCTTGTTCCACAGCCTATCTATTTTTAATCTAAAATATATTTATCCCCACAAAAAATGTTCTACAAACAAAAATATTGTTACCGTGTTAATTAAGCTTTAATAAATAAACAATAAGACAACTGAAGTACAACAGATGTATTGGAGTCTGACGTATGTACCTATAGGTTAGAGATCCCTTGACGTGACGTGAATAAATGATATCCGACTGAATTTTCCTGGAAAAGTGTCGGTTTCGGTTATTGGCATTATTGCGTTTTTATTGTTCGAAATATTTATACGGGTATATACGGTGTCGGCAAACGTAGCGTGGGACGTCTTCTGGCCAGATGGCGCGATGATTTGCACAAGAGGGCCGGCAGCGACTGGATGCGTAAAGCAGCAGACCGGGCTCTGTGGTGTACCTTGAAAGAGACCTATGTCCAGCAGTGGACTGCAACGGGCTGATGATGATGATGATACTGTGTTTTATTAATTGTCTTTTGTTGGCAGTTACTCTCGCTAGTTCGTTAGTTGATTTTGTCAGTCAATTTAGATTGCTAAGGAAGCATTCGTGTAAAAATAGAAATTAATTTTTACATCATTACAAAACAGTACTTTTTCTGAATGAAATGTACGCTATCCTTTCTGTACCCCAGTATACAAAATTCCATCAGATTCATTTGAGTATTTAGATGCTGATTATGATATGAGAGGCCGCGGATTCGATTCCCACACCTAGACAAGTGTAGTAACTTTTTATAGTTCATCGTGCCGGTATAGTATACCAACACGAATTACCTTTATATTTTTATTCCCCACAAAAGCTAGTGTGATATTTGAGTTTATTTGCGAGAATTTCGTGATATTGTATTATGATATTTTCGCTCCACATTGGACTTCCGATGAAGTATTCAGCAAGCGAGCACAATTTTGCAGATGAGGCCGGAAGCTGCGTCACGGATCGAGATGTGTGTGATAGTGGGCACGTACTACGGACGTTTTTTACCCGACCGCGGTGAAAGGGTTATGATTTCAGCAGTGTGGGCACGTAGGTTTATCTGTATATGCACCTTAATGTTTTGGTAAATGGATGTCGCTAGATGTGTCTTTATTCACATGCGCCAAGCAAGGCCTGCTTCACTTCTACATGACTCGAACTTATTGGATTTTGAAATTTTATTTGATACATCAAAAGCTGTATTTCATGTTAAAAATAAACGTCATAAAATCTGACATACAGTCTGTGAAAAATCTATTGCGGTGTCAATTCCCCTTATAGTAAAGCTATTTTTCACCAAATTGATTACAAAATAAAAAAGCGAATTACTAAGATTCACCCCCATGTTGTGACATCATCAAACCGTATCTAAGGGTCTTGTTAATCAAAATAAACTTACATGAACTTAAACCGTTCAATAACTGGTACACGCATCCTTCCGACCTTTTGGACCCGTTGTTATGACATAATTGCGTGCCAAAAGACATTTCTATCTTCAATGTCGTGATTTATATCCTTAAGTTTCGGTTAAGGGTATTATTTTGGCGATAGATCTGTTAGACATTCCATTGTTGGAGTTCTTTGAAATAAATAGTAATGATAAAGCAATTTGTTTGACAAAATATAGTTATCGAATACTAGTAACTTAGACAAAAATATATAGTAGATTTGAGGAAATAACTCTGACATTTCTGATTCTGAATGCTTGATCTGATTCATGTTAATGACAAAGGAAAATATTGAAATAATGTTTAAGCATTCCTATTAAGCCGTAAAGACCGTGCTGTGGTTTAATGTCGTCATTTCTTACCACACTTTATAAACTGCTAGAATAATTATCTTCTCTGGCTTTCTTATATGTTGGCCAGAGGGAAATAATATGTAAAAACAAAAGTACATCACCAAAAATTACTCCCCGCTATAGGAAGTTTGCGTACCCGAAAATCATACAAAAAACAGCCTCCGTGACGCAGTTGGTTAGACGCCGGCTGTGAAGCGAGAGGCCGCGGGTTTGATCCCAGTACCAAGATAAATGTTTGTGCGGCCCACGAATATTTCTTTCGGGTCTGGGTGTTTGAGACCGGAAAGTCTCTCGTAGTTTTAACACCTGCGACACAAGACTTAATTGATCTTAATGTGGAGTCCGACTATGTATGTAACTGTTGGGTGTATTTATTTACTTATTTATTTATAAAAATACCCTCAACTTGAACTCAAGTAGGAAAATATCGCCATTCCTTATTTCCTTTACAAAATTAACTCACAAAGCAATTCTTTCAACGTAAATTGATACATACAGTCTCTCGAGTGCGGCGACGAGGGTCATACGAACCTGAGTTAAAATAACTTTGCTTTGGCCCTAAATTAACTGCGGCCAGTCCATGCAGACCCTTCGGAGAGCCCCCTTGGACCCTTTAGCGGGTCGTGTATGTGTGTATAAAGGGAGGGGTAGGGGCTCAATTGATATCTGTTGTGACGAAAGGTCGGAAAATATTTATTTTGTTCGGAGTCAGACTACGTTATTGTTGCGTTATGTGGGGGTTTGGACGGGGAGCTACGAAAGTGCTAAAGGGTTGTTTTGGTATCTTGATGGACAAATTGTTACATCCTTTTAATAAACTTAGAATATGCGCTGAGTATTAAAGTAAAGAATGAATAAAAAAAATATTTTCGCACTTTTTTTGTTTTTAACGAGGAGAAAACTAATTATGGCTCCTTTGCGGATACTTAATTGGAGAACACTTAACAAAAGATACATTATAGTCACTGTATCTTGTCACTAGCCCAGCCCGGCTTCACGCGAATGCAAATACTTTTTGACAGGAATCCGTTCATGCACCATTTTTGATAAATGCTTCGCTCCTATTGGTCATAGCGTGATGTTATATAGCTTATAGCCTTCCCCAATAAATAGGCTATACAACACTAAAAGAGTTTTTTAATTTATGGTAAGTTCCTGGGATTTGCATGTCGAAACCAAAAGCCAGGTGGTAATATTGGTGACTTTAGACACAATGCAACTAAAAACTTTGCAAAATAGGGTCACTTTTTTATTTATTTATTTATTTACACTTCATACATACATTGTATAGGTGGACTTAATGCCTGAGGCATTCTCTAACATTCGAACCTTAGGTGATGCAGAGATGAGAAGAGGTAGGTGCGTAAACAATTAATTTAAAATGAAATGTCAGTTTTATCGTCTTATTTGGGTGGTAAAAAAATAGTTTTCATAAAATAAAAATGAACACCTTTTTATTTTTAAAGACGCGATGGTATACGTGGGTTTAAAATAAATTACTATTTTAAAAAAATCTTGGTATTTACCGCCCAAACACAATGATATTTAAAAAAAAACTTGTCGCGTATTTTACGAAATTTTTAATTGCATTGTTTTTGTAATCACTAAAGCTACTACTTAGCTTCGTTTTAGGCCGCAGTCTGGATACCCGGTATTAGTATAAATTAAAAATATTATTACAACAAAAACAGACGAGGATACAAATATTATTTCACACCTTAGTAGCTCTTTGTTCATGGTCCCTCCCCATCCAATATTTACACTGGCGGTATAGTCGGGATGGCGTGTTATTACATAAAATATATACCATGGATTTGCACGGCTGATTTATTGATGAATCTAGTTGCATTTGTGTGAATATGTCGCTTGGTAAATAATTAATGGGCTTTCAGTGTGGGATGTGATTGGGTTTGGAAGTATTTTGTAATATATATTCAGTATATTTACTAAGGATAATTAATATTACTTATACATATAAATAACGCATATCGAATAGGAGAAATATCAATCGAAATGTGTAGTGCGTTTACGAACAGTCCACAGAAGCGGACATTTTAAGAAAATTTTAATTTTGGATTAAGGATCGCTGAAGATAATTAATGAATTGGTATATGTGTTTAAAGTTATACTTATAAGTCATATACTAAAACATAAGTCAGAGTATTCATCCAGAAGTTTAAGACAATGTTCATTCTGAACATGCGTTTGTGTATGACCCAGTTACGTATTTAGATGTATGTTTGATTGAGAATGGAATTAAAAGACGATCAGTCACTTTGTTGATCTTCTATAGACAGTTTGCTCTAAAGTGCTTACATCAATTTTCAAAAAAAATAAATTCTTTGTCTTCCATACCGGATTTTTTTTGGAATAATCAACTTTACTGAGGCGGTTGGTTCTAAAATCATGAATATTATTTTCAGCGACCATAATTAATCGAGATAAGCAATGGTGGAAGGTCAGTCTGTAAGTTTTATTTTGTATAAATCAGCTTATAATATAAATCAAGGTATTATTTATCATACATACATACATAAACTCACGCCATTATCCCCGAAGGGGTAGGCGGAGGCGCCACCAGGACACCCGCATTTCGCCTTGTATGTTCCGTCCCACGGTGTGATAGGGGGCGAGCCTATCGCCATATCGGGCACAAATTCCTGACTTCGGGCTGATAATGAATAGAAAAATCCAATATCACTTTGCCCGACCCGGGACTCGAACCCGAGACCTCAGCTTTGTAACCATACCGTAACACAACTACGCCAACGAGGCAGTATTATTATTAGTATTATTTATCTATTGTTTTTATTGCATAAGTCCGGCAAACGAGCAAACAGATCGCCTGATGGTAAGTGAGTACTGATGCCCATTACCATCCACAACGCTTGGAGCATAGATATGTTGCCGGCTCTTCGATTCAGGAGGTCCATCACTATGATAAATGTTTAGGTCATTAAATAGACCCTATATATAGAGTTTATGAGTTAGATTCGAATCTGCCCGAAAAACAACCGCTATAAATGATAGTGAAAAATCAATAAACTTGCATCATATTCACTCGCAGGAATTCCAAATACATTTAATTCACGAATATTAATGAACTGTAAATCTGTCCAATAATTTCTATAAAAATATTCAAGCTTCTGCGTGAGAGTTTTTGCAAAATGTGCGGTCAGCGGGATATCATATCGGACATTTAGGACGCGAGGCTCTTGACTTATTGGAGTCTCGGCCAATATGCGAGGTTATATGACACGTGTCTCCGTAGTAAAAGTACAGATATTGTTAGACTTCATTGAAGTATTACATTTTGTTTATAAAACCAGCGTTTGCTTTTTTCACTGTGCCTAGGTGCCGTACTACAGTACGATTACAAAGCTGAGGTCTCGGGTTCGGCTCCCGGTTCGGGCAACGTTATATTGGATTTTTCTATTCATTATCAGCCCGGAGTCAGGAATTTGTGCCCTATTTGGCATTTGGCTTCGCTCCCTATCGCATCGTGGGACGGAACATACAAGGCGAATTGTGGGTGTCATGGTACTACCTCTGCCTACCCCTTCTGGGAAAAAGCGTGAGTTTATGTATGTATATGACACGTGTCTCAGTAGTAAAAGTACAGATATTGTTAGACTTCATTAAAGTGCTTCATTTTTATTGCTTCAATATTGTCGCCACTTTATCTCAAGTTATATTATTATTTTACTGTAATACTGTAACTCTTTATGTATAACTAATTGTAAGTAGATTTAAGTCTGTGTACCGAATCCTATTTTTAAATAAACTTATTATTATTATTTATTATAAAACTAGCATTTGTTTTTTATTGCATGGGTACAAGAAAATTGTAAATTTCTTAACTGGTAAAAAATGATTACCGCTGTCAATGAACATCTGCAAAACTGGGACCATTGTTGCGTTGTTAGCTTCTTAAAATAGGAGAGAGAAAAAAACAGGATGCAGACCAAAAAGAGGTATTTGTCCTTCTACAATCTCACTTACCGAATGAAACGCGGCGGCAAAATTATTGCTTCGGAACGGATTTCAGCGAATTTTTTCAGTTCCATTGTAGCCAGTGTCACTGCTGGACATAATGACACTTAACATCTTATGCTTTAATACTGTTTTGACAAAAATGTTTTACTTTAATCACTTTAATGTTATTTGTGTTTGGACGCAAAATAATACAAAAAGTCGATCATAGTCAAATACGCTATTTGCCGTCGCGTTTCGTTCGGTAAGTGAGATTGCCGGATGCTCAATACCACTTTCCTTTTCCCATCTGGTAGGTACTGGTGGTAGGTCTCTCATATTATTTCTCCCGCCAAACAGCAGTGTAAATGCGCTGTTGTGTTCCGGTTTGAAGGACATTGTAGCCAGAGTAACTACTGGACATATTGAGACTTAACATCTTATGTCTCAGGATGGCGAGCGCTGTGGAAAATCCAATCATTGCTTTGTAATTCATGGTTTGGTTTTGCTAATGTACATGAGTGGTCGTATCGCTTACCATCAGGCGAATGGCATGCTCGTCTCGTCATTCATTGCAATAACAAAAAATTGAAAAACGAGGTGGCTTATTCGTTCTGGAGTCCTGGTTACAGCGTGGCTTTACAACTTTTATAATCCCGTCAACATAATAATTACTCAAGTGCTTTACTTCCCCTCCCTTTTCCCTACTAGCTCAATAAAGGCTGTCGAAGTATCTGCAACTTTTGATAAATGATCGCCGACGCCCACACCCCTATTATCACTTCAACACTTTCATCCGATTTGAACTTTCTTCGTGATGAAAGTTATAGTTTTCGGATAAGGTTGGCGCTCGTGATTTTTAGTTGAATTAATTTATCGTAGTAGACTGCCTCGGTGGCGTTGTTACTACGATACGATCGCAAAGCTGAGATCTCGGGTTTGAACCCCAGGTCGGGCGAAGTGATATTGGATTTTTCTATTCATTATCAGCCCGGAGTCAGGAATTTGTGCCCGATATGGAGATAGGCTCGCCCCTATCACATCCTGGGATGGAATATACAAGGCGAAATTTGGGTGTCCTGGACCTCTGCCTGCCTCTTCTGGAAAAAAGTGAGTTTATGTATTTAGTATTAATTTATCGTGGAATATATTACTTAAGCTCGCGCATATATATAAGTGTGGGTAGGTAGAGATGTCGCTAGTACCACTCACTATTCGCCGACTGTAAAAGTTTAAATACATTTTTAAATAGAAAAACCCACACAAAATGGAATGCCTAACCCGCGCAACAAACCTTGGACCTCATGATTTACAGTCTTACACATGGTTAAGCATAAACAGCTAAGAAAATTATCATAATATATGTACATATAATCATTATAGCATTCATAAGGGTAATAATATTACTGAAATGGATTCAATCAGGAGCCTACGATTACAATTAGGGTTGTCAGATCCAAGCTTATCCGTATATTACGAATATGGCAATGACGACGTCTGCCATGAAGTATTTATTGATATTAATGCAGTAAGTGCTTTGATATCGCTTGAGGCGCCAGTTAATTCCCGAGTGAATAGGGTTGTCAAATGATCTCATGTTAATAATAACAGTAGCACATATACATATATTAAATACTTTTCTGTGTTAAACTATGCTCCTCACTGTTATAAATTATAGTGATTTTAGATTTTAGCAAATATGAATTACAAATGCATAATTAGATGTAACTTTATAAATATTTTATAAATTTCAAATATTTATTTATCTACGAATCTGCAGCCTTCGCAATAGAACGCAATTTCCTTGCTGAATTATGAGCACTCGAATAACTTGGTAAAATCAAAAGTATATTCCAAGATATATCCAGGAACAGAACGATTGAGAGGGTTTAGGCCGTTTAGTCCACCACGTTGTCTTAGTGCGACTTGGTGGACTGTTACATCAAATCATCAATCCCTCTCAATCGTTCTCTCGATTGTAGAGGAGGCCCGTGCCCTGCAGTAGGACGTATATGGGCTGATATAAAACAAAAAATACCCAGGAAGATTCAACTCGTCAATCTACTCCCCCCTTACAAGATCTCACGCAATCACAATGATAAACGTCACAAAAATTTATAACATTATTCATTGTTCCATAAAGATTTATGTATTTTATTTTATTAAATTAAGGTTCTCCAACAGTATAAACATTACTAAGACGTTTTTGCTACAGTTACATTCTGATGCATATACCACTTACAGGAGTACACATTATAAATTACTCACACATAAACAGAAAAGGAAAAATTATACTTAGAAAAAAATAATCTCCGACTACTATCATAATAGGACGAAATAACGAAATAAACAAAAAAATTAAAACTAAACATAGTTAATTTTTCTTTCAAATTTTACGTAAAAATGAATAATCAGATAAGTTTATTATAAAGCTGCCATTTTATGACGTAAAACTTTATCAGAGTAAGAAACGATTTCATCAAAGCACAGCGATCAAGGCTTATGAAGATCTCGGAAATTGCAAAGATGAACATTTCAATAGCACAATTTTATTAAGATTTGTATGTATCGAGCCGAGCTCCAGAACAGATTCCATTGTTGGATCGGATACTTTATGCCCTGTTCTTCAAGTAACTAGTTTCATTTGAGGCTATCGTTTGGTATTCTTTTTTTTATTTAATTATTACTTGAGTAAATTACTTTTGGTTTTTGAATTCTATCAAATGTTCGTTTGTGATTGGACCGTGTGATTGGCTTAATAACTTATTTTTAAATAATTTAATTTTGAGATTTGTGTAAGTTTAGTTATAAAGTATTAAATAATCAAAGCATAATAAACAGTTAATAAATAAGGTTAAACAAAAGTTTTCAAGTTTGCAACAATTTATTTAGAAAAATCGGTTCAACTGACCATATCGGTTCAGTACGGTATAAACTTTTAATAAATACTGACTTATTATTCGGTCTCTGCAAGAATTAGATTAGTCCAACAATACCTACTTGCCATTTCAACTTTCCAACTTCAATAATTATTTACGTCAGGGGAGGCAAAAACATCTTTTGCACGTGTTAGAGTTGTATAACACAAAATACAAATAAAATATTATAATAATACATATTTATTCTTTGGTCCAATATAATTTATTATATATCTTTCATAAACACAAATATATTCAAACACTGCTATACTTTAATTGATATACTTATAATAACATTATAATCATTGATTCACTATATTAACTATTAAAATTAGAAAGCAAATATAATTACTAAAACAATATAAACCAACAATTATACTTATCTTGTTAATGGTACTCAGAGCCACATTTACACTGACAGGGGGCAGAGTAATGTCCTGCTCCACGACTCGAACAACACTGTCTCACTTCAAGCAATGCTGGTCTATTTATACCAAATCGTGAACAACCCCACTCTGCCCCACTTCTGACTACCCACATCAATTTGTATTTTATTGTATTTGTTTTTAAATTAAATTGATGTTTACACATTCCATAAAATGTACTCAGATAAGTAATTAATGTATATCTTTAAATCATCAACATGTCACACACGCTTAATACTGATAAAAGTATTAATAAATGATTTTTGAAACTTTAAAACAATTGCAACTGTCATATTAAATCCAGATTATAATTTAGAAGAATCTAAAATAAAAAAGAAGCGAAATAAATAATTAAGACGGATCTTCCGTCATCATTCAAATCTTGTATGAAATAAAATGTTTTGACATTAAAACTGATGAACATTAACGACCCTCTCAGGAAAACATTCCGATTCCTCCCTGTTTTTGCACAATACTTCAACATTATAAATCTTTTAATGGCGTAATTCCTTGAAGTTATCCCCTCAATAATTCAAAGATATTTAAACGGATATGTTTCTGTGCTGAATGCTTCAGAAACAAAACAATAACGACGGCATTACACGTTGGCCGATGTTTCCCAATACATTTTTTGTTATTCTGCCTTGGGAAATGAATTAAAGTGCACCAGATGATAAGTGCATTGCCGTTCAGATTGAGTACCGATTGAATGTACACAGTTATCTTTTATAAATCGAGAAACTGTCTGACGGCTTACATAACTTTTTCTTGTTACGACGGAATAACCTAAGATTATGGGGAGGAAGAAACACGAGGATTTGCAAACTGTTATACAGATTAATGATGAGGAATAAACATGAATTGGTGAATCTCATGATTTGGACTAGGATGGTGATGATAACCAAGCTTTGACTACGTAAACCAGCACATAATATGCTTAATTATCGAAAGGAGATGCATGTATTAAACAATTCAAAATTATGTTCTAAATTGACATTTTACTTAGGCAAGTAGAAATAAGGCAAACGTGTGGAGCCGGCATAAACCTATCCCAAATGTTATTCACACATATCATGACCTCTCCAAAGTCGACGAAAAAATAGACCAATAAAATATATTATCGTTGGCTACGTTTTATTTTA
Source organism: Deilephila porcellus (assembly GCA_905220455.2). Classification (NCBI taxonomy): domain Eukaryota; kingdom Metazoa; phylum Arthropoda; class Insecta; order Lepidoptera; family Sphingidae; genus Deilephila; species Deilephila porcellus. The sequence continues at coordinate 13,192,587 of LR999974.1, forward strand.
CATTACATGGGTCGAAAGGGGGTTGGACATCAAAGAAAAAGTGTAAGCTGAAATATGATTGCCTCCGCGGACTAGCGACGCGATTACATTCCATCGTGGAAATTCTTTTGATGCTTTACATTAATCTTTTTTAGAGTTATGTGGCAACAGTACCCTATTAGTGCGCTTATTTGATCTATGCTGCCTTTGTTTTCATTTTTAGAACTGTAACAGATTTTCAGTGGAAAAATTCCTAGAATATAGATCATTAAGGTGGGTATCAAAGCAAAAATAATAATGTAAAGGGCTAAGTACCAATGTTTCAGAATGTTTTCTTGGATCCTAAATAAAGTAGTAGAAAGTGCCTTCAAATATCGTTAGTTATTGACGCCTCAAATTAAACTACAAATAATATTTGATTATAATTTGGTTTTGACTCGTAATATAGCGTGGAGGTGTGGAACCTTTAGAACACGAAGCTGATCGAACTAGACAGTTTTTTTATTTGTGAATGTGAGAATGAATGTTCTTGCAGTCGGGAAAATTAGCCGCATCGCAAAGTGTTTGTCAAAGTGCAATATGGCTTCTAAAACCTTTAAGGGAAATGCGAATTGGACGAAGTTCTGCGAAAAATATCCAATCCAAGGGTCCTAAATCTACAATGACTAACGTATTCTATAATTAAAAAGCGACTAGAGAATATAGAAGATTATTATATGAACCAGAATAATTTTTCATGAATAGTAAAGTTGTATGTATTTGGTGACGGTAAACGTAATGAAGAAAACCTGTAAATATCATAGAAATGCAAACAAGACATTCTATGGTATGTGAAGTTTAGACTTGACAGTCCAAATTTTGTCATTTGCACTCTCGACTATAGAGGTGTCCCGTGCGCTTATATGAGCTGATTCTTCTTCTTCTTTAGGCCCTTCATTAGTGTTACTATATGGCCTAACCCCTCTCAACCGTACTCTCGAATGTAGAGGCCCGTATCCTTTCGTGGAACGTATACGGACTCATGCAGCTCAGTACAGTACAATATTATGCCTAATTCATATTCAATAAATTATATATTATACGACTTTCGTGTACTTAAGACATTTCTGCTTTAGAATATTTTGAATCGGACCCATTTCTAGCCAGGCCTAATTGTTCCAGAAGTTTCGACAATATGGAAGTGTGGAAAAATGTTTGTTCAGCAAAGTTTGAATTTGGAACAGTTAACAACAACAATCGGAGTTCGTTCGCGAGATATTATCGTATGCAAATAGGACGCAAAAATTTGCAAGCAATAAGTGTTCTTGTTTTGAATGTAAATGAGTTTTGTAATTCAGACGAAAATGGATACGAGGAATATCTTTTTCCAAGGAAACAAAATGTGAAGATTTATTTCTTACGTAACATATAGAAAAAAGCTTTTAATTGAAAATACCTATAAATTAACAGTAACTGTAAGGTCATACATTTGATTCCAAAGTCGGACTTTCATTCTAAGCTTTTATTCATTAGTTCAGGGTACTTATAAAGAACTAAATAGTTTAGTTTTAAGACAAGCCTACTACATTCGCCTCGTGAATTCGAATATTATTAAAAAACATAGAAAAGAGTACATAATAAATTTAAGGTAAAATAAAGGAAAAATTATTATTAATTGTTATATAATTCGAGATAGACAGACTATAGACCAGAATAAATTCATAAGAAACCGCATTATTATTTCTCACCTCATCGCGGCGGGCCGGGAAATGTAAGATATCATGATTTATAGCTTGCGTAAACCTTTGTACAATCTTTAGATATACCATAATGTTTCAGCTTTCTATAATAATAATGCTGTGGTATCAAAATCTAAATGGGTAATTATATTTAACTTAAGCAGCTTTTGACCGAAATAAATATTTAGGTTTTTCATACTGTCGTTATTGTATCCCTTATATAATTGTCTGCCTTGGTGGCGTAGTTGTACTATGGTACTATTACAAAGCTGAGGTCTAGGGTTTCTATTCATCATTCAGCCCAGAGTCAGGAAATTGTGCCTGATATGGCAATGAAAATAAAATGATGAAAATAAAAACTAATAATAAAAATAAATGCATATTGTTGATAATAAATCAATTTCCTGTTATCCCTACAGTGTTACCTCTTCTATACTTAGGCTCAGTTGCACGAACTAACTTTGCCCATAACTTTGACTTTAACAATTATGTCATCTCCATATATTTGTGACGTATTTGACATTGCGAATGTATGGGATTGACGTTTTCAAAGTCAAAGGTATGGTTAAAGTTAGTTTGTGCAATTGGCCCTAACTCTTCTACTATATGTGTATATGCCTGTATATAAACGATCATAATATGCTCTATATTCTACACTTATAGCACAACATTCGACATAACGAAGCGACTCCACCGCACCGGGCGGAGTGTTTGAACAAGACCTTTTGAACTCATCCATACCCGTGCGTATTGACACTTACAGCACAAATAGCGCACACATCGCCGCCTACATTCACGCTCAATGGCTCGAGAGACTGTATCGTGGGTAACGGAGTGACAATTGTAATAGCTCCTGAGGTTTCGAGTTACTACTGACGAGGCAAGTATCGTTGAAATTTTGGTTTATAGTCGACTTTTCATAAATTCTCCTTTGTAGGAATTTTGTTAAAATTTATTTTTTTAAATACCGTTTTGCTTGGAATTTTGGAGAGTCCAATTCTTACAATATCCGTCTTTTTATTGTGACGAAATCTCGAATTTAAATAAAAGTGATCATGAACAAAACCTCCAACATTCAGCTTATTCGTCCACCGCATCTATGCTACATATATTATACTAACGAGGAATATATATTCTCCCGATTTTCGAGTGCCACCTAATCATGAATAAACTGGTAAAGTTCGTAAGTATGTTTGTTTGAGCACGAATCGATATCGCCTGTCGATTCTACATCGTTTACCGTTTACAATCATGATGATCGATTCGCCATCCTATTTATATTTGTACAAAATTATAAACTATATAAACGGTACCAGTATTGGCCGAACAATATTCTGGTAAGCGATAGTCATTAGTCAAACTTCTGAGTAGTTCGTAAGTACCAATTGAAGACAACATAATATTTTCCTCGAATATACGTATTCGTTGTTAATTATTACTTTTTGTGAAATGAAAATGAATACCTAAACAAAAGAATGCGCTTAGAAATCAATTCTAAAATTTAAATAGAAGTTAGAGAAATAGTGTCTTGGTAAATCATGTTTTTTTTACTAAGAGTAATATGCCTCTATAAAACACTGTTTATTGAAAACTGGCTATGAAGTATTCATCGTGCAAAAAATTCAATAACTGGAACGAAACAAATGAATGAAGAGCAACAGCGCTGGTACTCAGCATCACTATATCAACTTGCTTTTGTTTTTTGCATATTTTTACTCTCTTTATTAGTCAAGTTATAATTAAAAGTGGTGCTTCTATTTTACGCTAACAGAATGCTTGTTTTTGAAAACAAAACGCGAAGTTAACAGCATTCCTCAAAGGATAAAACAACAACTCTTCATCTATTTGTAATGTTAACGTTTGCTCGCTATACTTGTACGAGTCAGTTGACCTAGCTCTGCCGGAGTACAATTATCTTATTTCTTTTAACCACGTTTGTTACATCTCACTTGCCCCAGATGAGGAGTGCAGATTTTAATAGGAAATATTAAAAAGCCACGAATTTCTTTTTAAATTTATGTATGTCTAGGCTTCAAGTCTAAGTTTTATGTGTTGGTAGTCCAGCCTTATTTCAACTAGGCTATAAGAAATCCACTGTCGCTTCGTGTCAAATGATCACGCAGCCTCGCGTTTCACCACGCATCACGGAGGTTGACATTGGATGACGCTGACCAAAGCCTCGGAATGTGATAGTAAAAGCCCCTTACACTCTATGCTCAATTTATTCATATATGTTTATAGTTACTAGTTCATTTTAGCCCGAAGAACTGATGGCCAATGGGGCGGAAAAGTTCTGGAGTGGAAGCCACGTAAAAGAAAGTTAAGTGAGGCCTAGGTTCAACAGTGGACTTGCGGTGGCTGAAGAGAGAGAGAGAGAGAGTTCATTTTAGGTATCATTAATGTCACATTGAAAATAATGAGAAGTCTGTCACTAGTTCAACTTTCCACTGAAATAATTGCTGCGGATTTCAGAATTTTACGGAACACTGAGAATATTACTGCATTTATCCGTATGGTATTCGTTAAAAATATTTACTGCTTGTAGTGTTATGCATATTTCATTTTAATTTTAAAAGTGTCGTGGGAAAGTGTTCGAATATCATTATATTTTGGCGAGTCTTCAGAAATTTTAATTATTTTTATGACATACCTACATCTGACTAACGAGAAGTACTTCACTACATTCTCAACACTATCAATAAACCTAAAATACTTAAGAATGTAGGTCGTTCTGAAAAGCCTTTAGAAAGAGAAAGGAGCGAATGGTAAGAAATTAGTGAGAATTATTTTATTCTGGCTTGAAAAATGACTATACTGGACCTTATAGCCATAATGAGTACAAATACAACTTCAGAAAAATAAAAGACTATTATTTTTTGAAATGTACATTTCAGCGTTCTTTTTAAGCACGCACGAGCAAGCTCTGGAATGAACTCCCTGTTTCGGTGTTCCTTGAGCGCTATGACTTGTATTCCTTAAAGTAGGCAGCGACCTGGTTGTGCTGGGCCCTTGGCACTGCGTAGGTCTATGAACAGCGGTCACCGGTTACCATCAGGTGGACCGCATGCTCGTCTGCCTACGAAGTCCACGAATTTTATTTTTCTTCATCCTTGATAAATTCTAGGTTAATATGCAGGAAGGAGCGAGAGTGGGCCAGCAAACTATTTCCACAGCTCGATAGTGCGTCGGACATATTGGGAAACTGTTAGTTAATTGTAATGGGTTTTGGCTGTAAGCTTCCAGTTGCGTTTACTGCGCCATCGGATTAGTAATTAGGCTTGCAGCGCTAAAGTATATTTTAGCGCTAGTGCGAAGAATACGAGTTGGTATTTTAACGTTTTGGTTTTATCTAATAACCAAAACTAAAAGAGAAACATATTTTTGAGGATAAAGTCAAAACTATGACGAAAACTCGTTCGTAGTGAAGGCTCCTGTCCAATGGAAGTGATATATAAAATTATATATTTTATAAGAAGGCAGCTTACTTAATGGTAATTCGTTCGCACATAGACCGGGGCATTCATTTTTGAATTACTCCTATTATTAGTGCAGTAATTCCGACGAATGCTAAATGAATATTTACATTTAGATATTATATATTTACAGTGAAATAAAATGTCCAATAAAATAACACCTTAAAATACTAAATTCAAATATCACTGAAACAAATCCTCACTTACATTAGCGATACGTTACAAAAAGTGCAGTTGAACAGGAACCCTTTGTGTGGACGTCGGGAGGGTGACTTATGGCTCTTTCAAAGAACATTATTTCCATTCCAAAGTAATATATAGCTTTAGAAAAACAAATCTTAAAATAATCCGCCTGATGGAAAAGTTATTCGCGTGCGAAAGAAATGTTAACGGTTACTATTAATGTTCTTGTTTTAAGCGAGACTACTGTGATTTGGAAGTGAAACATGACATTTTTAATGTAAAATATTATGAAAGATTTGGGTGCAACGTACTAATCAATCCACTCATCAAACTTGCCTTAAGCTGACTAGAATTTTCATCGAACATTTTGTACAGTAGAAACATTGGAATAGTTTAATTAAAATTGTTTAAATGGCTGATCCTACAGTCAAACTATTTATGTAGTTTCGTAAGACCTAAGATTAGCTTGTAACTTCCAAACATTGTATTTTCTTAAAATTAAATAAATGAAATGAAAATAAAAAACACATTCTGTAATAAGCTAAAATTGAAAAAATATTTTTCCGGCATCTTATGGCTTTTTTATCAAAACTCGGCCAAATGCCGTTCAGTTAGAATATCGAGTGGCGATAAACGATTATATCTCGTCACAATTAGGCTGATCTACTCAATTGTTTATATGATTTCCCAACTTGCAATGTGTAGTGTATGTGGTTGTCTATGATGTATTGTTTCGTTATTTGTTTTATGTGGCTAGGTTGTCAGTCTTGATTAAATGGTTGAACTTGTCACACGCGTTATTTCTGCTCCTTCTTACAAACATTACACAATGATCACACACTCTCTCTCTCTCTGGTTGGTCCCTCATGTCTGAAGATCTTGGTCAGCATCAGGGTTGCATCTGAAGCGAAAGATCACACACCTTATCACCGAATTAGAGCAAATTTATTGTGTATCTATTAAGTTATTATACTGTAGTAACAGTAGATATTTATTTGCTAAGTTAACTACAGGCATATAACAAAAACGGTGAAGGAAAATATGGTGAAGAAACTAGCATACCATGGCGATTTGTAAGAATTTCCCTTTCGAGTTTAAGAAAGTAACAAAAATATTTGAATTCCTTGCTCATCCCAAGGGAACATTACATTTTTCGAAATTTAAAATATTATCTAGTCTATGTAAAGTAAAGTATCCAGGATATAAGCTACCTCCATACTAAATTTGAGCGAAATTGATTCTGCCGTTTCTGAGTTTAGCATGCAAAAAGGCAAGGACAGAGACAACAATTCCAACATTTTTTTTGGGTTCTATTACGTTCATACAGTCCCTCCATATTAGTTTTTCTCATTTGTCTTCCTTGTACCTGGACATCAATCAGTTATAAAATTAATTTAATCAAATTTGAATGCAGCACGATTCAAATTTGATTGAGCTAATTACGTAATTAGCATCACACTAAGTTGCTGTTTGAGCAGACTAGACGCACACAATAGGGACGTATCGGGACAAATTGCAACGCACACATCCTAATTATCTTGTAGCGTTAACAAGCAAGTAATCAGCAACTGTACACAATCATTCATCAGCTGAGTTCAGTTTGGAGACAGCCACTACAAAGCACACACGCTTCGATACGGCTCATGAATACTATTAAGCAACGCCATCTATTATTTATCGTGGCGGGAAACGCTAGGCAAATGGGGTATTCTACCCATTTTCAAAAAGTATTTTAAGTTGTTCCTAAGATTAAGACAAACTATTTAAAAAAATATCAAATTTTTATTCGCTCGGCAAGTCCAATAAAAATCCATTTAAAATTTAAATTTTAAATTTATGCGCGCAAATATGTGAAAACGCTAGGCGCCATGTTCCTTTAAAATGATACGTCACTCAACCAGTAAACAACCTGTGTTAGTTAGAGCTCTTGGACACCGGAGGGGGTATTCTACTCGCGGAATGACGTAGAATCGTTATCCATCATGGCGGCAGCCGTTTCACATCTTTTTAGGACAGATAAAAAAATTGAAATTTTCAAAACGAATTATAAAATTTATTCCTTGGAAATAAAAACTGAAATTAACATATACTTATTTCTTAATGCTCTACTATATACATTTATAGTTTTTAGATTTTTTCTTTCTTATAGTAAAATACCCCATTGAAAATAAACAAATACACCCAACAGTCACATAGTCGTGACCCCACACTAAGATCTAGTCTTACGTTGTGAGTATCAGAAACTACAAGAGACTTTCCGGTCTCATAAACACCCAGACCCGAAAAAAAGCCTGTGTTTAACAAACATTTGTCTTGGTGCTCGAATCGAACCCGCGGCCTCTCGTTTCACAGCCTGCATCTAAACAACTACGCCACAGAGGCTGAATGTAGTTAATTCTCTTTAGAAGAAGACAAATCGCTGTTTTGTTCTGTTTCGACCAAGTGACAACTAAAATACTTATGTTAAGTAAAAAAATATGAAGAAATAGTTTAAAGTGATGATGACGATGCCTGCTCGTTCTATGACCTAATTTGGTTAGGTTGGCACTATGAATACAATGCAATAGGTTGTTCAACCTGACAAGAAAATTATTCTATATTTGAAAAAGGTGTAATCACCCGAAGAGGTTTGTCTCTCCTGCTATGTAAACAATATTGTACGGAAATAGCAATCTGTGTTACCTTCGACCGCAGACGTTTTAGAAGTTTTAAATGATCAAACTCGGCTCAAGTGCTTAATAATATGTAATATTAGTTCTTAATTAAATTTATCGATTTCTGGATGATAAGGCGTTGATAATTATGATTAGATATATATTTAGTTGCGATTTATTCTTGAAGTAATAGTTTTTATACTATGACTGTCTTCAAATTTCTTAATTACCTATTATAAATAAAATGGAATTAAAATGTCTTCTTTTTTGTTCATAATTACTTAATTGGTGTATGCACTTGTAATTAAATATATAAATAAAATATTACTTGTCATGCTGCATGGCTAATAAAAAGGGTATTGAGCGTCCGAAATTTCACACAGAATATAGAACTCGAGTGACTCGAAAACTCGAGTACAACTCGAGTGACGTAGTAAAATTACTCGAGTGGCACGAGTCACAAAATCCTACTCGAGTCGCATCACTAGGCCCAACCACTCTTAATCGTATCCTAGATTGTAGAGGAGGCCCGTACCCTGCAGTGGAACGTATATGGGTTGATACGATACGATACGATACGATAGCCTCAGTAATACCTTGTACAAATTAAGCGAATTCTACGCGAATAAGCACATACGGTCCAGCGTTACAAGGAGCTATTTGCATATACAGCGTAGAACATGAGCAATTTATGCCCGATTTTTCAGCTCCCGTGTCTCAAATATTTTATGTCGGACGTCATTGGAACGTGAAATACTGGCGTTTAGTGCAAACACGCGATTTAGGAGCCCCGGCACGTAAATCTTTTGAAACAATGCCTTTGTTAATAAAAGGTATTATAAAGTACAGGCTTGCGAGGTGGATAGATATTATTTAGAATAGTCGAGTGTTTAGCTATGACATAAGTCCTATTAATATATTCCAAGACAATTTCCAAATAATACATTAAGTTTCCAAATTCGTAAAAGATTGATTGTGTATTTAAATTATGAAAGATATTGTAAACATATCTGTTCTGAATGTTATTGTGTTACATTTAATTAAATTTGTATTTTCTTGTGCATGCTGTATTTGCCTATAATTGTTTGTTGCATTTATTCTATTTCTGTGCTAAGTATTTTTAAATTTATGAATTACTGTAAACAAACGTCGGCAGACCCAATAAAGTGAAAGAAATATATTAAATCTCAAAACAATACGACCGTTTGAACCTGTGCAAACAATTCACCTGTGCTTTTCTAATCATTCCGTTTGAAGGTACTTTATGATAAAAATAATAAATATTATTCAAATAAAGATCAACTAAAATCGTAAATCCTTCTCCAATCGCCTTGATTTCCAATAAATGTGTTACAGAACGTAGATGCGTAGATGTAGATCCTGAACAAGGTGCGTCGGTTTTTCGCGCCCGGTCAACTCTACCGCTTGTATAAAGCGCAGGTTCGGCCGGGTATGGAATACTGTTCGCACCTCTGGGATGGATCCGCCCAGTACTTGCTCGATGCCTTGGATGGATTGCAGCGGCGGGCCATCCGCATTGTGAATGATGCAGACATTACGGGCAACTTAGAGTCGCTACAGTTACGGAGGGATGTCGCCTCTCTAAGCGTGTTCTACCGTCTGTATCATGGCGAATGCTCTGAGGAATTGTTCAATTTAATCCCTTCCTCTCCTTTCCTTAACAGAACCACGCGTGCTGGCTTGCGGAGCCATAGCTTGACTGTTCAATCCATTTCGGCGCGAACCAAAAGGTTCTCTAATTCTTTTTTCTGCCGTACAGTCAAGCTGTGGAACGGTTTGCCACCGCACGTGTTCCCTCCTTCCTATAATCCTGGGTCCTTCCGCCGTAGCGTGAAGAGGCATCTCAGCGGGCCGGCATGATTGTGTCGAATGGTATGAGACTACCGTCTGATACCATTCGATACTCTATCTGGACGGCATTAGCACTTACCATCAGGTGCAATGCAGTCACTATGCCGTGCCAGTTTAAAAAAAAAAAAAAAAAAAAAAAAAAGATGAGTTAGAGCGCCGCGCCAGTCGCGATTCAATTTGATAGTCCCCGTCCGGAAAGTTTATTTTTATTTACATTTTCAATATGAAATACGCTTTGAAGCGGAGTACTTCGTATTAAAATTTCCACAAGTTATTGCGATGTTGCCGTTTTAAATTGAAGCTAATAAATTGAAATAACAGTGGCGATGATTTGGAAAGTAGATGGATGTACGATTCAATGATGGAATCGTTGAATGCACTGTAAAATACAGGAATATACAAAATAATTAACTGAACAGTAGTAACAAAACCTATTTTACCGCATATTCTAATAATGGAAATGGTAGAGTGGCCAAGATATCTACCAAAGATATCAAGAGAGTTAATAGTTTTTTAACTGATGACTGACGCTGGAGATCTGGAAAATAGAAGGTGCCCTTATTAATTTAACTTTTTGATTGATTTCGTTGCGGGTTAAAGACAAGTTAGACATTCCCGGAGACTCGCTGAGCTTCAATGCTCAGTGTCATTAAAATGCGTGCCACTGTTGATCCTGGCTTACAGGAGTTGCAGTGGCGGGTGTGAGGGCGGGACAGTCTCCAAAAAAATTGAAGGTGCGCGGATCAAACCTGCGGCCTCTCGTTTCACAGCCGGCGTCCAACTGCGCCATGGAAGCTCTAATTTCGGAGGCTCAAATTAGGCTGGCAGTTGATCAGACGACGGCTGTGTTTGTGTGATCCACATATATGTTTTAGGTCTGGGTGTTTGAGACCAAGTAGCCTCTCGTACTTTCCGATACCCACGACACAAGACTGGATCTTAATGTGGGGTCAGGACTGTGTATGTCTTGGGTTTATTTATTTATTTTGTTTGCAGTTTCCGCTCTAGAATAATGATTTAACGCCTCCACGTGACTAGCAAAATAATTTCTATGACAACCTTAATCTGCTTTCTGAAATAATGCAATAAAACCTTTATCGAAATTCGGGTGGGGCTTTCACCTCGCATTAAAAGTTGGGGCATCAAGCAAATTGCTCTCTTTTACCCCATTGTCACGCGATATGCCGTGATGACACCGCAATCCGGACGAAAATAATATTTTATTCAAACATTTTGACTTTCAATTCACATTTGTGTCTCGCGGCCCATTGAACGATCTTAGCATAAAACTGAACGATGTTATGGGCGTCGAGCAAAATGTCAGTGATTTTTCATAAGATTTTTTTACCTTAGAAGAATATTGTGGATATTTTTATGATAGCCTGTTAAATTGTACACCTTAAGGGTATTATTTAGCCTCAAGAAAATTAGTTACGTAGGTATACGAAATTAAAGAACACAAAAATGTATCCGACAAAAAAATAAAACATTAACATAGGTATCTACGTGGTAATCAATCACGGTTGTCTGGCAGAAATCGCTTTATGCGATAATACCGCCCATTGTGACAAAATTGTTGCTTTTTTTTTATTGATTTTTTTTTGGTTGAAATATAGTATTTTTGTATTGTATTGTAATTGACTAACAATACACAAATGACTCCTTAAAGATAAGAGGCCTGCCCTGGAATTCAAAACCGTAAATAATGTTTCGCCAATTCACGTTTTCTCCTTTGCTACCTATTACGAGTAATAAGGTATATGGGACGTATATAGGCCAATACAGTACAATATAAGGTATATTATTATTTCTAACATAACAAAATAATACGCATTACCAAAATTGTGGGACGCGACTAAATAATCCAACTTTTCGGATTCATTACACTTTGAAAATCTTCGATAGTGGAGGGTTGGAATCTCGGGAAACTTTAACTATAGTGTTCTCAACTTTCGGGTTATGACTTGTATCGGGTAATTTATACCCCGGGAGCGAGGAAATTGCCGCTTGATTAGGGTTGAATTTCGTCATCCGCCATTATATTATCAAACAAATAGAATGAATAAATGTCGGAAATATACTAGTTATATCGGATTTTAGTGGCTCGAAGACTTTATTCACCTATCACTTCCTTATTTATTTTTACTGCCTCTGTGGCGTACTTTTACTACAGTACGATTTCAAAGCTGAGGTCCGGGTTCGAATCCCGAGTCGGGCAGTAATATTGGATTTTTCTATTCATTATTAGCGAAGAGTCGGGAATTTGTGCCCGCTATGACGATAGGCCCGCACCCTGTCACATCGTGGGACGGAACATACAAGGCGAAATGTGGGTGTCTTGGTACCACCTCTTCCTACCCCTTCTGGGAAAAGGCGTGAGTTTATGTATTTATTTTAATGTAGGATTGTGATTGTTAAGTATAAAAATATAAAGCTGCTAAATATTCCATCAAAATATCCTACGATAATGTGTGTAGGTAGTTATTATCTGGAGAAAAAAATACCTTAGTTACTAAAAATATAGAACTATTAATGCTTGAATTTGTTAAAAAATATTAGTTTGCCCAATTTTGAACTTGTTCTTGAGGTGTTTTATTTACTGAGTGAAATGCAAATGATTATATACCGCGTGATATTGACATCTGTTACTTAATTTTGTCCACATGTTCGTGACCACCCCAGGAAACATTGTACCAAGTTACATCAAAATCCACCTGGTAGTTTTGACAAAAATCACGATTTTGTATTTCGCAATTTTCGATCACTCTGTACATGCACGAGTAGTTTTGCCGCTCAGCTGACAAAGGACTTTGACCTCGCAAACATAAAACTTGGCGAAATACAGATCACTCAATATGTTCTACACTACAATAATTATTATTAATGTAGTCTAGAACATAATGAATGATCGTTATTTTATAAGTAAGTACTAATGATTAACTGGGGTTTAATAGTTCACCTTTTAGTAAGCATTTAATCAAATACATTCACTAATTACTAGGCACTCTCAAATTCCAATATACACATTAATGATTAACAGGTTTCTTGAATATCGGTCAAACATACAAGACATTTTAATTGCACAATACAAAAACTTTAATTGTAATCGTAATTATCGACCAACAAAAAAAACTATTCTTCGGCACGTGACAATCGGTCCAAATAAAAATACGTGAATAAAACTATGCAACAAGAATAAAATTTATTTCAGCTTTATTTTTAAACAATATGCATTCAATTTCAAGTAATGTTTAAATCCAACACGCAATATTTCAATTTAACATTTTCAAAACAATTTTACGTAACGTATCATAACGCGCCATGTCCCTTCTGTACTTTGCATTTACTATAATCACTTGTTGCCAGATTGTACATCTTTTTATATCATAATATGCTGTCCCTTTTTCGCCCTTGGAGGAAGTATAATTATAAGAAAGTGACAGCATACGAAACATTTTTGAAGTAGTGTTGTGAAATTATCCGAGGACACTTAATCGATATTTTTTATCTCTCATATTATTTAATTTGAGTTGACTGGAAACTTAATACTATGTCAGAAATATCATGGTATTTCGTTTTTATTTCTTACGGTCTGTTTTAATAATTTAGAACATCTTCAATAATTAAAACCCAACCGGTCATCGAGGGTTTTTAGCATAATGATATGCTGGCGTTATAGGTGTTGCTAGGGACCCAGCTCGACCACAATATACGCGTTTGTACAGGGCTAGAAGGCCAGAGACACTGATTTACCTTTCTCGGCTTCCCCGGGGTATCGAAAGGGGAGCAAAAAGCTTTTCCTCTCAACAAAAAAAAAAAACTTTACAAAGTTATCTGACTACATTTCCTGAAAATGACAATAACTTGACAATATTTAATGTTTCCAAAGTAAACCACTTTAAGAAATCGTAATTTTATACAAAATACACGTATGCATTCGCTGCTGTAGATTGTTTTATTTTATTAATGAACTACTTACGGGTAAAATTGCTTAGAAAAGTAAAGTTGACACATTTGAATAAACTACAAATAATCGATATCGATTTCAAGATATTGTAGTCACGGCTCTTATTTTAAACTACCAATCACATAAAGTATTTTTCTACGCCAATCAGAGTATCTCATTTTAAATACTATTGTCCAATCCAGTTACGTAATTACTGCATCAACCAATCCATCCAATCAATCCTTAGGGATCTTCAACTTTTTAGCAAATCCTAATGTATGGCGGCGCGGCCGGCGCGGCCGGCGCGGCGGCACGCTCAGTGTTCGGTTTACTGCGTTCAATTATTAATGTAAACAAAAACACGCGCGCGCGCAGAAATCGCCATTTTGATAGTATTATAAATTAAGTTGTTATTTGTATTTTGTGTTCAAGTGAGTGAATAAGTGTTTAAGAGATAGAGACACATATTGCAATTAAGTACTTTTTATTAGTTGTTAGTTTAAGTGTTCTTTTTATTATTTAAGTGTTCGTATTAGTGTTTATAAGTACTTTTTAGTTTTTGTAGATTTAAGTTGTTCAGTATTATTGTATTTTCTATTCTTAATACAATGACGAATACCTACTTATAGTACTGTGGAATACACAGATATGGTGTTGTTGTATGGTGAGTGTAATCAAAACGCCGTCATGGCCCTCAGAACATATCGTGAGAGATTTGGTGCATAAAACATAACAATTTGAATAAGTTAATTTGATGTATTTAAGTGTTGTGTGATTACTATGAAAAATATGTAACATGGGAAGATAATTCCCGCGATCGCAGCGCCGCCCGTGCTAGCGGGTCAGGCTGTTTTCATAAACGCGGGAATATTGCGATGTTGCCGCTCCGCTCCGTGCGGGCGCTGTATATCAGGTAAGTCTAAATATGGGATGTTTAACTTTAATGTCATTATTTTGACTTATAATTTGTTTGAAAAATCAACTTTTTTGTTTTTCCTTCTACGACAATTCCTATGCGTGCAAATAATATCCCTTACTACGCGATGCACATGGTTTAATTTAATGTCGGGGGTGTCAATATCACGCTGTATATATTTTTATTTCATTGTCTAGAAATGAGATAATATTCATTTCTTTAGCCAATTAACATTTGTTTCTGCGAGAAACTTACTTTACAAGAGGGATAAGTTATAAGAATAAGTCGGGTATAATTATTGTATCCAGATTTTTTCTAAAAATAAGGTTTTTATCGCCTTTTGTTGCAATTACGTACTTTTTTACATTCATAGAATAATAGACATACAACCTATATTCTTCTACAAAGAAGAAATTCAATTTTGCGCGAGCAGAAAAGTAAAAAATAGAAATTCTGCAAGAACGCTAATAACCACATGGGACCGACTGGAATTTTTATAACTACTGTTATGACAAAGAGACTACAATGAGCCGATGGAAAGTGCATAGCGTCCAGATGGAATATTCCGATGGAAAATTCAGTGATGTCTCTCTGTTGTTGGTTACCTCAGGTATACCATTCTATAACTTCTTAACTGCAGCGTACGGTGGTCGCTGTCCGAGTAGATATGATTGTATCTGTGGGAACTGAGTTAGGTTTTGGGCCAAATAAATTCTTCTTTTTCTTTTAAATCATATATTCTTGTTAAATATCACACCTCGTTTTTCGAAACTAGACTACTCGCTCCTTATTTCCTTCGTTTCATTCTTCACTTTCACTCAATCTGTCAAGTCTGTCTTGCATTCATTCCTCTTACGTTTCAGTTTACATATATTGTTATTTTAAAATTAAAAGTTATACACAACAAAACTAAATCCTACATATACAGATATTAATTGAATATTAAAACAGATACTATATTTTTCGAAATTCATGCGGTACGAGATTCACAAACAAAACCTACATACATACATAAACTCACGCCTTTATCCCCGAAGGGGTAGGTAGAGGGGCCACTAGGACACCCACATTTCGCCTTGCATGTTCCGTCCCACGATGTGATGGGGGGCGAGCCTATCGCCATATTGGGCACAAATTCCTGACTCCGGGCTGATAATGAATAGAAAAATCCAATATAACTTTGCCCGACCCGGAATTTGAACCCGAGACCTCAGCTTTGCAACTGTACCGTAAACAACTACGCCATCGAGGCAGTCACAAACAAACACAAACGCACAAACAAAACCTCGAACAAAATAAAAACATAAAAATTTCACTAGACAAATTAACGTATTTAAACTAGAAATATGAGGACGCTTTCTCACCGCAATATGTTAAAGAGGCACCACAGATGTTTATAACGCAATATGAAGGTAATGACGTCATTTTATCATAATGCGAAAAGTCGGCGGGCGGGATTTAATTTCGTCTGAGTCACTGTTGGTTATGACAATTACTTATACCGAGTGATCCCTGAGACTCGGACCGAGTTATAATGGATCTTTAGCCGTATAATCGAGTTGTTTACGTCACGAAAAGTTTTTGGTAATGGCCTGATTTCTTTTGTTTTTTTTCTTGAGGTGTGAGTTGTACGTAAATGTAAAAAGTATTTTTTAAGGTTATTGCCTAACACCCATTTCCTCTGTCCATAATTTTCCCTCCCACCCCCCTTCTGATTTCAAGGGCCGGCAACTCGTCTATGATGGTCATGGGCGTCAGTGATCATTTACCATCAGGCGACCTGTTTGCTCGTATGCCGGACCTAAGCAATAGAACAAAGGTATCCATAGGTCTAGTGGCAGCATGTAAGGGCTGTGAACTGCGAGGCTGTGAGTATGAAATAAAATGAAATTTGTTTATTGGTCACGTAGGCAATTAAATAGCTCTTATGACAAGTTTTTTTTTTATTGCAATGAATGACGAGGCGAGCCTGCCATTCGCCTGATGGTAAGCGATAAGACCGCTCATGGACAGTAGCAAAACCAAACAACACCATGAGTTACAAGGCAATGCTTGGCATTCCACTGCGCACGCCATCCTGAGACATAAGATGTTTAGTCTCGATATGTCCAGTAGTTACTCTGGCTACAATGTCCTTCAAACCGGAACACAACAGTGCATTTACACTGCTGTTTGGCGGGAGAAATAGACATTGCGGTGGTACCTACCCAGGCGGCCTCTCACATATGAGAGACCTGCCACCAGTCAATACATATAGTACTTATTTTCTATTTATAAGATGTTCGTTGTAATATTTATATTAATTTTATTTTATTAAGTATTATACTATTTATTAGTATTTTATAACCCTATGTATGATCCCTAAGTCGGACCCTCCATGAATTTCTCGTTGTGGGTAATCTCATACGATTTGCCCGGGTTTGGTATTTGGGACACATTTTAGAACGCAAATTAACTTGCTTTAATTTAAGTGACAACTATGGCTTACCTACCCTCTCGGGAATAGAGACGTGAATGTCATTACATATTGGTATTTCCGAAAAATAAATCGCTTTAATATACAACTAACAGCAACACATCTCTATGCCCTTATGGTGTTGCGGAATTCATGGGTGGTGGTGATCACTTACCATGAGGTGAACCGTATGCTCTGAACCATAATTATGCCCGTTTACCCCTAAAATATTAAAAAAAGCTATACACTACAATGTAGCTAACTAAAATGTATTGCCCAATAATGTATTCACCGGCGAAACATGATTATCTGTCGTCGATTGATAAACCATTCACAAACCGGATGTACAGGCTGAATCCTGAACGTGACAGATACACTAGCATGACTATAGGGGCGTAACTCCTTGTTATGTATGATGGTCGTTGCTGGAGCGGATACGAACATCATAGTTCATACTATAAAAATATCTTAGGCTGAATCCTGAGCATGACATATACCCTAGCATGACTATAGGGGCGTAACTCCTTGTTGTGTATGATGGTCGTTGCTGGAGCGGATACGAACATCATAGTTCATACTATAAAAATATCTTAGGCTGAACCCTGAGCATGACATATACCCTAGCATGACTATAGTGGCCTAACTCCTTGTTGTGTATGATGGTCATTGCTGGAGCGGATACGAACATCATAGTTCATACTATAAAAAATATCTTAGGCTGAATCCTGAACATGACAGACACCCTAGCATGACTATAGGGGCGTAACTCCTTGTTGTGTATGATGGTCGTTGCTTGAGCGGATAACACAACACCACAGTATCAAAAATGTCTTTATTCTGATATAAATTATCTCAGTAGTGAATATAATATTAATTAAGTATTTTTCCTTAAGTAATAAGCGATGTAATAAATTATAAGAAAAGGTTTGGTGAAAACGTCAAGAATAGTACCGTCTTCATTGCCACAACATTCTTTAACAGAATCCGAAACTCTCTGAAAATAAATTTAATCTTTACATCTTTGAAATGAAGTGAACAGCCTTTCTTTTGAAAAACTTCTCAGCAATTAACAATGTTCCACAATAGATACTGTAATGGGATTTAAATAATGTTCCTTTTCTCCACTTTTTTATTACCAAGATTTATTAAAAGATGGCAAAATTCACGACTAAATTTTAATTTTCAACTTTTGAACAATTGGCGCCCAACGTGGTGGTGGAAAAGGATAATTTAACTACAGGCTGCAAGTTATAACTGATGCACATTTATGAAAACCATTGTGACAATCATCTTCAGCAACATTAAGTCGTTTGTTGATAAGCTGATGTTGATACTGCCTGTCATCTTTTACTTCCCTCGTGTTCCCTGATTTCCCGCGTACCAAGTATACGCGCAGTGCATTTTTTATACAACATTTTTCGTTTTTTTTGTACACAGCACTCTGTTTCACCTTCTTTTATATCCATCCCATGGTTGTCTGTAAGACATTGCTTTATGTGATAAGACCGCCATTTGTACTTTTTTTCGTTTTTTTCTTTCTGTTTCTATATGTGATTTTCTGTGTACAATAAAGATTTAAATAAATAAATATATATTTTTAGTAAGTCCATAAGATGCATTTGACAATTCCACTTTCTGTAGGTGAACGTAGGGAAGACTATAGTTCATCGTAGTCGGCACCAATGGCAATTAATAAATACCGTTTCAGGTAGTGATGATGGGTTTTTATTTCCCGTCGCATTTGGTAGTGAAATTCAACCTCCGGTAACACGCTCCTCGATTAACTATTTACGAGAAATACATTTTCGATCAACCCTTCATTACGTTCGGGTTGAACGTATCGACGTTTTATTTATAACGACAACCTATAAGATATTTCACTTGCGGTTTACGTGCTTAGCTAACTTCATAATGTGATACTATTACGTTATTTGTTTAACTAAAATTGCTTCTTCCATTTACCTTTTTCTCACATCTGTGTAGATTTAGCGCAATATATTTTTAGTCATTTTGTAAATTGATTTTGATGAATTTTGTTTTGTTCTTGAATGAACTTGATTAATCCCTTTGATAGTCAAAAGATTGCTCAAACAAGAAACCTAGAATATGTTAGAACTTACAAATGCTGCCCGTTTACACATTAAACGTTAACAACAAAATTATTACAAAAAACAAAAATGCAAACAAACATAATGGTTTCTTTGATTTACGCGAATGTTACACATTGTAATAAAACTAATTTTAAGAAAGCTGTAAAGCAATCGAAATGTCGGAAAGTAAAAATAATGTAAAAATTAAACCAAATTGGCGATAAAATTAGTTTTATTTCAATATAAATACAAACATTAGCACAAGATTTCTTTGTGCACCTTATCGTGAAGTTAATGTCCTTAGGGAGCCCGAAAATACTTTACGTGTATTCAAAGGCGATAACGTCGCACGTCGCTGGCTTGTCGCATCAATCAAGCATCCGTTGACGGATGGAAGAAATAGCGCCAGGTATAAGAACCCGCCTTTTGAACTTGATGATGTAATGTGTAAGTAATGTACATACATACATTCATAAACTCACGCCTTTATCCCAGAAGGGGTAGGCAGAGGCGCCACCAGGACACCCACATTTTGTATGTTCCGTCCCATGATGTGATAGGGGGCGAGCCTATCGCCATATCAGCTCCAATTCCTGACTCCGGGCTAATAATGAATAGAAAAACCCAATATCACTTTGCCCGACCCGGGATTCGAACCCGAGACCTCAGCTTTGTAGTCGTATCGTAGTACAACTACGCCACCGAGGCATTCGTAAGTAATGTGTATCGACGAATTATATTATTAAAGTAATCTCAACCATCTTTCCTTTCACACCTCGTGTAAGGTGCGACCAGTATAAGGTTTTGATGGCTTTAGGACCATATTTAAATATGGATATTTTGGTAGACGGCAGTGTAGTTAGTTCGAACGCCGACTGCGAAACAAGAGGCTGGAGTCAGTTTCGAGATAAATGATCGAGTGTATACAAGTACTTGTTTTGAGTGTAGGTGTTGCTTTTTTCTATGTCATTTCATTGTTTGTCTTACGTAGGATCGAATTGTTGAAGGTCTCGTCACAATACTTATGGACCCTTTTTCTGTTGACAATTTCTCTCACCATTCCTTCTCTCTTTCTCCTCTCTTTTCAGCCTAAGGGAGTTCACTGCTGAACAAAGGCATTCCCCCAAGGATCTAAAACTACATCACGTCTTCTCGTCAAATATTCTTCAGTGCCTAAAGACGAAAACCTTTGATTGTTGTGTGTTGCCAGTGATGCCAATTTCAATAAATTCGAAGTGTTTCTAAATTAATTTTGAATGGATTATTTTTTATGTTTGACTTCGGGTTTTGAAGTTTCTGTAAAAAAAAATAATAAACACCCTATTACTAACCTTGTTACCGAATTTGATAAAAAAAAATAAGTCCTAAAAGAGAGAAAAATTTACAGCTAAATCAACTGGCACAAAAATTGCTTGCGAAAAGCTCTTTGTCGGTAATTCTAGGATATTCAATGAAACCTTAATGGACGTGTACTTGCACCGACAGTTTTTATGTGACTACACTCCGCCACATTTGGTAGATTTAAAGTTACCAGTTTCACTTTAGTTTGTTACTAATGGATTTTGCTAGAACGTTTTAATTTGCCAACGTTGTTTTGAGTTTTCAATTAGATTTGTTGGAAACATTCTTACAGATGATGCAAAAATTCGCAACTATTGGTGCGATACAACTGTCTTAAGAAGAGCCAACATGAAATAGCACTGAGTTGGTTTAATTTTTACATTTTTTAACTTCCATACGTTTCGATTACTTTACAGATTTCGTGGTCGCGGGGCGGACTAAAAAAATTGTTTTATTTCAATGCGTAACATTCGCGTAAATCTAAGAAACAATTATGAATTATCTCTTTGACAGCCCACTACAACGTATACCATGACTGTTCTATAAATGTGTCATAAAAAATGAAAATATAAATAACTATAGAATGCTGCTGCGCCGTCCTCTTACTGAACTATGTACTTAGAAGCTAAAGCACAATATCAACTTTCCATTCCACTTCCAAATACAATCATTACTAAAGATCAGGCTCATCTCATAAATATACAAAAAATACAGCCCTTTTTTTCAAAACGCGCAAAAACGCGAGATACACCCAAAACAAATTCGAACTTTACACTTAATTAAACTTTCGCCAAACAATGGAATTTGCGAGGCAACTCTTTGCTGCCCAAACTGAATTATGTGTTCGTTTAAAAATCTTGGCATTTTTTGCCACGACAAAAGCATTGTTTTTGCATAAACCGTCGGATCTCGGCAGGTGTTTTATCTGCGCTGTGTAAACCGCTCCGTTTGTTTTAAGTCCAAATGTTTTTGCGTCTAATCACTCTTGGTTTTTCCGTGACGTGTTAAATTAACAGTAGCTTGATACAGAAGCTATTTTTATGGACCTACCCTCGAAGCTTTTATATAAATGTTGGTAAGAAAAGCATCTAGATAAAAATCTAACTTAGGTACAATGTTATTAAAAAATCAATTAGCTTCCTGGACAAATCAATTTAATAATATAAGTGTGTGTTTTGTTTACACCATGCATATATCCGTAAATGTCATCCTAAAACCAACCACAATTTTACGCAAATCATTATCCACAAAGATTTTCATAGCACCTTGTTTGGTCTGGAAAAAGGTTGACAAAGCAACGCAGAATGCAAAATGACATGGGTAATAATTTTACGACTGACATCAACTCATTCGGCGGAGGAGTATTACCGCTGATAACAAATTTCGTCGTAGCTATGCATATAATGTTTGATAATATTTCATCACAATATCTTTAAACATGGAAACGCTCTCTGAAGTCTTGTAAATATCCGAAAATACTAATATACGCTAATAAAACTTGCCTGAGGCTCGATATAACAGCGGTTGGGTGATTTCTTGGTAATATTCTTTGGATGGAATTTTGTTATCGATAATGTAAAGAAAATAATTAATTATTTAAGCAAAAAAAACTTGGTGCAAGTTGCTTTAAAAATCGTGTAATAAAGAGTGGAGAGTAGAACATTTTTTTCAGAAAGTTCAATGTCTAATGAGGGTAGATACGAAATGACAGATTGTATGAAAATATCTCAAGCTTAATTTTAAAATACGAAAGTTTGTTTCAGCATACATACGTAAACTCACGCCTTTTCCCACGATGTGATAGGGGGCGAGCCCATCGACATATCGGGCACTAATTTCTGACTCCGGGCCGACAATTGAAAAAAATCCAATATCACTTTTCCCGACCCGGGATTTGAACCCGAGACCTCAGCTTTGTATTCGTGCCGTAGTACAACTACGCCACCGAGGCAGCAGTTTGTTTTAAATGGCGTCTAAATCGTCACCGGGAAGTCCTATCTAGCCCACGGGTATGTCATCACATTATACTAGCATCGAGAAGCTAAGCGACCATAAATTATTCAAGTACTCTGGGCGAAAGAGCCTGAATTTGTGGTCCATTGGGTCTGCATCGAGCCATCGATTACCGGCGGTGACAGGTCGTCTCGTCTCGTAAACGTCTTTGAATATTTTATAATAATTTATAAGACATCTCTTACATAGGTTTGTCTGGTAATGAAGTAGCATATTGAGGTATTGTACATACATACATACATACATACATAAACACACGCCTTTATCCAAGAAGGGGTGGGCAGAGGCGCCATCAGGACACTCACATTTCGCCTTGTATGTTCCGTTCCATGATGGGATTGGGAGCGAGCCTATCGCCATATCGGGCACAAGTTCCTGACTCCGGGCTGATAATGTATAGAAAAACCGAATTTCACTTTGCCCGACCCGGGATTCCAACCCGAGACCTCAGGTTTGTAGTCGTACCGTTGTACAACTAAGCCGCCGAGGCAGTCGAGATATTGTAAAGTTCAAAAAAAGAAAAGTCAACTTTACAATAGCATCCACCGTATAAGATTACTTGTCAGTTATCGCAGTTGATCAATGCGATTGTGCCTTTTGCCGAGTTCTTCTGTATATATGTGGGTTCGACCAGGCCGACATAGTTGTGTCCATCGCCGAAATTACCATTTCTCATCGGTGATCTATTTGGATTAGATTACACCTAATTTTGATTTAAATATTTGATATTTTTTACTGGCATACATGTGGGAATGGAACGTAGGAGGAACAGGAGAGATATATGTGCGAGCGAGAAGGAATGAAAGGAAATGTCAAACAAAAGAAAGATGTCAGAAGGACTGAGGAAGATGGCGTGTGTGCGTGATTAGGTGTGAAATATCAATTAAATAAAAAGTTTGTTTTGGAGTATTTCGTAATCATTTCTTGCCAATGTCCCACATTTTTGGGGGCTCGTCCGGGATGGGCAAGAAATGATATCGATTCTGAAGAACTTCTCATATAATAAAACGTGGCGTGGCGGCCGGCACGACGTGGATACAACGGCGATATTTTTCAAAAAATACATCGATGATCATACGCCATACGACGACGACAACGACTTTAAGACGGAAAACGACGATTAGAAAAGACGATGGCCGAGACAAATGAAGCCAAAGGTATGACGGGTTTGGGCGGTTCGGATCTGGCTATGGCGGCACTATTCCTCGAGGGTATTCCAAAGTTCAGTGGTGATGATAAGACGGTGTCATCATCCAAATGGGCGCAGGATTTGGAAGACAACGCCGAAATATTTCAGTGGTCGGCTCAACAGAAATTGATATTTGCACGTAGGTCCTTAGTGGGCACGGCGGCGTTATGGCTCAAGGGCGAAAAGGCGTTTAAGACGTATGAAGATTTAAAGACAGCTGTACAGAAAGAGTTCCCTGATGCAATAAACGTTAAGGAGATGCACGAAATTATGGCGGCACGTAAGAAGCGAAAGGACGAATCATATTACCAGTATATGCTAGTTATGAAGGAGCTAGCTAGACGAGCGAAGTTTCCTGATTACGTGGGCGTGCAGTACGTGATAGACGGTATTCAAGACCATGAATCGAACAAAGCGATACTGTATGGAGCTGCAACTTATCCCACGCTTAAAGAAAAAATTGCTATTTACGAAAAGATGAGAAGTAAGTCGCATACGCATTCAAATAAAACATCAACGGTGTTGGAGACAAGTACGGGTGATAAGAAAGGCGGCGATCGGCTTAATTACGGAAGAAACCAGAGGTGTTATAATTGTGGTGATTCTAGGCATATGGCGAGTGTGTGTCCTAATGGCATTAAGTGTTTTCGATGTAACAAATTCGGCCATTTAAGTGCGCATTGTTTCGATAATATTGGAAAATCGAAAACAACAGGCGAATCGATGTCGGCAAAGCAGTATAGAAGTTTTAACAAGCCCGACAATAGAGGCGCTACAGTCGGTGACAGATCAGTAAACCAGCAAACCCACTTTAGCGACATGGCGGCATGTCAAGACGTCAGTGACAGCGCGATGACAGTGACATCCGATCGAACCGATCAGTTTGAGGCTAAACAAATAAAGCCCGGAAAACCCATGAAAGATGTTATTATCAATAATAAAACAGTCAAGGCGCTGGTGGATTCCGGAAGTGACGTGAATTTAATTTCCCAAGAGTGTTGTGACGCAGTTGGCGCGAATAAAGTAGAGGACTTATTAAGTTTAACAGGACTTGGACATTCACATGTAAAAACCCAAGGAAAAGTGTTAGTTGATGTTACAGTTGATGCCATAAAGTTTTCCAGTATAATTTTTCATGTAGTAGATAAACAAGTTATGCCATTTAAATTAATTTTAGGTCAAGAATTTTTAAAAAATGTCACCATGATAATGAACGGGGATAAAATTAGAGTATTACCTGAATGGGATGGGTGGAAATTGACTTGTTTTTCAGAAGTGGTGGTCCAGACTGAACATGTGCGGAATCCAGCCATCAGGGAGAAGGTAACACAAGCTATCCAAAACTATAACCCAGTGCAGGTGAAAGAAGCGCCGATTGAATTAAAGATTGTTCTTAAAGATGATGTGCCTATTGCTCAGCGCCCAAGACGTTTATCTTTGGCTGAACAGAAGTTAGTTGAAGAGCAAGTAAAAGAGTGGCTCGACCTTGGAATTGTGAGGGTGAGTTATTCCGAATACTCTAGTCCACTTGTGTTAGTTAGAAAAAAAGATGGAACAACTAGGATTTGTGTGGATTACCGATTACTCAATAAAAAAATTATTAAGGATGAGTATCCTTTGCCAATTATTGATGATATGATTGATAAATTATGCGGCGCTAAGGTATTCAGTTTACTAGACCTGAAAAATGGATTCTTTCATTTAAAGGTATCAGAGGAGTCTATCCGATACACATCATTTGTTACACACCATGGACAATTTGAGTTCCTCAGGGCACCTTTTGGTCTATCTATCTGTCCAAAATATTTTATGAGGTTTGTT
Source organism: Deilephila porcellus (assembly GCA_905220455.2). Classification (NCBI taxonomy): domain Eukaryota; kingdom Metazoa; phylum Arthropoda; class Insecta; order Lepidoptera; family Sphingidae; genus Deilephila; species Deilephila porcellus. The sequence goes on from LR999974.1 coordinate 13,218,237, forward strand.
AGCATCATATTTAAAGATTTGATTTCCCAAGGTGTTATGATGATTTTTATTGATGACATTATCATTACAGCGCAAGATGAAGAGCAAGCTGTAGAAAGACTTCAGTTAGTGTTAAAAGTAGCAGCAGATTATGGTCTTCAAATTAACTGGAAGAAAGCTGACTTAATAAAGCACGAAATAGAATATTTAGGCTATATTATTAAAGATGGAGAAATAAAACCAGGCTTGGAGAAGACTGAAGCAGTTTTAAAATACCCGGAACCGCAAGATATTAAACAGGTGCAAAGTTTTATTGGATTAACCTCATATTTCCGAAAGTTCATTGAAAACTATGCTGTAATTGCAAAGCCACTTACAGATTTGGTGAGACAAGGCAAACAATTTATTTTTGAAGAAGAACAAAGACAAGCTTTTAAAATCTTAAAGGAGAAACTTGGATCTAGCCCAGTGTTGAAAATTTTCAATCCTAAATTGAAAACTGAGTTGCACACAGATGCATCTAATATAGCATACTCTGCTATTCTCATGCAGCATTATCCTGATACTGGACTTCACCCTATCCATTACATGAGCTGTAAGACAAGTTACACTCAAAGTCGATACTCAAGTTATGAACTAGAAGCTCTTGCCGTAGTTGAAGGCATTAAGAAGTTCCGACGCTATTTATATGGGATACACTTTAAAATCATTACTGATTGTAAAGCATTTCAAATGACTCTACAGAAGAAAGATCTGACAGCAAAGGTGGCAAGATGGGTACTATTTCTCAATGAATATGATTTTGAAATTGAACATAGGTCTGGAACAAAAATGAGGCATGTTGATGCATTATCCCGCAATCCATACTATGTAGGAGTAACAACATTACATGACATGTTAAAGCAGGCACAAGATAATGATGAAGGACTTAAAGCTATAAAGGATATATTGCAAAGAAGATCATATCAAGATTATTGGATAGAAAACAATCTACTTTATAAAAGTGATAGGAAGCTGCTTGTGATACCTAAAGACATGGAGAGAGAAATATTAAAAAGAGTACACAGCAATGGACATTTCTCTAAAAGGAAGATGAAAGAAATAATTGAAAAAGAGTATTACATAACAGGATTAGATAAGAAATTAGAAGAATTTATTATAACATGCATTCCATGCTTATTGGCAACTAAAAAAGAAGGTAAACAAGAGGGGTATCTTCATCCGATTCAGAAGGAAGCCATTCCATTGGACACAATTCACTTAGATCATGTGGGACCATTGACACAAACTAGTAAGCAGTACAACTACATATTAACAATGGTTGATGCATTTACAAAGTTTGTCTGGCTATTTCCAACCAAGTCTACATCAAGCGGTGAGACTCTGACCAAATTAGAAATCCATCAACAGACTTTTGGTAATCCAAGGCGAGTTATAACTGATAAAGGCACTGCATTTACCAGCCATGTGTTTGCTGAGTATTGTGAGAGAGAGAATATACAACATGTAACAATAACCACCGGTGTTCCAAGAGCCAATGGCCAAGTAGAAAGAATACACAGGATTATTATTCCAATGTTAACAAAACTATGTTTAGAAAATTCCAGTCAGTGGTACAAGCATGTAAGCAAAGTACAGAGAGCCTTAAACAGCACATTCCAACGGAGCATTAATACAACACCATTTGAGCTATTATTAGGCACGAAGATGAGGTCTGCACAAGATATGGAAATTCAGCAATTACTACAGGAAGAAGATATAAAACAATACAATGAAACAAGAGAAGAACTTAGAAAGCAGGCCAAGGAGCAGATTCTTAAAATACAAGAGGAAAACACAAAAAACTTTAATAACAAAAGGAAAGATAGTATTAAATACATTGTTGGAGATTTAGTTGCTACAAAAAGAACACAGTTTGGAACAGGCTTGAAATTGAAACCCAAGTACTTAGGACCCTATAAAGTTGTGAAAGTTAAGAGGAATGATCGTTATGACCTAGAGAAGATAGATAATTCTAATGAAGGCCCTATAAGAACCTCCAGCTCTGCTGATCACATGAAGATGTGGCCTCAGGATGAAAGTGCAGAGGTATGAGTCAAGTTTAAAATGCTCTGATCATTATCATGGGTGACTATAGTTAAGAGATTAATTATTTTGTTTCATTATGGCATACATTGTCTCTGTAGTTATGATGTAAGTGTTTAAATTGTCTCTGTAGTTAAGAAGTAAGTTTTTATTTTGTTTAATGAGAATAGTTTTTTTTTTTTGTTGTTGTTTCAAGAGCTGACTGAAGAAGTAAATCCAGCATAAAATATGTGTGTTATTTTAGTATAAGTTGTATTAAGGTTGTGGATTTATATTTAATTTAAGTGTTTTTAATGTTTTATAAAGAATGTTAAGATGCCTGAAAGATGACGTATTGTATTGAATGAGGAAATATAATGATTGTATGATGAATGTCTGGGACAGACATGGTGTCAGGAAGGCCGAATGTGGGAATGGAACGTAGGAGGAACAGGAGAGATATATGTGCGAGCGAGAAGGAATGAAAGGAAATGTCAAACAAAAGAAAGATGTCAGAAGGACTGAGGAAGATGGCGTGTGTGCGTGATTAGGTGTGAAATATCAATTAAATAAAAAGTTTGTTTTGGAGTATTTCGTAATCATTTCTTGCCAATGTCCCACATACATATAAACGGTCATCTTATTCCTCCATTGTATAAATCTAGACACAGCTTTATGCAAAGGAACAATCTAGTTCAACATCGCCTATCAATAGATAGGCAGATTCTAAAGCCTTAATACAACTGAAGCATCGGCTATGAATACACAGAATGGAATTAAGCTACATCGAACAAAGACCTTACCTTCATCGAAAATTCACTACTGACTAAAGAAGTTCTCAATTAAAAATTTAAGCCCAGCTCATGATTCAATAGGCTAGTAACGAGGCTAGGGCATGTGTTCCATCGTAGGACTGAACTCCCGTTCTATTCGTGCCGAGTGTCATTAGCTAGATCAAAGCTCGGTCTGCCTGATTGGCTTGGGAAATAACCTATCTTGACATTTTACCTTTGACATCCCGTCACACGGTACGGATGATCTTCATCTTGGGTTTTCTATTGCATAGAAAAGTGACTACCTCGGTGGCGTAGTTGCACTGTGGTATCATTACAAAGCTGAGGTCACGGGTTTAAGTCCCGGGAGGGGCAAAGTGATACTGGATTTTTTATTCATTATCAGCCCGGAGGCAGGAATTTGTGCCCGATATGGCGATAGGCTCGCCCCCATCACATCATCGGACGGAATACATAAGGCGAAATGTGGGTGCCTTGGTAGCACCTCTGCCTGCCTGTAGTGGAAATAAGGCGTGATGTTTATGTATGTATGTGTGTATGTATGGGAAAGTGACCTGTAATAGATATTCGACAGGAAATCTTCGAAAGAAGTAAATGTCGCCAATAGACTTCCTAGGATAAATGATGGTGACGAAGAACTAAACCGATGATAACAATAGCACAGTTATTACAATGTATCGGATAGATATTGTCCATTTATTTTATGGCAGCAGCTTACATATGTAACTTTTAGTCCGGAAACAAATATCTGCTGATGGTAGAAAGACGAGGAAACATACTCGATTCATGGATGGAGCTCGTGACTTTTTCACCTCAGATTTCTCGCTCCAAATATCAGAAATATTATTAATATACACTGAAATAGAATAGTCAAGAATCACGGAAACATCGTCGCCAAATGTCGTCGGCATCTGAACAGACCTTTCGCAGACGTCTACTAATTAATATTAAATCCGGCGTTCGTTTAAAAGATGAATCTTAAAACTTTCGCGCCATCCCATTTCCATCAAACTGGATGCCAAAATTTGAAAATTCCTTTTAGCCCTAGGGATTGGAATTTTATGCGACGTCGTGTACAGATAGATATCGGGCGAAATTTATAATTCTCCAAATAAATCCTTTTAAAATATTCGTGAATCCGTTCTATTCATTAAATTTTTCTCGTGTTTCGATGAAAGGGGTTTTCCGAGTGGCAAATAATGATTAAATTATGCGATGTTTGAAATTAGAGTGAGATATTTTGCTTCAACAACGGTTAGGCACGCTGATCGTGGTTAACGGCTTTGGACACTTTTAGCTATTTTGTTAACTAATTAAATAATAAATTAAGGTCGTGTTAGCACCACTAGCTTAATTATACCACCATCGCATGGAAAACCTACGTGAAGTAAATGAGTTTCTTTTGGTAAGTGGTATGAGCGCATCTCCAGTAGTCAGGAGTATTAATTTCGCTCTTTGATTTTCCGTTCCGAGTTACGCCAATTTCAATTCCAGGTGTCCACGAATCTAAATACTATATGTTTATGGAGATAATTACTTTCCATTAAATTAATTATATATTTGTTTGCTACCTAACCTACTACGCAATAAAAATTCTCATAGAAATGTGAAATAATAAATACACCCAACAGTCACATACATAGTCCTGACCCCACACTAAGATCGAGTCTTGTGTTGTGGGTATCAGAAACTACGAGAGACTTTTCGGTCTCACAAACACCCAGACCCGAAACAAATACCTGTGTAGGCTGTCAAAATATTTCTACGAATTTTCTGCACATAATTTTAAGGACTAACAACGAGGTAAATATTATAAAAAATATCATTTACATAATAACATTCCTTTCATCACTGATTGAAATGGAACTCTACATCCAATGAACAAGGTTGAAAACGTTTCAACTCTCGGAGCTCGGTTGATATCACGAAAATTTAAAGTGGGATATCTTGCAAAGTGGCGTCGTAAACAATCAAACTCCGGAGTTATAAGCAATTAATATCAACTTGAGCTATAAAAAATTAATTTATTATAATAAAGTTCGACTTAGTCAATAAGTATGCAGAGAATGAATCTGTGAAAGATTTTGAAGATCCGCGTGGAGAATACGAAAGCCGTCAATTCATTATGTATCTTTTGTCCTAGGAATTAATATTAGGGATACTCACAATTCAGTGGAAGCCTGATTTTGACACTAATCAGTGGGTTAAAACCAAGTTGGCGAGCTATTTTGACAGCAAGAATATCAGATTCCTTCATTTTAAGGGTCAATTTTGTTTGAAGGCATAGCTTAGTAGAAGTAGACATCGTATGAAAATGCGAACGACTGTGGCATAAGTCTCCTCAATCCGACTCTCGATTGTAGTGTATGGTGCTCATAAGTGAGCGATCATGAGCTAATACAATACCTACAATACTATAATAATTTATACGAAATAACATTCAATACTCAAAAGTCCGCAAAGTTCGCTTACGATTCAGTTAGTGTAATTGATATTAAATTATACTTGTCAACATTATTCTGTTTATAACCAATTAAATTGACTACACAAAATATACCAGCCATCATTTAAATCATTTATGCATTATTTCAACTATACAAAAACAAAAACGTATACTTATTCCCATTTATAATTTTCAAAGGAGGCTTTCAGACAGCCTACCAATTTCAGCACCCCACACACAAGAGCATACAATGGCTTCAATATAGCAAGCCTAGAGCAATCTCTTAGGCATAAGATATTTCCCGTTAAGTCTAGTGCATTCATGATTCGAAGCCATTAACGTAATTGTACGGAACCGATGCCTCGATAGACAGCCGTCACTTTAAATACCTATATTAAAGAAGGTTTAAACTGGGGTTATTAGGATTTTTATGAGGCTTGAGAGAAACAGTAGAGACTTAGATGTAATTAAAAGTAATGGTAATTTATATACAGGGTATATCAAGACCGCGACCGAAGACGAAGCCTGGTGGTACGATTAGTGGCTTCAGACATAATGAAAGTAAAAATTTTCCAAAAATATCGACAACCTTTTTTTTGTAATTTTTCGTCGTATTTGGGTGATACATACATAGTGTTTCTAAAATAACTATGAACACCTCTTTATTTTTAAACACGCAATGGTACGTATGGGTATAAATTAGTATTTTCGCAAAAACTAGGTAATTACCACCCAAACACGATGATTTTTAAACATTTCTAAAAAAATATCTGTCTCTGTTTTGGCAAAATTTTTATTTGCATCGTGTTTGTAACCACTACGACTACCACCTGGTTTCGTTTTCGGTCGCAGTCTTGATATACCCGGTATTTTATGGGAAAACTCAATAGAGTTGTCGAGTCTCGAGCTCAAAAATAAAGTAAATTAATGATTAACGTCTGACACAACTGAAAAATAAGATAATGTAATGCATGAAAAGTAAAGAGCTATGATTTTAAATTAGGTACATGTTTACAACTACCCTCGTCCCACTTAATCAGTACATTTAAGCAGGACTTGTGTCGAAAGTTGTATCTTCTATTTATAAAAAAAATAAGCCAAGAAAATCGCATCTAAGTAAGAAAACTTAGACGAGTAGTAAAGCAGTGGAGGGCAGTAAATTTCCATTCTCTATGTAGTACATAATTTTCCATGTTAATTCGCCGTAATGTGTATCTCGAGAGGTCATCACTGCACTTGACCCCGAGATAATTACGCCGTCGTAGCGACTCGCTACGTATCTCGTAGTACACGTAGCAACTAAGATTCGTAGCCCGTAGCGTACTGTTCTTGCGTGTAAGACATGAAGCATTTACATTTATTTAAGCATTTCGCTAGTTTGTTTTGGTTTAATGTATGCAATACCTATGAAGAATTGATTCCGCCACTATACGTTTGTTTTAACGAAATGAGAAAATGGTAAGCATGAAAATGAAAGTCTTTTAAAGTTTAATTTGTAATAAATTGTCAACATTTCAAATGGGGTATTTTTTCTATGCGTATTATAATAATTTATCATGGCCTTATTGGCTGTCATTTTTATATTACTGCGAAATCAGTGCGTGATTGACATTTAAATTAAAGAAACGGTGAATTTTATACAACTTCCCGGTAAAAAAATGTTTTGAATCCGTGACAGTCGTTAGCACGGGGATTGTACTCGCTTTGTAAATGTAAGGGGTTTTAATAATTTAACGCCACTTTATGACTCTGATGATAGCCTATTTTCTTTAACGCTACTATGAAAACTCGAAACATAGTCGAAAAGTAGTCGAATTTAACTTTTCTATACTAAATACCAAGTAAGTTTTATTTATTCAAACAGTGTAATAAAAAAAAACGTTTAAAGGCACCAGTGTTTTTATTTTTAAATTTATTATAGTCACGCTTAATTAACTGTAAAATAGACAACTAAATGCCAACCATTAAGACCAATTAAAAACCAATTAAAATAGATAATTAGAATGGCTAATTATAATTTAATTTCAGTTTGACCAAAATGTCTCATAGTAATTACTACAAAAATTACTTAGATAAACGTAAAAATAATTTTATTAACTTTACAGTATGCTAAAAGAAGTCTATAAGTCATTAAAGTGAGTACCTTAGTAAGGGAAACAGGTTGAAATATTAATATTTGACGTACGTCACAGAATTTATGACGCGATAGAGCTCAGTTCTTATTCCATCACGGTTTCTGTCCACGAGTTTGTTCAGTCTGCGAATGGCTTGTTTCAATATACAGAACTTGTTAATTGTACTGATAAAGCGTTGGAAATATTTCAGCAGATACTGGGGATTTGGAATTTTTGATATTTAGATAGAACATACATACATAAACTCACGCCTTTATCCCCGAAGGGGTAGGCAGAGGCGCCACCAGGACACCCACATTTCGCCTTGTATGTTCCGTCCCACGATGTGATAGGGGGCGAGCCTATCGCCATATCGGGCACAAATTCCTGACTCCGGGCTGATAATGAATAGAAAAATCCAATATCACTTTGCCCGACCCGGGATTCGAACCCGATACCTCAGCTTTGTAATCATACCGTAGTACAACTACGCCACCGAGGCTGTATTTTATTTATAAATACTTATTTTAATTACAGACCGCCTCCGTGGCGCAGTTGGTTAGACGCCGGCTGTGAAACGAGAGGTCGCGGGTTCGATCCCCGCACCAAGAGAAATGTTTGTGCGGCCCACAAATATTTCATTCGGGTCTGGGTGTTTGTGAGACCCAAAAGTCTCTCGTAGTTCAGATACCTGCGACAGAACACTTAATTGATCTTTATGTGGGGTCAGGACTATGTATGTGATTGTTGGGTGTATTTATTATTATTATATTATTATTCCACCGGTAAGCCCCGGTAATTATAAAAGTTGCGAATTATTAATTAATAGCAATGGAGTGTGTACTGCATCTCATTATGAAACACGTTCACGACGCGGCGACGACAATCACAAGTTTTCTAATTAAACTTACTTGACGTGTAAGAATACAATGTTTATTTTTTACTGACATATTTCATAAAACATAATTAAATTATTTTGTATTTTATGTCGGCTTTGAATGTTAATTTAGTAAAATATTATATTATTAAAGTGACTTTTTAAATCTAGAATTTAAAGTGACTTTTTAAATCTAGAATTAATACTAGATGACTACACCACACTTTATGGTCAGTTCAATATTTTCAGATGTATCGGTGATCATGTCTGCAAACGACATTTGCGATGACATCTACGGCGGGGTTTACGCATTGTTTGAGGTGGTTGCTATACAGGTAACTATGTATAATCTTAATCCTAACAAATCAATAACTTGTAATCAATAACACCCAAATTTAATAATCTAATAGCAAACATTCTCTTATATGACAGTAAATCATCATAAATAAAATATATATATATTTTTTTGTATCAGGCCATATACGTCCTACTGCTGGGCACGGGCCTACTCTACAATCAAGAGAATCGATTGAGAGTGGTTAGGCCATATAGTCCACCATGCTGGGGTTGGCGGACTTACCGTAGAAATTCTTTAAAATCCCTACGGTATATAATTTTATTTCATGCATATACCTGAGAATGGATTGGTAAAAACAATTTCAGAAACCTCACGGCTTACCCGAAAATTCACGGATAGCACAGGCCACTCATGAATTCTTTATACACATAATTACTCAGTCAGCTCCATCATTTAAGCCGTACACCTATACATTACGGGGTCGGGAACATTTCCACCGGCCTGCGAACATCCTTCTATAAATTATTTTGCATCTTCCGTCCCTCTCGCACGCGACACGTGGCCGGCCGGTGAAGTATTATCGAATGTTAAAAGCATTTAGCACCGACAGCACTTTACACCGCCCTAAAACCTATAAACATGTAGGTACTATTGGAACTCGAACACGTAACAAAATACACATAGTTCTGACGAATACAGTATAAAGTTCTGAATTCACACTAACGTTGAAGTCTTGACTTTACAGCCGTTTTTCAAACAAGTGTACCACGGCGGATATCAAACTATGAAGAATAAAAGTAGCAGAAATCATGCTGGTCTTGCCTTTATAGGCCTTCTGGCATAATATATCCACTGTTGGATATAGACTTTCCCCAAGGATTACTAAATAATAATAAATAATACACCCAACAGTCACATACATAGTTCTTAAGATCTTTAAGATCAATCAAGTCTTGTGTTGTGGGTATCAGAAACTATGACAGACTTTTCGGTCTCACAAGCACCTAGACCCGAGACAAATATTTGCGGGCCTCAGTGCGGGGATCGAACCCGCGACCTCTCATTTCACAGCCGGCGTCCAAACAATTGCGCCACGGAGGCTGTCAAAACTATTGCGAGCAACCAGTATCCAACATCTTCCTGTAAATGTTATTATGTCTTCTGTTCTCATTGAGGAAGGCTACTCAACTTTGCGTTTGCTGAGGCGTGATGCTTTCGAGAACTACTATTTTATTTATAGTCATTATATTATAGTCATTATCGAGTATAAAATGACTTTTGCTTAGTAGGGCCCGGTCATCACCCAAACTAAGTTAGTGGCTTTCCGATCTCATTTACTGTGATCAAAATACGACTTTACAATACATACATTCTATACTGACCCGTTGAACCTCAAGAAAAATAATAAATACATATTATGTTAGGCGTTATTTTATGTGATTTATGAATCTAACTTCTTAATTTTTTATTATAAATAATTAGTGTAAGTAATAATTAGATTTATATAATTTTATTTATTATAATTAGATTATAAATAATTAGTATTCAGCAATTAATTTATTTAAACCTACACGTATATAAGTATTTCTTTTTAACTTGGAGGTTGTTTGTATTTTAATATCCACAATACAGAAGCAATCCTAATGTGATGGATGATTTTTAATTAATTAATCATAGCAGTAACCTTTGGAATTAATATTAATGTGTAACTTATTAAAATTTTGTAAGAATACAATTAAATACTTTAATAGTGTTTTGATATGACTTGAGAGACTGCCTCGGTGGCGTAGTTGTACTACGATACGACTATAAAGCTGAGATCTCGATTCTTTCGGGTTCTGGTGTTTGTGAGACCGAAAAGTCTCTCGTAGTTCTGATACCTGCGACACAAGACTTAATTGATTATATTATTTGGGGTCAGGACTATGTATGTGACTGTTGGGTGTATTTATTTAATAGACTCGATCCTCTTTATTTTCTGGGTTCTTGATACAGCTACTGACGTTATGGAATAACAATTAATGGATGCAATTAACGTTTAGAAAACTAGAGAAAATGTTGACTTAGAGATTATGTCGCCGCCCTCACCGAATGATACCGTAATCGAAAAAACAAAATTTTACAGGAAAAATAAGATACGGTTTTATGTTCGTAACTTTTTCCCAGGTTTACATATAAAAATCATTTATATACCAAAAGATAGCTGATTTTTTCTTCGTTAATGTGATATAATTAATAAAAAATATGTTTATACTAGATTGAAGTTATAAGCGAAAATGTATATTACCAAAATCGAAATAGAATCTTCATCCGTAACGCAACAATACGATTTTATTCGAGTAAATTATCGACAGTGATCTTCACAGTAATAGTTGAATGCGATCTTATTCACTGTTTTGCAGAAATGTTAACTGACTCGGTAATGAATTGTTACCATAATATTCGGTGATTATACAAAGTGAGATCCTCGCAAAGTATTATCGTTAGATAGATTGCTTTATTTTCGTTGCCACGCGTTAAACAGTATTCAACATAACAATTGGAACACTTATAAAGTATATATCGTAAATGAAAAACATCGTAAATGAAAAACATAAATTAAAATATTACCCGAATAATATGGTAATATTCATCACCGAAATTCGTCTTATTTTTTGTACCAGAATAAGATTGTGATAACAGTTTGCTGCAAAAGGTGAGACATTGAGAAGATAGTTATAACTTATTATGGTGATATTCGTCATAAAACTGTGTTTTTATTTTTAGGCGAACAGTACAGGTAAAGTCATTACAAAATGACTATCTCAAAAAGTACTCGTACGAATATTATGAAAAAAATTCACAAGGTGTAATCAACCCTCTAAAACAATAATTCCCAATAAAAGCACTTCTATAGTAATAGTCGATTACGATACTATTCGGTGAGGGCGGCGATGTGTAATTTACTTTGGCAAGGTTTTAATCAACTCTATTTGACAAAATATTTGGAAATAAGAACTCTACAAAGTTTGTAAGAACTTTTTTATTACGTTACAATAGAAATTTATAAATGAGATATTTCAATTTTTGCGGTTAACGATACTTTTACAGACACAGTTTAAAAAATACGGAATATAATATATATTATTTACTTTAAAATGTTAATTGTTACAAGCTATGAAGCTGGTGTATTCGTAATACTTGACGCGTGCGCTTGAAATGCGATCAAAAGCTTTGATATACAAGCATTCCTTTACCAGCGGTATTAAAATATTATCGAAAGCTGCATTGGTATTTCAACCGAGGCGAGAACAACAGCTTGGTATCGTGTTTGTTCGGTCAATAGGATTGTCGGACGTTCAGTAATCTATCCCCGCCCTCCCCCTCTCTCCTCTCCTCTCATGCTTCTTACACACTCCGTCAAACTTCTATAATGCAACTAGGATGTCCCAGGTGTTTAGAGTCACATTTATTTTTGTATCACATTTGTCAACTGATACTACTCTATATACACGTCCGTCAAGAGGGCCCGCAGTTACTGGATGCGTAAAGCAGCAAACCGGGCTCTGTGGCGTACCTTGGGAGAGGCCTATGTCCAGCAGTGGACTGCAACGGGCTGATGATGAATGAATGAATGAATACACGTCTAGATATTTTGTTTCGTGGTAGAACTTTCGTTTCCATCCGGTGGTAGTGGTGGTACTGGGTTCACTGGTAGTAGGTCTCTCATATATGAAAAGCCCCCTGGGTAGGTACCACCGCAATGTCTATTTCTCCCGCCAAACAGCAATATAAATACACTATAGTATTCCGGTTTTACCACCAGTGAAAGTACTCTAAAAGTTTCTACAAAGACTACTATTGCCTGCGTCGTTCATCCCACGGTTATAATAAATACAGACTAGCAGGCAGAGGTTTCAAATATTTCTTCAAGTAAAAATATTTCTTAACATAAAAGTTGACTGCCTCGGTGACGTAGTTGTATTACGGTACGGTTACAAAGCTCGGTCTCGGGTTCGAGTCACGGGTCAGGCAAAGTGATATTGGATTTTTCTATTCATTATCAGTCCGGAGTCAGGAATTTGTGCCCGATGCGATAGGCTCGCCCCCTATCACATCGTGGGACGGAACATACAAGGCGAAATGTGGGTGTCCTGATGGCGCCTCTGCTATTCCCTTTGGGGATAAAGGCGTGATTTTATGTATGTCCCTATGTATAAAAGTTGAACTCGTACAAAGTACACAGATGCTCCCGAGTAGATCGTTTAGTTAATATTTGAGGTGCAAGTGCAACCGTTCGTAGCGAATACTAGAATTCGTACCGTCTCAAGCAGCAGTGCCAAGTCGTTACTAGCTAACTGGAAATACGGGGTCAATGGGAACTCTGCGGTATATATTTTTATATATTATTTAAATCTTATTCGTGTTTACAAATAGTAAATGCGGATTAAAAGAGACGAATATTTTCTTGTTTTGTAATGAGATTTTCGGGTTCCCGGAAAAGTAATTAAAAGTGTTCTTAATATATCATAGTAAAATGTCATGAAAAATAATCGCGATAGCGAATAACTAAATTGGAATTTGAGTAGACAGACGAAATTGTGGTCGAAAATGCTGTTGTTTTGTTTCATGTCTTCTTTAGGTACCTTAGCGCCGCAATGTCCGATATTGCATCCTGTCCTATTATTTTTGTGATTATCTAAAAATAACAGTTATTATTTCCCATCAGCTGATTGCTCTTGACGGCCTCGGTGGCGCAGTTGTATTACGGTATGATTACAACGCTGAGATCTCGGCTTCGAATCCGAGATTATGAACATGGAGTCAGAAATGTATGCCCGAAATAGCGATAGATTAGTATTAGTAGTATTAGTATAGAAATAGCTCGCCCCATATCACATCGTCGGACGGAACATACCAGGCGAAACGTGAATTTCCTGGTAGCATCTCCGCCTACCCTTGAGTGAGTGAATTATTTATGAGTTATAAGTATATGCATGTATGATTGCTCTTCTATTGCTCTTAGGCAAAAAATACACAACATGGAAATATATAAACATACGTTTGTATTCGTGTATCCTTTTGAAATCAGTGCAAGGATTTACAGGGCGATATTGAAATATGTTATTTAATTTAAACCACACATTTCTCATCACCCCCGATGACATTGTACAAAATTAGAAAAAAATCCGAAATGAATTTTTTGATAATAAACGTGATTTTAGTTTTCACGATTTTTGGACACCCCGTATAGATACGAGTGTTTTAACCGCTTAGCTGAACTTCAGTTCGGTTCGGAAACTTACCATAGCCGTAAAAAGACTCGTACCTATACGGGTTGATCAAAAGCCTTGACAACTAAAATCGCGATTGTTTTACATAACTACCAGGCAGATTTCTTTCAAATTTGGTACAATGTTACCTGGGTTGATTAGGAACATGTGGTTTAAATTAAATACCATATGTCAATATCAACCTGTATTAGTTAAAAAAAAAGAAGCAGCATTTCACCCATAGAATATCGATGTTGGATCACTAACAGCCTTATTTTTGTTTCGTTCGTCATACTGTTGGTATAAAAATGTTTTCACTCAGGAGAATTTTCAACATTAATAATTCATTAATTTCGTATTAATGGCGGCAATTAAAAGAGGAATATTAAAAAGCTATCCGAGCCTTTGATACGAAACCATCGAGTGAAGACAAAGGGTTCATTAATTCGTTTAATATTCGATCATCCATTAAAAAAAGCCGGAATAACGTCTTACGATGAATTAATTATGGACGATATCTTCAAGGTGTTTTCATTTTGTTAAAATATATTGTAACATCTGATTTTATTCCCAACATTTCACGTTCTGATGAGCAACAAAAATTAAATAAGCAGAAAAATTTTGCTTTAAATACGAATGAAAATTTAAATTAATAAATCATTTTGTAAAATTCTTTAGAATGTGATCAAAAGGAGGAAGACACCTCTTTAAAATTTTTGCGGAGAACTCATCGGTGTGTCGGTTATTTCACTATGCTTTCCTTCACCCTCGTAGCTAAATATAATAATAATAAATACACCCGAGAGTCACATAGTGTCGTAAGTAGCAGAAACTACGAGATACTTTTCGGTCTCAATAACCCCCAGACCCGAAACAAATACCCGTGAATTATACAAATATTAAGTCTCTCGGTGCGGGGATCGAACCCGCGGCCGCTCGTTTCCTAGCCAGCGTCTAACCAACTGCGCCACGGAGTCTGTTAATATGTGTAAAATAGGGAGTAAAAAGCACAATCATTTCCATAAGTAACTGGATTTCACAAAAATTATATCGTATAAATATTAAAAACACCAAAACATGTAACACAACAATCCTAACATAAGCTTTAAACAAAAACCACAGGCCGCTTAAGAAACATTTAAAAAGGCGCTTCTCATCCGCGTCGCAGCAAGTATAATGAACGTCGCGCAGAGACAAACTTAATCCCGGAATACCGCTTCCGGCCGCGGCAAGTTGGAAACTTCCTAACAAACCTGTACGCCCGTACGTCACGATTTAATAATTGAGCGACTGAATAAAGGAGTGCGAGTTTGCAAGTGACGTGTGACGCGCATAATTTATTTTGCAATATAATTGTCAGGGAACAGTAGCTGTTTTACGTTTAATGATTTTATATATTTACGGATTATTTTTACGGATTTTATTGGATCGCAAAAACAAACTAACTTTTTAAAATTAACTTTTTAATTTAATAATTGTAAATAAGGGTAGTAAATAAGGGTAGTTAATAAGTCACTGAGCGGAGGACTAATACCTCATTCTGCCCCGTGACCACGAAAGCTGGAGAGCAATCGAATCGTCGGGAAGATAAAATTGTAAAATTAAACCAAATAGCTAATAAAATCCGTAAAAAATAGTTTTATTTCAATCTGTTTTATGTTGTTCTAAAATCTTGAATAGGTAGATGGAGTGTTATGTTCAGCAGATTTCCTGTCGCTGAAGAGAAAGAGAGAAAAACTGGAATACTTATATATGCTGAAGAATAAATTGTACTGTGTAGAGCCATTGACTTATATAAAATTAGCATGATTCTTTACTAAAAGAATTAAATACTTTATTTTCATTATAATGATAAGGCGCAGAATGCTCACTAATTAACCTGTATTTATATAATCATCAAACGAAACAACCTAACTCTTAAGAAAGAGCCGTAAGCATTGTGTTTTTTTTTCCGTACTGAAATAAATAAATGCTACATTTGTGTATTTATGCTTTTTGTTATTACCTACTTGTAGTTATTTTTTTTTAATGATAAACTATTCCGTGTAAGCTTTATCCAAAGCACTTTAAACTTACCTCAATTAATCCTTTTTGACCGACTTCAAAAGAGGAGGTAATCAATTCGACTGATTTTTTTTTTTTTGTGTATGTTTGTTACTCGATTACGCTGGTATTAGGGAACCGATTTCAAAAATTTCTTTTTTGTCGAAAAGCATGATATACTAGGTTGGTCCCATAAAAAATGGTGAAGACCTGATGAATATCTTCGGTCCTGAAGAACAGAACTCCTCAAAATAGAACGGTACAGCAATAATTCTTTTTGCACCTGGTTCAGTATAAGTGTATTACTACAAAGGGGGGCTTAAAAGGGGGAAGGGGTGTATGGGGGGGGGGAGAAAATAGATACAATTAATTTCAGTTTTCAATATAAAAGTTTTACTATAAACAGTAGGTGAAGAAGAGGGAGAGTGAGAGAAATAGATACGTAAATTACCGACGTAAACTAAGAGAATCCGACCTGGTCAGTGTCTAACAATAGCGGATATCATGGTTATAATGACTTACAATCTTCTCATAATTTCACAGCAATAATATCATGTTTGGTCTGAAGAATTCGTAAAGTTTAAAGACATCGTTTTGATTATATCATGATCACCTTTCTCATCATTACGATGCCTATCAAAACTAAAAAGGGACATATAAAATAATTTTTAATAAAAAAATAAAAACCGACTTCAAAGTGCCACTACAAAGTAACAAATAACATATATTTCATCGTACTAGTACCCAATGATTAATGTTCTTATTGACTTGACTAGCTAACAAATCTTAAATACGTAATATTTTGAAGGCGGGTCGCTAAATATCAAACACGTATAAATTTAAGCAAATGTTACACCATTTGATATTACATGTAGATCCTGCAATGTTGGCTCAGAAAGGCACATAAGTAAATTAAACACAAATGAATATAATGTGCTAATCCTACGTGTAAATTTATTGAAGTTTTGATAGAATTTCTATGTGTCTTACATATGTGTGGTAGCCTGTTGATAATTATCTAGATATGATCTACGAGACGGTTGACCACCGTCTCGGTTATAATTCCAGGGTATACACCTCCGGAATTATCGGAGTCACTTGTGTGTTGATGATATTCAATTACCAAACTCTTTAACAGTGATATATTTCAATCATAGTCAGGAAACCTGCATGACATAAAGGCCTTTAAGTACAAGATAGGGTATGTTGTGTCCCATGCTCAACAGTGGACGATTACGGCCTGATATATTAAGACAAATTAATATTCCGTGTAAATCTTGCGTGTTTTTCGCTATAATTACTTACACAAATTAATGTTAAGCGTAAGGCGTAGATGTTCGACACTTAGCGACCCGCCTTTAAAATATTACGTATTTAAGATTTGTTAGCTAGTCAAGTCAATAAGAACATTAATCATTGGGTACTATAGTCTATCTAAACTAACAGGTTCCATTTGACGTTTCATACTTTTAACGTAAATAACTTTGTGCAGACGTAACCCACACAATTTCAATAACACTTTCCGTAAATCCATGGAATTATGAAGCTATTCTTATTTTATCACTAGATATACAAACCATAATCACTAAATTTAAACTAGAATCTTTTAAATAAAGCAAAATAACCATTTTAAACAACATATTTTTTTTCTAGACGTCATTACAAAGTCACCTCGTTAGGTCTTTTACCGGTAGAGTCGAGACTATTCAAATGCATTTGTATACGCATAATCGGTAAAAATATTTAAATAATCGAGCAGATTTAAAACAGTTGTTTTTTAAGTTTTAAAAATACTGAACTTTCAGCTAATAATAGGTATGCTGTCAACGAACATACATCAATAAATAGTGAAATAATAATATTAATATGAATTAATTTATCATTAATTAATAGATTTGGATATTACAATGGAAATGAAGGCAGTATTGTAGGATACGCCACACATAGTGAGGAGGTTCCTCACTTTGGAGTATATGTATTGTATTGTATGTATGTATCATGTGTTCATAAGCATGTGCGTGATGTGGACTGGACTCGAAAAAGTGTCTGCACCCGGGTGAAGCCGGGGCGGGCCGCTAGTAATAGATAAATCACTCCTTTTGTTCCTAAATAGTAAAGTGACATGCAATTGTTGATGTCTCATTATAATAAAAATGTTCATGAAAAAATAAACGAAATGATGTAAACTGAAAATATAAACTGTAATCGATTAAGAAATACAAACAAATATTATCGATATCTCTAAATAATCGGATATTGTAAGAACCGATTTATATGACAGCATCCCTATTTCCCAATGTCAAATGGAACTTCTTAGTTTAGATAGACCTTAGTACGATGAAATATATATTATTTGTTACTTTGTAATGGCACTTTGAAGTCGGTTTTTATTTTTTTATTAAAATTTATTTTTCTTATATCCATCCCATGGGAAGACATTCCCTTAAAGCGATAAGACCGCCAACTATACTTCTTATGTATGCGATTTGCGTTTTATTTGTTGTTTTTTTTTATGTGTTGACAGCCTCCGTGGCGCAGTTGGTTAGACGCCGCCTGTGAAACGAGAGGCCGCTGGTTCGATCCCCGCACCGGGAAAAATATTTGTGAGAACCATAAGTATTTGTTTCGGGTCTGGGTGTTTGTGAGACCGAAAAGTCTCTCGTAGTTCCTGATACCCACGACACAAGACTCGATCTTAGTGTGGGGTCAGGACTATGTATGTGACTATTGGGTGTATTTATTTATTATTTATTATTAATAAAGTTATAATTTTAAAATTAATAAGTATGTCGAAAATAGATGGCGCTGCTGTAGCGGATTCAATGGCGAGTGACATCACTTCTCTGAAATTAATTCCAATTATTTGTTTATTTTTATAACTGTTTTCAATTGATTTAATTTGTAAAGATTAATTACTTTGTGTTTCAATTATTGTTTATTTTTACTAAGTAGTATGTACGTAATCTAAATGTTAAAATAAAATTTATTAAAGGAAGCGGAAACGCAGGTGACATTGATTGGTGAATTCAATAAGAATAAAAATCAATGTGCCTGGACATAACCTCGAAGAAATTGGTAATAATTATTGGTGGTTAATTTTCTAGAGCTGGCCGTGATCGGACGTTCTTCGAGTATTTGTCTGTAACCGCATTATTATTGTGAAAGTGTGTTTTATTTCCAACTAAATTCTAAAAAAGAAATTAGCAATTATGAGCGCCGAAGAAGAAAATCAAGATATGTTGCGTTCGGCTACCTGTGACGCGACATCAGAATTGGGATTACCACAGGCTACGCCCCAGGAGCAATCAAGGTTAGATGCAACTTTTCTCCATTCTTTGTTGGAATCGCAAAATCGTAATTTTTTATGCCTGATTGATGCATTGAAAGCACCGGCTAGCAACGAAAAAATTTGCCTTCCTGAATTTGATCCGGACAAGTCTGACAACGATCCACGTGCTTGGTGTGATACGGTTGACCTTTGCATATCGGAACGTAACCTCAGCGGCAGTAGATTAATAATGATCATCAGTGAAGCATTGAAGGGAAGCGCGTCACGTTGGCTATCGCAAATATCGTATGGAGGGATTACTTGGCCAGAACTTAAGCTTCTTTTTAAAGCGCGGTATGATTGTGTGGAAACTCCAGCAGCTACGTTACTTAATTTTGGCAATGGCCGACCAAAGGAAGGTGAATGTTTAGCGGCTTATGCGTCTCGCTTGATTACCATGCTAACCTCGCGCTGGCAAAAATTGACTACGGAACAGATTGCCATAGCTACAGTGCTTTCTCACGTGGCACAGTTCGATGGTAGGCTGCAACGCCTGGCTTTCACGACGGACATTTCGACGCGTGACCAAATGCAACGTGAACTGCAAGCATTTTCATATTTAAAGAGGAAAGCAAATACTTCGGCTTTTGTTGAACCGAGTGACAGCAAGCGACTCAAGCCACATGTGCCACATGCGTTGTCTTGCCACAACTGCGGCAGGATTGGACATCTATCAGTCAACTGTCGCAAACATCGTGCGCTGACTTGGACATCGAGTAACTCTCCGAAACCAACTACAGCGGCTGAACAGATTCAGAGAGAAAAGAACATCAATGTGACCTGCTTCAAGTGCGGGGTCAAAGGCCACTACGCTGTGAAGTGTCCACGCAACGCGGCGACCAGCAACGAGCGGAGCATTTCTGGCGGTGAAAGTGCAGCACCAATAATCACAGTCAGTGAGAAGCGAGTCAATGTCTGCTCTGTTGGCAATCCTCAAGGACAATTGTTACATGATGGTGAGTCGTTTCCTTTTTCTTACGATTCCGGAGCCGAATGTTCTCTCTTGAAGGAAGATCTTGCCTCTAAGTTTTCGGGAAAAGTGTATCATAATACAGTTGCTTTAACTGGTGTAGGATCGGGATCAGCTTATAGTACGAAGCAAATTTTATGTAAAGTAACAATTAACGGCTTACTATTGGAAGTTCTTTTTCATGTTCTTCAAAATAATCAGTTGCAACATAATATCATGATCGGTAGGGAAGTTTTACGGCACGATTTAACTGTGACCATGTCTGCTTCGGAAATAATGTTCACTCGTAAACATAAGGTCGATTTATGTGAGGCAGATCAGGTTTGCAATGAATTTTACGATTTTAGTGATATTAGAACTAACATACCAAATGAATTTCTTCCAAAGCTGATTGAAGTCTTGAGTGAGTTTTCATATTCTTTTCCTAAAAACATATCTAAGACAAGGGTGTCAACTGGCCAGCTAGAAATACGTCTGATGGATCCGAATCGGAGAGTTCAACGCCGCCCCTACAGGATGAGTGCGGAAGAGAAGGAGATCATAAGACAAAAGGTAAGGGAACTAGAAACTGCAGGTGTGATCCGGCCGAGCTGTTCTCCATTCTCAAGTCCGGTGCTCCTAGTGAAGAAGAAAGATGGTTCAGACCGGATGTGTGTGGACTTCAGAGAGCTGAATGCTAACACCATAGCAGACAGGTATCCCCTTCCATTAATATCGGATCAAATTGACCGTCTAAGTGGCGCTAAATGGTTTACGTGCTTAGATATGTTAAGTGGCTATCATCAAATACCTGTTCACGAAGACTCCATTGAGAAAACATCTTTTGTGACACCCGATGGACAATGGGAATACCTCGCAATGCCATTCGGTCTTAAAAATTCAAGTTCTGTATACCAGCGAGCTATAATTAAGGCACTGGGTGAGCTGGCACATGATTATGTAGTATCCTATATCGATGACGTTTTGGTACTCTCCTCGACAGTTGAGCAGGGTCTGGAAAGGCTACGTCGTATTCTGACTGTATTGACTCGGGCAGGATTCTCCCTGAACCGTTCCAAATGTTCATTCCTTATGAACCGCATCGAGTTTCTGGGGTTCATGGTGGAAAATAGCGAGATTAAGCCCAATCCAGGTAAGATAGAATCACTTACAAGACTACCTCCACCACAGACAATTACTCAGCTTAGGCAGTTTATTGGATTAGCATCCTACTTCCGGCAGTTTGTTCCCCAGTTCTCCAAAATAATGGCTCCACTCTTCAGACTTACATCCAGTAAAGGTAAGTACCTTGATTGGCAGCCAGAGCACGAAAAAATTCGACGTGACATCATATTGAAGTTGACGAGTGAACCAATACTGAGGATTTTTGATCCAACCCATCCCGTGGAGCTCCATACGGACGCCAGTTCAGAAGGTTATGGGGCCATGCTCATACAGAAAGTGGATGGTAAGCAGCATGTAATTGCATATTTCAGTCGACGCACCTCGGGTCCAGAATCCAGATACCACTCTTTTGAACTGGAGACATTAGCTGTTGTCAATGCAGTGAAGCATTTTCGCCAATATTTGCATGGACGAAAGTTCACTGTTGTAACTGATTGTGCAGCGGTTAAGGCCTCAAAGGACAAACCTGATTTGTCACCACGAGTGCATAGATGGTGGGCTTACCTGCAGTCTTTTGACTTCAATATCATTCACAGACCAGGTGCGCGTATGAATCATGTGGACTTCTTATCAAGAAACCATGTACCAGGTAATTCAAATACCAACTTAGCTCCTGTCGTAGAAAAACGGGTAGACATTGCTGAACTCTCTGATAATTGGCTGAAGGCTGAACAGGAAAGGGACGAAGAGATTTCCAAGATCGTGTGTGACTTCCGTAATGAGGTAATGTCTGAAGACCTTAGAAAGACCTATGAAATCCGCAAGAATGTGCTACATCGCGTGATTCAGCGAAATGGACGAACAAGATGTTTGCCCATAGTTCCGCGGGTGTTAAGATGGTCAGTAATTAATAACATTCATGAGTCTGTCATGCATTTAGGTTGGGAGAAAACGCTAGGGAAAGTCTACGAATACTACTGGTTTCCAAATATGGTTAAGTACGTAAGAAAATTTATTGACAATTGTATCACATGTAAGATCGCTAAACCCAGTACGGGGCGTATACAGGCGGAACTTCATCCCATTCCAAAAAGCACAATTCCGTGGCATACCATCCATATCGATGCGTCAGGTAAATTAAGTGGCAAAAATGATATGAAAGAGTATGTGTTTGTTTTGATAGACTCTTTTACTAAATACGTCTTACTAATACACTCCAAGAACATTGATAGCAACAGCAGCATACGAGCACTTAAGCATAGCATATCCTTGTTCGGGAATCCGGTTCGCGTCATTGCAGATCAAGGGCGATGTTTTGCAAGTAAGGATTTTTCTAGTTTTTGTACTAGCCAAAACATAAACTTACACCTGATTGCTACCGGCGGATGTCGAGCCAACGGGCAAGTTGAGCGCATCATGAGCACACTTAAAACAATGCTCACATCTGTTGAGGTCAGTAAAAATCGTTCTTGGCAAGACGCACTCGCAGATATTCAGCTGGCTTTGAATTCGACTCTAAATCGCGTGACAAAGGCTAGTCCTTTAGAATTAATGATTGGTAGAGTAGCGCGCCCGTATGGCTTAATGGCGGTTAGTGATGAGGCTGAAATTGACTTATCCCTTTTGCGCGAGCAGGCGACCCGTGGAATTGAGGCAAACGCAGCTTATGAAAAGAAACGATTCGATTCTAATAAGGCTAAAATAAATAAATTTACTGTAGGAGACTTAGTATTAATTAAAAATGAGGAAAGAAACCAAACTAAATTAGATGCTAAATTTCGAGGCCCCTTTAAAGTAATTGAAGTTTTAGAGGGTGATAGGTATCTTTTAAAGGCTTTGAATTCTAACAGAACGTATAAGTACCCTCATGATCGTGTAAGAAGTGTCCCCGGTCATCAAGTTCCCAAAGAGTTAGATTTTAATTGTTTGCAATCTGATGATGATGATGTTGATGATGATGACAGTGATGCCAACGACAAGCATGACGGTTAGAAGTGTTTCCGACAGACCAAGTTGTACTGATGGCCGATGGACTGTGCCATATAGTGTCTGATGGACTAGACACTGTGTGATAGCAATTAATGGCCGATGGACTGTGCCGTAGAGTATCTGATGGACTAGATACTGTGTTCGATGGACTGAACAATTGTGATCGTTGGCTAAGTCTTGATTGTTGTGGCTATGTAATAGTATCCTGTATGTCATTAAATACAATTTGTTCAATTATTCTCTGGGAACTTGAAGGTTGTATTATTTATTTTTTTAAGTATTGCGTCCATGAAAAATTGTTATTGTAAATAATTCATTTGATGGCATTCATCTTTTAATTCGCTTGGCAGGATTGCCGAACAGTTAACTTTTCCTTTTTCTTTTTTACTTTATTCATAGACTCCACACCCGAGGACGGGTGAAAATCAGAATGGCCGTGTCGAAAATAGATGGCGCTGCTGTAGCGGATTCAATGGCGAGTGACATCACTTCTCTGAAATTAATTCCAATTATTTGTTTATTTTTATAACTGTTTTCAATTGATTTAATTTGTAAAGATTAATTACTTTGTGTTTCAATTATTGTTTATTTTTACTAAGTAGTATGTACGTAATCTAAATGTTAAAATAAAATTTATTAAAGGAAGCGGAAACGCAGGTGACATTGATTGGTGAATTCAATAAGAATAAAAATCAATGTGCCTGGACATAACCTCGAAGAAATTGGTAATAATTATTGGTGGTTAATTTTCTAGAGCTGGCCGTGAT
The DNA here is from genome assembly GCA_905220455.2 of Deilephila porcellus. NCBI lineage: Eukaryota > Metazoa > Arthropoda > Insecta > Lepidoptera > Sphingidae > Deilephila > Deilephila porcellus. Next base: position 13,242,259 of record LR999974.1, read on the forward strand.
CGGACGTTCTTCGAGTATTTGTCTGTAACCGCATTATTATTGTGAAAGTGTGTTTTATTTCCAACTAAATTCTAAAAAAGAAATTAGCAATTATGAGCGCCGAAGAAGAAAATCAAGATATGTTGCGTTCGGCTACCTGTGACGCGACAAGTATATAAATAAATATGAATATAGAATTATGTATTATACAATCCAATGTATCTACATAAGATACATCTCTAAGTACAAGATAGTGTATTTATTCATATATTGACAAACAATACATCATTTCCCCCAATCCGTTTACATTCCATCATAAACGCGAAGCGGTTTCGAGAAATTAATTCTGTATCAAAACATTGTCGACAAACATTTTCGTTTGTACAACAGACGTTGTTTGTATTCAAATTATTGTTTACAAATCATTTGACAATACAATAATAGATTCAATTAGAACTTGGAATTATTAATGAAGATTTGCTCCGAATAATTATGTCGGGATAATTGTTTGGGATTTGAGCGATTGCTTTGAGAGAGGATAGTTGAGACGCCCAAAGCTTAAACCTTAGTTTTTAATATTTACTACGTCCTAAACAAAGTGCGTGGTGGCCTGTTACTCTTAATAACGGCCCAGAAGTAGCTGCCAACATGTTCACGATGGTCGCGGATTTAAATCGCTCAACACCAGATGCATTGCAGTCACTTTATCGCCAGTACGACAATCTCTATATCTCTCTTATTTTATCTCTCTCTTCAGCCCCAGGAAGTCCACTGCTGAACATAGGCCTCCCCCATGGACCTCCACATCGACCTGTTGGAAGCGGCCTGCATCCAGCGACTTCCTGCAACCCTCACTAGGTCGTCTGTCCACCTTGTAGGTGGGCGCACGATACTTCGTTTGTATTACAATATACAGGGTATATGAAGACCGCGACCGAAAACGAAGCCAGGTGGTAGTATTAGTGACTTCAGACACAACGCAAGTAAAAATTTCGCAAAAAAAATCGACAACTTTTTTTTGTTATTTTTTACTTATCGTTGTATTTGGGTGATAAATACATAATTTTCCTAAAATAAAGATGTACACCTCTTCATTTTTAAACACGCAATGGTACGTAAGGGTTTAAATTAATATTTTCGCAAAAACTAGGTTTTTACCACCCAAACACTTTTTAAAAAATTCCAAAAAAAATGTCTGTTACTGTTTTGGCGATATTTTTATTTGCGTCGTGTTTGGAACCACTAAAACTACCACCTGGCTTCGTTTTTGGTCGCAGTATTGATATACCCTGTATAGATAATTCTAAAACAAATACAAGTTACGAGGTTCAAATGCAATTTCAGTGCTTAACGTCTAAAGCATTGTCTAAGTGCTACGTCATAACCCGACTGTTCGGTCTAAGCAGCAAAGTTTCTTGCAGAATTTCTGCCAGGCGGTTAGAGTAATTGCTTTAACACGTAATACTAGGAAAGCAGACTCTGGCACGGATTTGGATGATAAATAGAGTGAGCAAAACACCCTATATATTTTCTATTTCCCCACATATATTTTCTGTCGTGGACGTCAAAATACGTGGTAATTGTTGACTTTGCGTCTCCCAGACCTTAAATATTTTTTAAGCCTTATGGCCGCCACTCACGTTCAAGAGCAAAACACCCAACATTTATATACATTGTTACATACAGTGGTATATATTTTCTGTCGTGGACGTCAAAATACGTGGTAATTGTTGACTTTGCGTCTCCCAGACCTTAAAAATTTTTTTAGCCTTATGGCCGCCACTTACGTTCAAGTGCGTTTGCGCAAAAGCGAGTTTGCACCAGTCTTGTACCGAGAATTGGATGAAATTTTGCGAAATGATTTCAATACATTAAATTGTAGTTTTTATTTTTTCCAATTGGTAACCACACTTGTTCAGGGGTCATGCCCACACAAACCACCCTAGCAATACGTCGCTGAATCTAATGTTGGAGTGAGTGAGATAGAATTGCATCCGTAATCCGTATTAGTTTCACATTGAATGGTAGATATCAATATTGATATGTTTGCTTACATTACCGCCATTTATAGTTTCGATTGCGTAAAACTATAATTATACACAACATAACAAAATACATTTGCTAAACATAAAAAAGTAAAATGAAAGCTTTTATTTATAAAACACCTGTAACCTTGGTCCAGTGCCGGATTAAGCCAGCACGGGGCCTGTAGCAAATTCTGTCAAGGGGCCCTTGGTTTGCTTTAGGTTCTCGTGTTTAGGGTATTAAATAAAACAAAACTGTTACAAATAAACTTTTCTAGATTTAATATGAGCAAATTTAGAGATAAGACTTTCAATGTCCACTTCTTTAAGCAAATCATGCTCTATATTCAACAATGTCAGATGATTAAGACGTTCTTGGCCCATCGTGTTCCTTAATTTATTCTTTATACGTTTTAATGTTGAAAAGGAACGTTCGCCACTGCAGTTAGTGATCATAAGGGATAAGTAAATGCGCAAGGCAATTTCCAAGTTTGGGAAACACGATTCTAAAGAATTATTTAATAAAAGTTTATAAAATTGCTGTTCCAGGGACTCCTGTTTCTTGCTGTCAATAACAACACATCTGTTTTCAGCAGCTCTGCGAACTGCACTAATTCGCCGCCTAGGCTGTTTTCCAAATCATCTTCGTAAGCACTGACGATACTTGAGGATTTTTCCAAAATCTCTTCTGTTGTAAGAGATTTTAGCTGTCGAAATACTCCAAAAACACTGGTAATTTTATGATATGCTTTCATACGTTTAGTTAAAGCTGACAGTACGTTATCAATAATGACAATAAACACCTCAAATTCGAAACGTTGTCCAGGTGTTTGATTTTCAACAAAGTCGTCGAGTTTAGTAGAGCCGCTGAAATGGTCGTACTTTGTATTTCGCTTGATTCGTCTGGATGTCTGTTGCTGATATTCTTCACAGTTGGTCAGATCTTTAGCTCGTGTCTCAATATCTGAAAATGTCGATCGCATTGCTTGGACGTAGCCATATAATGATTCATTAAGGGCGTGGCCCGTATTAAGGTCTTGATCAGACGACTGCAGCGAAGCACTAGTCGTTTGCAAGCGTTCTAGGATTCCATTCCACGTAATTGTCATTATTCCCGTTTCTAACTTATTCATTGTTGAAACTAGTCCGTAAGTTTTATTACAACATTCCGCTTTTTGATCTACATTATTGGCAATATCTTCCAAAACTTGCTTAATAGTGATAAAACCACATAGAAGTGCCTTCGTAGCATCAGCTCGGGCTGACCACCTAGTGTCCGATAACCGTTTCAAAATTGGAATTTTTGAAGTAGAATCTTTAAGTGCGTTCGTAAGACGACCCCATCGAAAGGTAGAAGCGGAAAAAAATGTATAGAGGTTTTCAATGAAATCGAAGAAAAGTAATGCTTCTGTACAGCAGTCTGCAGCGCACTTAGCAACCAAATTTAATGAATGTACAAGACAGAGAATGTATTCTGCGTACTTATTTATTTCCTTAATTCTGACTTGTACGCCGATGTATTTCCCACTCATGTTGCTGGCATTATCGTAGCTTTGCCCACGACAATCTTTGATATCAATGCCACTCTCACTTAAGAAGTCTAGTAAACATTGAGCGATTTGTTCAGCAGTATGTCCTTCCATGTCTAAGAACTTAACAAACCTTTCCACTGGTCCAGATGGCAGAACATAGCGCACTATCAGAGTTAGTTGATCTACATGCGATATATCTGGAGTTGAATCCAATGAAACTGAGTAGTATTTGCATCTCTTAATTTCGCAAATAATTTGATCCAGTATGCTTGATGCAATTAGATGAATAAATTCCTCACAAGTTGTTTTTGATAAATATGACGTATGTCCCTTTTCTTTATTAGCATGATTTTGAATATGTTGAGCCATAAAAGCGTCAAATTGGGCTATTAATTCTAACAAGCCTAAATAATTTCCATTGTGAGGTGAACCAACAATTTCGTCACTGTCCCGAAATGCAAGACCTCGTTCTGCTAAAAACTTTGTTACTGCAATGATTCGTTTTAAGAGTAGCCTCCAATACTTTTGCTCAGTCTCAATTTCACAGGCTCACAAGTTGAGAATCAACACGCTTATTCTTATTTTTGAGGTTTAAAGCGAAATTACAGCTTGTCTATGCGGAGTGCTTGCTTCATGTCTTGTCAATAAATTGTGCGCATTCTTCCAGTCATCTAAAGCCCTGGTCTGACGAACGGTACGTGCGGCACTGCGGCAAGCAACGGAGTTCAAGCAACTAAGGAGGTTTTACAGATAGGTTTCACTCTGCGTAAATCCGTTGACCAATGGGAGAGCCGAAACTTGACAACAAATGTTATTATGACAATTTTGCATTGAAGTCTTCACGGGTCTCCATGACAACGCATAACAATTATTTGAGTTCAAAAATATATAAAATTATATAAAAAAATTGTTTGTGCGTCATTCTAAACGAAGTCGGTAAAAAGGCACATAAGACCATTTTCTCAAATATTGATACGTGACATAATTAGTTTATATTTTCTCATGTAAATTAGCGTGCTATTAACTATATTATTTTATTTTTTCTGCTAATAAACCTATTCTTTGATCAAGTTATATTTCACTGGACTTGTATAGATACCTACTCTTAAATTATCGCCGATTGTACCGTAATTTGATAAAAACAAATTGTATTATTATTAGAAAATAAAATAATTTTGTTATAAACTATCACAAGCAAAGCCTGGATCAATACTGATGGACACTTTTTACAATAATCATTTAATTGTACTTTTTATCTAAATTCACAATACGGAGCTCAAATAAGTGACGTAGGTATAGGTAGGTAGTTGGTATATATGTATCTGCACAACCTCCAGCACATCAGCAGTTCTTGATCCTAGGTTTAACTTTATTTGCATACATAAACTCACGCCTTTATCCCAAAAGAGGTAGGCAGAGGCGCCACCAGGACACCCACATTTCGCCTTGTATGTTCCGTTCCATGATGTGACAGGGGGCGAGCCTAACGCCATATCGGACACAAATTCCTGGCTCCAGGCTGATGATGAATAGAAAAACCCAATATCACTTTGCCCGAGCTGGGATTTGAACCCGAGAGCTCAGCTTTGTAGTCGTACCGTAGTACAACTACGCCACCGAGGCAGTCTTAAAAAAATGTCGCACTCCGTTCGCACTGGTTCGCACTCTGTAAATGTAAATGTCTCTGAAATATTGCAAAAATCATTATTTTGATATAGAAGATGTTATAGATCTCAGTACATTTGTTGAAATCCGCAGCTTTATCAAAAAGGAACTAAATAGTAGGAGTTAAAAACAAAGAATCGTCTATTTCCCTCCATTACAAAGTGAAAGACAATTAAATATTGAATTGACCGCTCAAAAATACGGGCTGGAGAAGCTAGATGTAAAGCAACACGGACTAATATTAACAAGGGTCGTATGGTACAAGCTGCGAATATGCTTTCTATAATATGTACGGAAAAATTTAAGAAACATTTTTCAACTGTAATATATTATTATAAGACGCTCATCGGATGAACTAGTGATATTTTACTAATTGCTCCGACCACCGTACACGAAGGTGGTAAACTCGTCAATGACACATGCAAATATTTCGTGTTTCTAATATCGGTTTCCAAATATGCTTTCGAGCAGGGTAGCATAATAGTGTTTGACGGCAAGAGCTGATTATTTCTTGCTGGTGGATATTGTAATTGGATTTAAAATTGTAATACATCAGATGCGTTGCGGTTACATTTTGGTGCCCATATGAAAAAATATGGGCACACTACCATCGGAGATTTGTTCCCTTTTATTATCAAATGTTAATGTGTTCTTTCTATCTTGATATAAAACACAAAGGCTCCTGCTATTATTTCTGTAAATTATCGACAAATAAATCCATGCCGCAATGTCGCACGCCGCGGCGATTTGACGAGAATGACTGCGCGCTGTGCGGTGTATTTTCATATAAATCTGTGCCGCTACCGCAAACCGCTGTCAGTTTCTATCAAGCGACCAAAATGTTATAATGGAGTTGACCCTTCACCGTGCGCGCTGGTTGACGCATACCGCAATGGAACAAAAGACAAATGATGACGTTTTTCATACAAAACCGAGTTTGACATCGCATTGCGTGCAACGCAGTGCCGCGCGTACCGTTCCACAGACCAGGGCTTAATCCGTCATTCGTAAACCGTGGTGACGAACTATCTGAATTCGTAACTTTGCATACAAAACAGAAAAATCGTCCTTTGGTTTCCGAATAACATAACCAGTCTCTGACGTGAGTTTTATTCGTCAGTTTATGTTTATAGGTGAAAAATGACTTATGGCAGAATCGTGGCTTATTTTCGTTTTCAAAAAAATTCTTTGATAACAAAAAATCACTATTCATATGTTGCAGTTCGCTGCTTCTTTTTTCAATCCAATAATCTCTATCAAAGTTGCTCGGCCATTCACCAATATCGTTGGAGTAGGTATATTTTACTGTCGTATTGTTTTTGAATTGAAACTGTAGTGACATTAGAATCAAGTGATAATATATCTTCGACTACTTTTTGGTTAGAACACGACGAATCTAGATCGAGAGGACTGGCTGTGCTTTTAACTTTTCTTTCTGTATTTTCGGATTTATTTTCTGTAGATTCAGCAACATCACTCTGAACATTAAAATATTATATAAACGTTAAAAAGTTCGTAAAATACCTAGGTAAGTACTTATTTTTACGATTGAACGTGACGAAATCGAGTTTTAGATTTTCAGGTGGAAGTGAAGCACAGGCTAAGCGCTTCGCGTTTAATGCATGCAAGATATTTTACGCTCCTAATTCCTGTCTAAATTGATATATTTTTTTAAAACGGTCAGACAAGCGTTGTAGCGCGGGGCCCCTAAATCCGCGGGGCCCGTAGCATTTGCTACTCTTGCTACGTGGCTAATCCGGCACTGCCTTGGTCTTGAATCTAACCTCATCCCACACCGACATTGGGAATATTGAAAAATATTTGCATGCATAGACAAAATTATTTAACTTCATACTTTGCGACCGGGCGCTTGCTCACGCAAAGAAACATCGAACCAATGTTTCCGGAATTAAAAACCCACAAGATCACCTAACCTAAAAACCGAACCAAAGAAGTCAAAATATAATTTAAATCTACATTAATATTATAAAGAGTAAAGGTTTGTATGTAAGTATGTTTGTAACGAATTGGCTCAAAAATACTGGACTGATTTTAAAAATTCTATCACCATTTGAATGCTACATTATTACTGATTAATATAGGCTATTTTAATTGCAAGAAAAAAATAGGATCCCGGAAATAAATGTCCACCCGTGCGAAGCCGGGACGGACCGCTAGTACCATATAAAACTCACAGACAAACATAAACACAATGTAAGGTAATAAAAATGAATATTGCATGCGACAGCCACTGATGACAAATGCAAATTGAGTTTGCAATTATACATCGAGCCTACACGTACGCCACGCCTGCAATCGAAAACCCAATATAATTTTGCCATATGCGAATTAGTTCTATAGAAATACACGATGCGGTTGATTTAGAATTGTTGTGAATCAATTTGACGTGGTTTTAAGTGCGGTTTTCGTTATTAGCTAATTAATATAGTGTTCAAACGGTTGGTAGTATTTGTTGATTTTATTTAAAGGCCTTGGAAGAGTAATGGAGCATTAATATCTATATCTATATTTATATATCTATATCAGCCCATATACGTCCCAGTGCAGGGCACGGGCCTACTCTACAATCGAGAAAATCGATTGAGAGTGGCTAGGCCATATAGTCCACCACGCTGGCCTAGTGCGGGTTGGCGGACTTAAAATTCTTTAAAATCGCTACGGTATGCAGGTTTCCTCTCGATGTTTTCCTTCAATGTTAAAGTGCGTGGTGATTGACTATCAATACACACATAACTCCGAAAAGTAAGAGGTTTGCCCTGGGATATGAACCCGCGACCACCGTGAACATGTAGGCAGCCGCGTTTGGTCCGTTACCTACAGGCCACCACGCAATTCGCATTAATATAGTCAGCTTAAAACTACAGTTTTAGATATGGATAGAGGTGGTAAAACGTAGTTTGACCAGCGCGGAATCGAGTACCCGTCTGCCACATGGAGGCAGTAACTACTATATAACCAGAGATATTTTTGTATTTGACGAATTAGCCACGCGGTTAAGAAAAAATTACTTAAGCAATTGAGCATATTTCTAACCTTAATTACTTCTTGAAATCTGAGCTTCAAATATTTATCATCGATTAAATATGATTTTCTATTCCCTATAATTCACAAATCCTGAATATTACAAGTCAGGTGATGTTAAAATCTTGATACCTCTGCTCCAACATACGTGTAGTGTAAGCCTTGTGAGCACAAGTAAATTACTTGCGAACAATTTCCCAATGTGGTTTGGACTTACTAAGGAATATTACGCAGCTTTTGTAGTGTCATGAATGTCTCTACATACCCTTTGTAGGATCAATATCCCATACTTAATATTCAATGCCAAACCTATGTTTGGAATTAAATATTAAGCATGACTGCCTCGGTGGCGTAGTTGTACTACGGTACAATTACAACACTAAGGTCTCGAGTTCGAATCCCGGGTCGGGCAAAGTAATATTGGATTTTTCTATTCATTATCAGCCCCGAGTCAGGAGTTCGTGCCCCATATTGCGATAGGCTCGCCCCCTATCACATCTTGGGACGGATAATACAAGACGAAACGTGGGTATTTCAACGAAATTAAAAGGTCAATGTAGGCATAAAAATCCCAAAGGCAAACATTTTAAAGAAAAAACTGTACGTAGAAAGTTATCCGTGAATAAAATCGTAAATGTAATGTAATGGATAAATTATTTATAAAAAGTTATTAGAATTTAAAAATGATGTAGTTAAAAAAATTAACAGAAACAAATAAGGCATAGGCTACTTTGTGATTACTTATAAAAATATTAATTAAATCATTGTAATATTTTATCCCCTATCACATCGTGGGACGGAACATGCAAGGCGAAATGTGGGTGTCCTAGTGGCGCCTCTGCCTACCCCTTCGGGGATAAAGGCGTGAGTTTATGTATGTATGTAATATTTTATTCTGTATATTTTCCATTCTGATTAAAATATGATTGAAAAAAAAAAACAGTTTAAAATTCGTAACTCTCTAATAAACTTTCAAAGTAAATAAACGTCTTAATTAATTTCGTATTTGCGAACGAAATTGCTTGTTCTAAATTCAAATATTCGTGTAAGGGCACGCGTTCATTACTACAGACAATATTCAATTAAGCACCTGTGTCCAACTGTCCAAGTTACTTTGTAAAACATAACGTCCAGCCGAATTGAAACATTCAAATAGTCCCGCGTGTTTCGGCTACATTCGCGCACGAAATTCAATTATCGGAGTATTTTTTCGATTCTCTAAAAATATTTTTGCTTTTTTCTATTCGTTTTCTGGACAAGTGTAGATTTAGAAAGTGCTTTCGTAGCATGAGTATTTTATAGTCAGTAAATTTTACAGAATTCTTGGTTTACTGAAGAAGGGTCCGCGTAATTGGCGCACTTTTAGAGTAGGTTGAGTTTTATTTAAGAACACTATAGTAGTGTATAAAAAATAATGTGCAGCACAAGAGACAACCCTATTGTATAAAAGATAAACACATGTTGATGCTGTTAGTAACAAAAAACTCTTAACATCAGATAGCCAAAGCTGAAAAAAATAACCATTGGGTATATTGATCCTCCCTACCCCCTAATATCTTGAGAGGCTGGCAAACCACATACAACCGAAGAGTCTATTTATTTATTTTGTCGTATATTTCCATTAACAGCAATAATTAAATATCACCAGGTGAGCTGTTTCCTCTTTTACCGGAGAAAAGCAAAGCGGTTTTATATGACTATTATAATATTTGAATATATGTTCGATTGTACATTGAGTTTAAGAATAAAACACGTGAAACATTCGGACCAGACGTTGCTTCGTTCATAAAGTATTCAATTGGATTCGCCAAACAGCGTCTATCCAGCTTGAATCCCAAATAGCCGCAAATAAAACACAATAACAGCGCTTAGCTCGTCCGGCTTCGTTAGGGTTGCCACTTAGCTTTAATAATAAGTTTTAATTTATAAAAATAAAGGTGCAAAACTGAATGTTTTTTCAACTTAATTCTACAGAACACTCTAAGTGATTGGTAAGGTATTGTGTGCTACACTTGAAACATTTCTTACGGGTCCTTGTAAATGAAAGCTTTTGTTTTTTATTTTTTTGTTCAGCTCTGTTGTAAAAAAATATGGGCAAGAGCGAATCAATCCCTCAGAAGATCCGTTTTAAAAATGTATATATTTTAAAAATTATAAACTATCACTAATACGACGAGTCATTGAAATACTATTATTATTACATTAACTTATAGCTTTGTTTTGAGCTAGAAGATGTTCGGTGAAATATGTTAATTAATTATATGCCAGATATTTGTATGGCCATAGGGCATCTAAGTTTTATGACCAAATTGTATTTTCCAGAGCTTGTTGTGAGGGTAACAAGTAAAACGGCCTAATTACATAAGTTCCACTGTAGTAAATAGGCTTAAATACCCTAGATTAACAGATTACAGTTTAAGAAATAAATTAGTTTTGCCTCCATTTACAAGCTATCTATTTGTACTCGCCGAAACAATATCTTTTAAAGTGATTCAAATATTTTTGTATGTTTTGTTCACTACACAGTACATCGCACGAAATATTCTAGCAAGAGGAGTTTCCTGTGGTTTGAATTTAAATAAACTGAGGACTATTAGTGTGTTGTTGCACTAAGATTCTTCTTGTTTTAATTTCATGAGGTGAATGAAACGTAATTCGTGTTTATTGTTCATAATTTCAAGTAATTTATGATTTTACGTTAAACTGCCAGTCAAGCACTAAAACTCGGGATTTTAAGATATGTATTTTTACTAACAGAAAACTTACACCAAGAATCAAAACTCAAAATTAAAAATCGTATTCGAACCTCCCGGTTCACAGCTCATATAATATTACTTCTATATCCCTGAAGGATATTTAAGGACACCTGCACCGAACCCTTAATTGCATGTAGGCAGCCCTACGGATATCTAACAGACGCCACGCGGCACAAAGCTGTGCTGTGGATGCGCAGGGACAATAGCCGCGCCGCGTGAGAGATAATGTTTTTCATAACGCAACTGAGCTTAATGCTACTCCCGTCGCGGGACCCAGTCGCACTGATAGAGCTAGATATCGTGTCTAGGTTTACTATTGCTTTACTATGATATTAATGTTCTGGTGAATGCATTAGAAGTTTTGCAAAGCCTGTTTTTACTTTACATTAGTTGGTATGCCTCGGTGGCGTAGTTGTACTACGGTACGACTACAAAGCTGAGGTCTCGGGTTCGAATCCCGGGTCGGACAAAGTGCTATTGGATTTTTCTATTCATTATCAGCCCGGAGTTAGGAACTTCTGGGAAAAAGGCGTGAGTTTATGTATGTATGTATGTATGTATTAGTCGGTATACGGTCGGAATTGTTAAATGTTTACTTTACATTTAACTTCTTGATTACTTTACAGTTTCCGTGGTCACAGAACGAACGGAGAAATTCCACGATAAAATTAGTTTTATTTCAAGCCAATTCAATTAATTACAGGCAGTATATACGAACAATATAATCTGTGCAACACAGCCAACTGTCATGTACAGAAATGAGTAGCGGATACCGTTTGATCTCTGTTCATTATCTGCCTTTACAGATAACGGACGCGTCGCTCACACTGTGTGAATATGGCTTTCCTATTACATGTGAAAAATATTACAGAGATAAATGGGTACAAAATTGCTCCTTTGAATACCGAGGTAAACCGTGGAATTATTGTCTTTAAGTGTGTGTGTGGTTATAATATTCCTTTTTTTACCTTTGAAGGGCATGCTGGTAAATGGTGACCACCGCATATTCATTTCTCGCACATAGGTAGGTACGTAAACAGAAAAAGGAGGGAGAGACATCGATGGACATTGTATCCAGAGTAACTACTGAACATATTGAGACTTAACCTCTTATGTCTCAGGATGACGAGCGGAGTGGTATGCCAAGCATTTCTTTGTTATTCGTGGTATTGTTTAGATTTCTACTAACCATGAGCGGTCGTATAGCTTACCATCAGGCGAATGGCATGCTCGTCACACTATTCATCGCAATAAAAAAAGAGAGGATTCTTTTTCGCCAAACGATATGGTTCCAAAAGGCCTGATAGTGCTGTGCAATCTAGAGAGTTCATTGACATAGCTATGCCAGCTTAATCGATCGGGATATACACAGGCTAAACCCAAAATACCAAGTAAGTAAGTACCCTGAACCGACGAGAATGCATGAAGAGATTGATGAAAGTAGACGAATCGAAAGTAGTATGTCAAGATCGAGCAAATTGAAGATCCATAGTCTCTGTGTACCCCTATGGGATACAGGCGTGACGTTTATGTGAGTATGTAAACCCAAAATGCGACAATATGCCCGTGTCACTCTCATGTATCACATTGAGTTGATACTCCTAGTTAATTTATGACATGACAAGAACGATTTTTTAGACTAGCGCGACAAGACTATTATGAACCATCATCACATGTTCATTTCGAAATGAAGTAATCCGCTAGAGAACTAAAGTCAAGAGAAGTGGGCGGGCCACGTCTACCGCCGGACAGATGGTCGGTGGAGCTGACGTGTATTGGAGTGGAGACCACGCTTAGATAAAAGTAGTGTAGGACGTCCTGCAGCACGATGGACCGACGACTTGAAAAAAGCGGCGGGTAGCAGATGGATGACGGCTGCTCAAGACCGGGATGGTTGGCGCTCACTTGTAGAGGCCTACGTCTAGCAGTGGACGGCGACAGGCTAAGTATATCACATGTTCAATTGAAAGTGTTTGCCCATGAATGTCGTTTATACCCAAAAGTCCTAAATTTCCTATTTTTTGTACTATAAGTTAACCCGTCGCTAACACTTCAACCGCTCCTTAAAATATTCCCAGTGACTCGCGCACCGCGGTGACTCCACGCTTTATATTTTTACGACATAAAAGCAACTTTCAGCTGGATAATGGTTTTTAATGTTAGTTGTGATTTCGGTAAGCCTTCCCCATTGAAACACACCAAAATTGGCGCAATGAATAAGCAAATATCATTCTTAAAATAACAATGGTCTCACAGACCCTTCGGAAAGGGTTGAATAAAAGGCGGATTTATAGGGAATGAATAATTGATGCTCCCTTTGAGATTTTGGGCACTCGTATTTGTCTGGGAATTTGTCTATATTGAAAGAACCTATGAAAATCCGCATGAGAGGAAAGGTATTGTAGATAGGAATGAAATTGGATGAAAATATTAGAAAACAAATTTCAGCAAAGAATTTTTAGACGAGAATTTTCACCCTTTGTACATCGTCGACGGCTAGGAGTAAGCGTATAATAAATTATATTTCACTTTGTTTCTTTCTTTTGCTCAAAAATATTTCATATAAACGATACAAACGTCAAAAATTTCTTCTTCCGTCAACTTGATATGTTCATAGCATAGCTTGTGTTGTATTGTATAGACACCTTTAACACGAAAACCGAACTGCAAAACAAACACTCATCACATATTTAAATGAACCGCAAAACAAAAGTCTTTCAATAACAGTCGCGGCCAATCATAACAATATTTAAAAGTGATATAAAATTTCGCATGTCAATCAGAATATCCAATTTTAACCCGCCACTTGCAGTGAGCTCGGTTTTAATCATTCGCCAAAACGATTCACGTTGAAAACAATGGAAACGGTTTCTTGTATACTTGCACGAGTAGTATAAGTACTTACTTTCAATTTAACCCTTTGCTTTGACGTGGTACCGGACTCGAATGCGTTTTGTCTAGTTTTCCGTTGCAGGGTTTCATAGTTTAGCTTGAATGCTGTCGATATTAAACCTTTTGAATTTATTTATTCTTGACAATTTTAAGTAAATATCATGCTGCTTTCATGTGATGGAAAGTTTTAAGAAGGATTTGTTTAACAGTGGGCTTTTGTGGCTAAGGATTATGATGGTGATGAATTGTTTATTCGTCGGCGATCTTCATAGGCTCATAGACAGCATTCGGAATATATATATATTTTTTGCCTGCCACTCTATCACTGAAGATGCAGTGGATTGGTATGAAGACGATACTTTAGAGAAAGCTGGGCACTGCAGCACAAACATGAATCTTAATGAATCTTAAGTCGTAAGATTCATTCTGTGTCTTAAAGCTTGTAATTATTGGCATAACAATCTAACAACTATTCCTTTCAGAAAACCAAATTAGATTTCAGAAACCTCATTAGCTCTAAAACGCCACCGCTAAACTGGCTATTACTTTAATGAACGCCATGTGCGTCCTAAACTGCATGAAGCCAGCAGAAGTTAAAATTATTCTAAATGGTTGGATAGTGGATCCAAAAACAAAATATGAATTTAGATAGAAATATAAAAGTGATTAAAACACCCAAAACCCAGACATTACTTTCTGTCTATCTTACAGAAAACAAAGGAATAAAGAACGAAACATACATTATCAGTTATCATTGCTCTTCGGCATCTCAACTATGGATGCATAGCATGCCTGTGCCAATATCGGGCTTTTGACAGCTTCAATCACAAACGCAACAACAAAGCCATCAACGGTGGTTAATGACATATCTGTAGCGTCTCGATGGAGGCACCCCATTCAACCTGTAGATGGTACTGCGTGTGGTACTAGTTGCCAAATGGCGCCAATCTCATCAATTATCACTAATAATGGTTATGGCAAATCAGTTACTATGTGCTACTAATGGAAACTAATTTAAAGATATTGTATCACATTGAACATCATTCTTGTGATTTTTAATATTTACTAACATCTTAAGGTTACTAAATATTATTATTTCACATACATGTTGTTTAACATTTTAATTGAGTTTCGTTATGAAACGTTTCGGGTCTCTAATATTGCGTAATGGTAGAGAAGGAAGACGCTCGCCTCAAGGAAAGTGATCGCCCATACCAGGGCTTCCCAAACTTATTTCTACTGTAAAGACCTTGAGAATTTGCAATGATTTTACGACGCCATCAGATCGCTTTGGCTCCATCGATCAATTATACACTAGATACACAGTTCCCTGTAAATATTCCTTTAAAAAGTGGCACCGATGCATTGAAACAAAAAACTGAACAAGAAGATCACAAATTAACACAAATTTCACCTTATTCCTGGGGCATAAAGTCCCTTTTTGAATGAGACGTCCTCGAAAGTAATAAAATTTTATGACTTTAGTTGGACAGCGGAATAAAGGGCGCAATGGAGTCGAATTGTTACATATTTTTCTATGAATTAACATGAACATAAAAATCTACAATATAATAGGTAAAGTTATTACCTATTGTATTGTAATAATGAAATATGATATGTAAAATGTGATTATTTTGTAAAAATGATAAATCGAAAATAATAATAAAATAATTATTTTTTTTGGTTTTCTGTTTGTTATTTTTCTGTGTACAATAAAGATTTAAATAAATATATATACTTAAGTTTATTTTTCTTTTACATTATGTTAAATGTTGTACAAATATGGCAAAATCATGAACAAATGAAACAAAAATCGTTGACACACAACTATTTTTTTTATATTTACTTCACAATGTCTCCTTTTAATATATTTTAACATAGTCTGTACATAATATAATCAATTCTGTAATCTGTAATAAATATTTCTGATGTAAATTTTTAATATACAGGGTATATCAAGACCGCGACCGAAAACAAAGCCAGGTGGTATTAGTGACTTCAGACACAATGCAAATAAAAATTTCGCAAAAAAAATCGACAACTTTTTTTTTGTAAATTTATACTTATCGACGAATTTGGGTGATATTTACATAGTTTTCCTAAAATAAACATGTAAGCCTCTTAATTATTGAACACGTAATGGTACGTAAGGGTTTAAATTAGTATTTTCGCAAAAACTAGGTATTTACAACCCAAACACGACGATTTTTAAAAAAATCTAAAAAAATATCTGTCACTGTTTTGGCGAAATTTTTATTTGCATCGTGTTTGTAACCACTAGAAGTACCACCTGGCTTCGTTTTCGGTCGCAGTCTTGAGATACCCGGTATAATAAGTTTAAATTATTTAAAATTAGGAACTAAAAAAATACAAAATAAAACTACTCTATGTATATTCTGTTCCAAATCATGACGCTACTCATCCTTGTCTATTTAAGCGTGTCGAAAGAGACAACTGCGAAGCAGCGCTTGTTGATTTTAGGTTTCTAAATTAATTTATATTTAATTATTGTTACTCAATTTCACATATTGATTAAAGTAGGAAGCAAGTAAATTAATTTTACTTACCGAAAATACGAAATCCCATGAGTTTTAAGCTTTGTAAGCGTGTTGTTTTTGCACTTTTTTACGGAGCATTTAGGCATTGTCACAAGCAACGGTCGGCGCGCGACTGAAGGCGAAAGAGTGCTTACTCGTGATTTAAGCACTCTTTTTCGGTGCCATTTTTCAAGCGCTCATGTTGTATCTAGTGTATAATTGATCGATGTTTGGCTCACTCGACTCGGTCGAATCGACACGCGACGCCCCTGGGACTGTTTGGGAAGCCCTGGACTATAACATCATATTGAGAAATCGTAGGGTAGCTGCCGGATTTTTATGAATGAAAGGGGCATGTGTGTTATCCTTTATAAACATTATATTCTTACCTCTAGACTTCGCATACTAAGTCGTCGAAATTACTAACATCGAATCATTATAAGTAATAACATACTCTCTCTCTCTCTCTCTTTGGCCACAGGAAGTCTATTGCTGAACATAGGCCTTCCCCATAGATCGCCACCCTGACCCCATAGACCTGTTGGAGGTGGACTGCATCCAGCGACTTATGTTAAATATAAAATTAAGACTATTATAATGACCTCTACTTGTCTTCATCTTTCAAAATCATGTTCGAAATTACAACAAACATTCAACAAAACTATACATAAACCAACACATAAGAATACAAATCGAATACAGAATTATCACGGGAAAAGCAAAAACGTCAAAATCTTGAGTAATGCAAACACCATTTGGAATACACTACACACATTTGGGCGCGTGCTCTAGATCTATTTGCCGCCGATGGAAATTGTTATCGAGCGCTCACTGATGTCTCTACGTGATATGACTTAGGAGAGGCGACAAACGGAAATATTGTGGAAATAGTTTACGGCGTGGAAATTGAATACATATACAGGGTATATCAAGACTGCGACCGAAAACGAAGCCAGGTGGTAGTATTAGTGACTTCAGACACAAAGCAACTAAAAATTTCGTAAAAAAATCCTCAATTTTTTTTGTAATTTTTTACTTATCGTCGTATTTGGGTGATATATACATAGTTTTCCTAAAACAATTATGTATACTTCTTTATTTTTAAACACGCAATGGTAAGTAAGGGTTTAAATTACTATTTTCGCAATAACTAGGTATTTACTACCCAAACAAAATGATTTTTAAAAGGTTGCAAAAAATAATCTGTCGCTTATTTTGCGAAATTTTATTTGCATCGTGTTTGTAACCACTAAAACTACCACCCGGCTTCGTTTTCGGTCGCAGTCTTGATATACCCGGTATATAGCAAGAAGGATAGACGTGAGCGGTGAAAGAGATACAAACTGGTAAAGCCATAAATCAAGGCTTAGAGAAAATCATAGGCCGACTCGACCAATGTTCCCCAGAAAACGGAAGCAACGTCTTTGTTGTTGCATTTTGTTTGGTGAGTGAGACTGCAGAATTTCGGAAGCTTGTTAAATATTCGTGTTTGCCCGGAGAACGATTACCGTCCATAATTCAGAAAGTGTTATACACCGTTATACATAATTAAGTCACGCTCGTGTACTGTGTTAGGGGTTCAAATTATGTATGTTTACTAACGAAAAAATCAGTATAAATGTCGCCCGATGTATAGTTGACAGCCTCCGTGGCGCAGTTGGTTAGACGCCGGCTGTGAAACGAGGCCGGGGGTTCGATCCCCACACCGAGACAAATGTTTGTGAGGCCCACAGATATTTGTCTCGGGTCAGGGTGTTTGTGGGACCGAAAGGTCTCTCGTAGTGTCTTATACCCACGACGCAAGACTTCATTGATCTTAATGTGGGGTCAGGACTATGTATGTGACTGTTGAGTGTATTTATTTATTTATTATTTATTACTTTCTGTAATCTACACTGCAATTACGTGGATTTCGGTCACTTCTGGTATTAAAATGGGTTTAGTCCTATCAAAATGACGTGTAAACATTGAATTAAACGTAGTACAGTGAAGCCAGCGCTAAGCGAGCGAGCTTGGTTAATGGATGCGGTGGGGGCCGGAGGTGGGCGGGGGGTCCGGGGGACAAATGGGCCCCGCTGTCGGGAAGTGTTCGTCGTTTGTTAACCCCCGCACCTTGAATTTTAACTCCTTCACCTTGCAGTAATGACCTCAGTTTATTTAGTCAGTTTAATTTAAATGCTGACTGTTCTGCATTCATAAGTTAGTCTTCCGTTCATAGTGAGTAAGTAGAGCGTTTCGGTTGTTCTCTGCTAATGTGCTACCCGATTTATATTGTAGGAGCGCTTGATGTCAGAATCCTTTACTTTATTTTATGCATCTTACAGAATAATTGTTTATACTATTCTTACAATGTCTGCTTTTTCAACATGGTTCTCGGTGTTAATACGCGGTTATATGTATTTTCCAATCGATAGAACTACATAAAAATAAAATGACCCTCCTGGAAATCGAACGAAAAACATCACAGTTAACACCTAATATAAGCATTTTATAAACTACTGACGCAGTTAACGAATTCGAGAAACATAACAAAAAAACACAACATTGGTCTCAAAATACACAATCCATATTGCTCATAATTTGAACCTTAAAAATACAAAATTATGCAAACAAACGGCCCTTGTAACGATATTTAACTTGTAATATAATTCACGAAGAAACAAATTTAGTTATAAATTATTTACAATCCTAATAATAGCTCGTAAACCCAAAATGGCCGCTAAAGTTAGGACAAAATAAATTGTACTACCAATAATTATAAATACGAAAGTTTGTATGTTTGTGTTTAGTTTTTTCACACAATAAAGTAGGTACAGATTTGAACATAGATCGCTTACTTTGACAGTGAAGGAAAATAACGGATGAGAATCTGCAAATTTGGTCCATTACAGGTATTTAAAAGTTATGTAACTTTTACCAACAGTATTAGACCAGCATGGTAAACTAAAAGGTATTTGAAAGCCTCCGTGGCGGAGTTGGTTAGACGCCGGCTGTCAAACGAGCGGCCGCGGGTTCGATTTCCGCACCGATACGTATGTTTGTGTGAACCACAGGTATTTGTTTCGGGTCTGGATGTTTGTGAGGCCAAAAAATCTCTCATAGTTTCTGATACTCACAACCTAAGACTCGACCTCAGTGTGGGGTCCGGACTATGTATGTGACTGTTGGGTGTATTTATTTATTCCATTTTCTTAGCTTGGTGTCAGGTAATCGGCCGTAGAGTAATAAGTCAAAACATTAGTCATTTGCAAGTATAGATAAGTCAAGAGCATCAAGAGAAAGATAGTTTATTTAGTAGACAGTATCATAATTACGATGTATGTGACTTTTGTGTGTCTAAAAATAATATACGCAACATTTAATTCCGGAATAAACAGGTTTCTAGGAAGTTTTACATGGACAAAGCCAAGCGCGAAAGCTAAAGTTTTATATGTTAAAACAAAATCAATTTAAAGTTGTTTGTTTATTGAAAAGTAACTTTAAGATATTAAAATTTTGTTGCGTTTATTTAGCGCTGTAACAATCTTAAAAGATATTTCCAAAGTGAAGTAAAGTTTTAACAGACTTCGTATAAATTATCTGGCAATTGGGTGAGTTTCCAGACGGGGATTAAGATTAGAAAATACTGAAGTTCATTGCCATATTAAAGGCAAAAAGATCAATATTGTTTAAAGCTAAAAATGTCTAATTAATCTTTATGATTTTTAATTTCATGAACTTACTTAATTTACTGGAGTACCTACAATTTTAGAAATATTAAAAAAGTTTGTGCGGATCGTTGGATGTTTTTCTTTCATGCAAAAACGACTAAAGTGTTTTACATGAACATTATAATATAATAGTACACACATCAAAAAACATATCTAGGTTATATTTTAGGTCATGAGATATACCTGATCAGAACGAAGCAGAGACTAAAACATAGGCAAATAATGTAAGGTTATAAATAAATATAATCTGCCCAATAAAATTCAAAACAAAGCAATTTCCACTTTCTGTTGTCCTAAAAATAGATTTACCAAAGTTTTACTTACACAAATAAACACAGTTAGATATAATATGCAGTTAATTATAAATTCTAATTGGTCTGTGCGACTTAGCTTTCAGCCCTTTGACCGTCGTACCGAGAGTAAATTTACTTTTAATGTGACTTATTTATTTGAGTAAACGGACTAATTAAAAGATTCATTAAATTTACTTATATTATGACAACATCAAAGGAAAGTATATTTCATTTTGTTGATAATATCAATTATATTTAGGCTTATTAGCATCGGTCCTGTAAAATAAAAAATTGTGTATTTTTCGCTTCTGGGTTCCATGTCCAGTTTTTTTTTTCAATGAATGGTGAGCATGCCATTCGCCTGATGGTAAGCCATACGACCGCTCATGGACAGAAACATAACCAAACAACACCATGAATTACAAAGCAATGATTGGCATTCCACTGATTTCGCCATTTTGGACTGTCTAATCATAAAACCTAGAAGAATAGGTGGACTACGGCTTAAGTACCATCACATATTATGGAGGCTAGTATTCAGTGGTGGGTCATATTTTTATGATATCAAATTATCTATAAAACTTAAGTGCATATATTTTTTGTATCCAAAATCTTGTAAACGCATACTTGGCCTGATGATCAAATTCAGACCAAAATTAACAATTATAGGTTAGACTTACGACGACAATTTCCCGTCAATAATGGTATCAATTGTTACGGGAAATTACATATCTGAATATCTGACGTTAATATTGCATACATATATATAATTTGATTACATCTAATAGCTGCAAATTGAGGGAGAAATGCAATGTAGCCAATACATAAAAAATATGTATATACGAGTATCCATCTGCTCTTATCCCCCTATCTCTTCAGCCACAGGAAGTCCAATGCGAAACATAGGCCTCCCCCTAGTATCTCCAAATTGACTTACTGGAAGTGGCCTTCATCTAGCGACATCCTGCAACCTTAACCTGATTATCCGTCCACCTTATAGGCGGGCGTCCGACACTTGGCTTGCCTCCACTCGTGAACTTT
This sequence comes from Deilephila porcellus, assembly GCA_905220455.2. NCBI lineage: Eukaryota > Metazoa > Arthropoda > Insecta > Lepidoptera > Sphingidae > Deilephila > Deilephila porcellus. Next base: position 13,263,730 of record LR999974.1, read on the forward strand.
TCGGCTCTTACCAGAATTATGATTATAAATTTACCATTACCCTATTGAAGAATTCCGAAGGTATGTGAAGTTTGTCAACGGTATAAACCAAATGGGGAACTCTCGAAAGGGTTGAGGTTGGGCAGGGAGTTGATCGTGAAATTAGCCAAATTAATTTTGTTACATAGCTGAAATTGTCAACGTGGGATAAGGCCAAACATTGGCTTGGCGTTTAAAATTAACTATCTGAGTAGTCTCAACCACTATTTGTTCTTTACAAATGGGTACATACTCCAACAGACTACAAGATAAAGAAGACACTAATGGTAAAAAAACTAAACTCACAATAATTCCATTTGACTTTTTACAAGCTCTAAGCGAGCAGCCGTTATGCCAAAAGTAATATCATACCCCATCACGACCGACATTATGGGGCAAATTATAAGCCACGAACACGCATGTAAATGGTTCTTTGAATTTTTACCCCTTATCGTCGCCCCATCAACTTGTAAATGAGGGCAATTTTGTATGTTGATATAACATGACTATGGCTAATTTCAATGAGTAACAAGTCCACACCTTAAAAAAATATTTTTTTTATAAAGTGTATGGTACGGAAAGAAGAATTTAAATAACTAAGTAAAAAAATAAATATGTATATATTTTTTAATCAACGAAGAATGTCTAAGAATGTTTAGTACAATCATAAAATTTCAGATGCACAGCCAAAATGACGAAGAAACGCTTTTTATTAGATCGGTCACACCCTGAACAAGGATAGGCCAAGTGTACTTTTTTATAGCCTTCGCAGGCAAACGAGTATGTGGCCTGCCTGATGATAAGCGGTCACCGCCGCTCACGGACCTTCGCAGTGCCAGGGATCTAGCACAACTACCGCAAAGAGAGTACTACTATCTTTAAGCCTCGCTAAGTAAAAAGGGAAAAAAATGATAAAAACAGCATGTATAGCTTAACTGAACAAAGTGTTGATCTTTGGTCTATAGTTCCCCTTTAAGCATATATTAATATGCGTAAAAATATAACGTTATTTTATTCAAGAAAAAGTGTTAGACTTGGACATAGAGTTGACCTGACGTAGAAGACATCTACATTCCCTGGTATACGTAAATGAACTGTTCTTGGTGTAAACTGCAATAACGCGTTTTTTCAGCCTCATCAACGAAATTTTAACCAAGCGATCACGAAGAAATGTAAATTCTTTTTATAGCAAAACGACGCCATAAGCAGCGGAAAAATCAAAATCACTTGAAAACGTCGAGAATTCAGGGAAAATATTGATCAAGATGTATGAAGCATGAGTAATAGTTATCAAGCAAAGTGAAGGGCCACGGACTTGCCTATTCCTATTCGATGTAGGCAAAGACTGGTGGTAGGTCTCTCATATGTGAGAGGCCGCCTGGGTAGGTACCTCCGCAATGTCTATTTCTCCCGCCAAACAGCAGTGTAAATGCGCTGTTGTGTTCCGGTTTGAAGGACATTGTAGCCAGAGTAACTACTGGACATATTGAGACTTAACATCTTATGTCTCAGGATGGCGAGCGCAGTGGAATTCCAAGCATTGCCTTGTAATTCATGGTGTTGTTTGGTTTTGCTACTGTCCATGAGCGGTCGTATCGCTTACCATCAGGCGAATGGCATGCTCGTCTCGCCATTCATTGCAATAAAAAAAAAAGACTGGTACAGAATTAGTATAGGTAAATGAATAATCCGAAGGTATGTCGTAACTTTTCCCTCATAACTTGAGTCCGGTACAAGCGATCGAGCGACACAAACGACTCCTGACCCCAATTAAACTACGATGACGAGACAAAAACAGCATGCGACGTTAAAACGGCACGTGCCTACCTTGCTATGGTCACACCATGCCAAAGAATAATACACAAATTTTAATATTCATAGGGTTTATTTACTCCTTGGAAGAGAATGATCAATAATAGGTGTCGAATTTTTTATGATCAATGTAGCGAGAAATTATTTCATTTCGTGTTTAAATTAGTACCACAAAAGCCGCGGATGATCAGCTGGATTACCTCAGAGAAATTACCAGAAGCATTAAAGATATGTCTTGCGTTTTAATTATTCTGTGACCTGTATTACCCATGCGTGGCATATTAAAATAAAGTGACATTGTTATAAAGAAACAATCTAAAGTTGTTTTAAAGAAATGACCCCTCTGTAAAATCCTGCATTTTTTTATTCTCTGACAAATGTCACGCACGCCGACTTATGTGGGTTTAGCTTGTACAATTAAGAGTTATTACGGGGATTTAAATTAAACGTAGTTCTGTCCCTATCACGTTCTATCGTGCGGAAAAGGGATAGAAATAGTTTGAAATAACACACATTAATACGGACGGGTCCGTAATTTGTACAAACCATAATTCATAACATTTTCGTGATAGCATTGGATATTAGTTATCTCTCCATGAAGTTTGTTGTGAAGGGTCCGGGGTTAAAAGAAAATACTCATACGCGTTGCCCAGGCCTGGAATTTGGGTCGAAATTGGGGATAATTTTACCCCTTATCACATCTTGGGGTGTTACCAAATTTCGAATTGTAGTTGGTACTAATGGGACCTCTGGGTACCCCTTCAGGGATTAAGGCAAATTATGAAATGAAAATGACACATTGTTATGGACAATCTTGACATATTTTTGATACAGATTTATCAGATATTATTCGAATAGGAAAAAAACCTACCTTGGTGGCGTAGTTGTACGGAACGATTACAAAAGTGAGGCCTCGGATTTGAATCCCGGGTCGGAGATAGTGATTGGATTTTTCTATTCATTATCAGCTCAGAGTCACGAATTTGTGCCCGATATGGCTATAGGCTCGCGCCCTATCACATCATGGGGCGGAACATACAAAGCGAAATGTGGGTGTCCTGGTACCACCTCCACCTACCCTTCCTGGAAAAAGTCGTGTGTTTATATATGTATATGTTAGAGATCACACAAGTTTGATCCACGCAGGATGTATGCCATACGCAATGATGTTACTTATTTTATTGGAATTGCATCACAGTCCGACATGATTGACGTCTCGTAAGTTATCGGTTGCCATTGGTAATGTCTTATAGTCTGTCAGTAGAGTCTGTGATCGGTTTAATAATATTTAATGGTTTCTATTGCAAATCTTGCCCGGAACAGCGCCAAACGTGCGCACTGACTGATTAATAAGAATCATCATGTCGGACGGCAACGACGGCCATATAAATCGCAATCTGTATGAATCTGCGACATATATTGTATAGAAAAATAATGAGGTCTATGTCCAGCAATCGATAGGCTGATGATGATTAAAAATACAAAAACAAAATACTACAATTATAAAATTTTGCTACACTACATCTACGACATTAGTTTATCTTCACCTCCTCTGTACTATACCTCTGTAATAGTATAATTTATGTACAAGATCGGGTTAAGGAGACCGAACGGCTCGATTAACCACTACAGTCGAGTCGCACTTACCACGCTGTTCACTTTGAAATAGCTAATGGATTAAATTGAACTCACTCGTATCGTAAACGTTTGTTCAAACATTTTTGACGAGACGGGAGACAATATCATTTGTACGATCATTTTCTATGGAGTTTAAATCTTGTGACAGATTGAATTATTGGCGGTTTAAAAGAAAGAAAAAGAGATTTGGCAAAATTTCGAAAATACCATTTTTGTATTCGTTTAAACCAAGTATGTTGTTTTATCGCAGAATTTATCGCAGTTAAAATTTTAAAACGTCGTTTTAATAAAACTCACACAAAGTGTCCCAGCGAATAAAATACAATATCAACGAATGCTTCAACAATCAAGAAATAGGTGATTAATAAAAACATAAAAGGGAACCAGCAGCGGGTCTGAATCGGTATAAAGCGCACATTATTCAGTTATCCCATGAAATATACATGAAAGTGCGAAATTAGCCGAGCGCGGCGCGCAAATGACTATGCCGTTTTACATTTTTATTACCGCGACACTTTTCTTTTGAATTCATTCGCGCCAATTCGCGCTTCGAATGCCGTTTGCATTAAGTTTCAGTTATTATCTTGGCTTCATTAACTGTTATTACGGATATTCTCAGTAAATGTCGGCTGTTTCATACTCGGTCTGCACTTGATAATAAACGCATTGATATTCAGAATAGTTATGTTTTTGCCTCTACCCATTTGTTTTCTTTCTGGTATTGTCCCTCGAGTCACAACATCTTACTTAACAGTAACTTAGATAATCCTTACCTCATATTCAAGTACGTTTTGTTGTAGGTACAGATTTTTTTTAGTCTCACTATACCCGAAACAAATATTTGTAGATTGCCTACTCATACTTTTATTAACTTAATAGTAATGCAACCCGCATTTTAATACTGAGCATTTTAATCGTTGTTTCTCCAAATTAATATAAATTTCTAGCAAGAATATTAAATACTCTTTCAAAATTAAGGTAACGATCGGGTTGGCTTGTTTAAAAGGAAATAGATTTAAAAATGGAATGAGAAATTTAAATATGTAAAACAGTGGTCTTTTGATTGATAGCTTGATGTGAGTTCGGTTGGATTGTGAAATGTAATATATAGTCTATCTAAACTAAGAGGTTCCATTTGACGTTTCATACTTTTAACGTAAATAACTTTGTGCAGACGTAACCCACACAATTTCAATAACACTTTCCGTAAATCCATGGAATTATGAAGCTATTCTTATTTTATCACTAGATATACAAACCATAATCACTAAATTTAAACTAGAATCCTTTAAATAAAGCAAAATAACCATTTTAAACAACATATTATTTTTTCTAGACGTCATTGCAAAATCACCTCGTTAGGTCTTTTACCGGTAGAGTCGAGACTATTCAAACGCATTTGTATACGCATAATCGGTAAAAATATTTAAATAATCGAGCAGATATAAAAGAGTTGTGTTTTAATTTTTAAAAATACTGAACTTTCAGCTAATAACAGGTATGCTGTCAACGAACATACATCAATAAATAGTGAAATAATAATATTAATATAAATTAATTTATTATCAATTAATAGATTTGGATATTACAATGGAAATGAAGGCGGTATTGTAGGATACGCCACACATAGTGAGGAGGTTCCTCACTTTATATGTATTGTATTGTATGTATGTATCACGTGTTCATAAGCATGTGCGTGATGTGGACTGGACTCGAAAAAGTGTCTGCACCCGGGTGAAGCCGGGCCGGGCAGCTAGTAATAGATAAATCACTCCTTTTGTTCCTAAATAGTAAAGTGACATGCAATTGTTGATTCCTCATTAGAATAAAAATGTTCATGAAAAAATAAACGAAATGATGTAAACTGAAAATATAAACTGTAATCGATTAAGAAATACAAACAAATATTATCGATATCACTAAATAATCGGATATTGTAAGAACCGATTTATTTGACACCATCCCTATTTCCCAATGTCAAATGGAACTTCTTAGTTTAGATAGAGTATAATTTGATGTAAAACAATTGAAAATTATAAATACTTGAACGAGACGGAGTTTCATCCTTAGCCATAGAAAACCCTTCTTAGAAGCATAACTATCCAGATACAAAGAAAGTGGACTGTAATATGAGAACCTGAAGGCAATTCTTACAGTAGGTAGGAAGGGTAGCATTTATAAATTCAGTCACTCATAATCTAGGAAAATTTTGATAACTACTTCATCATACGTGAAGGCTATAAATTCAAGGCACGATCAAACCTCATCACATACAATGTTTTTCTAAAGCAGTCCTCTGGGCAAACATTGCCACCTCTACGAATATATAAATCATTTTTCCTCGTGTACGTGAGGCTTTCGCGAAATGTATGCTCGTGACAAACTACTTTAAGCATCCAGCTCTGACATTATTACATCGGCGCCATAAAATTGAATTTGTACTGAGAACAGAGATCGTTTAGTTTTAAGAGCTATTTTTATTTTTGCTCGGTAATGTCACTCCAATTATGAAATTTACTGCTGTATTAAATAGTGGCTACAGATTATCAAACCGACATGATTATGAAGATCTGTTTCTTAACAATTGGCTTGAAGCACTCAAAGTTATGACATGAAAGAAATACGTTTTGTGGACAGTAAAACTTGTAACTTGTCATATTGAAATTCTGGTGTAAGAGGTTCCAAAATAGAGATGACTGTCATTTTATTAAGTGGGTTATTGATATTAAGCTCTTCGATTTCCTGTTTATTTTTCAGGGAATTTTGAGGGTTACGCACACAGTGCCGATGTACTTACTCTGTATGATGTACTGTGGCTTTCTTAGGACGTGACCATACCATCTCAAACGACATTCGCCATCGCGAACACCAAGAATCTTACAAGAAGTCTTACGAAAATATACCTCGTTATTAGCTCGTAGACAGCCTCCGTGGCGCAGTTGGTTAGACGTCGGCTGTGAAACGAGAGGCCGCGGGTTTCTTCGGGCACCGAAACAAATGTTTCTGTGATACACAGGTATTTGTTTCGGGTCTGGGTGTTTTTGAGTCCGAAAAGTCTCTCATAGTTTCTGGTACCCACGACATAAGACTCGATCTAAGTGTGGGTCAGAACTATGTATGTGACTGTTGGGTGTATTTATTTATTTACTAATCAGCAAAACATACCAAAGGTATACCACATTAAAAACCGAAGTTTTAAGTAAATCCTGTATTATTCACGGTAAAATACCCGTTTACAGCATGTAGGATCACGCTTTTCGTCATATCTATACTCTCGCTGTCATAAAAATGGATTTACAACGGTTCAAGGATGCTTACCTTGGAATATTTTACTCGAAGTTTCATGCCACAATTTGTTTGCGGGTAAGAACATATTTTGCTGGGTTTTATTATAAAGTGATGTCTGTTTATGCATAAATATGTATTTACGGTAAAGGTACGTTCTTTCAAATTTTTATTACGGCATACATCAATTTACTTGGCTAATGTAGTATCTGGTTTTTAGGAAAATTGTTTGAAGTTACAACATTGCAAGTTCTTTTCGGTCTGTCAATATAATTTATGGTCCAGATTGCCCTATGTACCTCCCTACTATCATCCTATCTTTTCCACTATATCTAACTCTGCATCTACTGGTTCGAATTAAAAAAATATTTTATTATCGGATAGTACATTTTTCGAGGAAATCTAAAGGGTACTTTTTACCCCGAGAAAATAAACAGCGGGACTTTTGTCCCGGAAAAACTTTTTCTCGTGGGCGAAGCCGCAAACAAAATCTAGTATAAAATAAAGCAGTCACCCCTCTGAAGTAGGTGACTGTTGGTTCAATTTTATGCAAATATGTACCGAACAGCGCTGGTGTCGGACGCCATGTTTACCTCCTGCTGTATGCATATCCGCTTTAATATAAACACACTGGCACATTGTTCACCTTGGTTAGGTACGTGTCTTGGTGCTTTACAACTGGCTTTTCTGGCTGGAAGTCTTTTTATCCAAGGTTAGACCTCTTTAGTTCAGCGTTTTGTCACCCGCTTTGCTACTAAGGGAAGTGTACATTTGTAACTCTTATTCATTTTACCAGTTGGTTAATTTTGTTGTGAGTAGACAAGTTATACATAGCCGCAAACTCCCTTAGCCTCAATAATAAAATTATAAAGGGTAATGGTAATGTATATCTAGACTGCTACTGAAATCGAAGACAGGTGGTAGTTTTAGTGAGTTGAAACACAATGCAACTAAATTTTATGAAATAAACGGAAATAATATTTTAATGAAATATGAAGTACCGTACCACCTAAACTGGCAAATTTATCCCAAATGTATCTATCATCATGCTCCGTTTCCGGTCGCAATCTTGATATATCCTGTATAATAATACCAGCCCTGAGGCCATATACATTCCACCTCCTCCTCTAGCTCCTTAAGAACCAGAGATCAATTGAGAGGGGCTAAGCCACCACGCTGGTTTAGTCCTGAGTTTCACTTAACATCTTATGTCTCAGGATGACGAGCGCAGTGGAGTGCCAAGCATTGCCTTGTAACTCATGGTATTGTTTGGTATTGCTACTGTCCATGAGCGGTCGTATCGCTTACCATCAGGCGAAAGGCAAGGCTCGTCTCGTCATTCATTGCAATAAAAAAAAATGCTCGGTGTTCAAAATGCCACTGCCTGGCTCACAGGAGTTGCAGTAGCGGATGTCAGAGCCGGCAAAATGACTGAACAGGGAAATAACTGTGTAGTTTCCGTAAAGATATCATAATTCCACTTAATGTTTTTAAAAAGATGGACAAGGTAAACAGTAAACAGCACAAAAACAAGTTAATTGGATTGTTTGTTTAACCTGAGATATTTTGTTCATATTTACCCTCGTTGTTGACTACAAAGCCATCTTATCCTAATTATTCTGAACATCTTAATGGTCATCAATTTACTGAACGGAAAACAATTCGTTTATTGATTCAGCGCTGTTTACATTATGTTCCTCTTAATGTGTTTTCTAATTATTTCTTTTAGTTTAATTGGAATTACATGTTTTGTTTTATTTCACCTATTAAATAAATAACTAAATACACCCAACAGTCACATACATAGTCCTGACCCCACACTAATTTCGAGTCTTGTGTCGTGGGTTTCAGGAACTACGAGTGACTTTTCGGTCTCACAATTTAACTAAAATTTGAAATTAAACTTGACGATTGTAAAATAGTGCGCTTTTTTACTTATTTTCGTGTATTTATGTAACTATGTACTAGAACCAATGTTATCCTCAGCTTTAGACAAAATAATTGTCTGCTTCAAAACCAAATACAAAATTCATTTACAATTACTGACGGTCCTGTTTTTAAAAATTCATTCGATAGATGCATTGCCTTGGGATAAGCCAATTAATAATTTGCCATTTGAAAATGGTAGGAATTCCATTTAAGCAAAATATTACAAAATCCTCTGCTGTCTCAGTTCATAGCTTTCTTGTTATTTTTATTTCAGGTGTAGCGCTATCTTATGTGAAGCCAGAGTGTTTATTTCTGATTAAACGTCTGACCCAATTTTCAGGATCCACAATTGTAAAACCAATGGCTGTCTTATCCCTTTTAACAAAACCACCACTGTTTGACCGTCTTATAGGCCCGGTTATATCGCCCTTATTTCACAATAAAAACATTAATTAACTCAATTCCAGTTACATTAGGCAACCGAAAATGACCGCTAAGTAACCAATTTTATATGACCACTATAACTTTGACTATTATTTTTATACGGTTCGCTTTATGAGGGTAGTAAAGCGACTGAGATGATTATTACTTAAATCCAGCGAAACTCCATCATTTCGACTCCCACGTCACCTCGCATCTCTGAATATCACGCATAAAGCGCTTTTACGCACGATATAAAGCGCATTATGCGCTACAAAGTAACAAACAAACGCCACTGTACAGGGATGTATTAAAGGCAAAGTTAATTAACTTCAATCTGTGCGTTATACTTATTTTCAAATTTATTTTTCAAATGACCTTAGATTCACCACCGATGCGGTGGCTGAAAATGCCGAAGTAGCACTCGATTCCCCGATTAAATCGTGCAACCTAAACTCTTCTTGTTGATGTTTTTCAATTATGTATATATTTTATTGTGTTATGTAGTCAATTTTTAACCGTGATATAATATTTTTCCTTTCTTCCCATTTCGGGAAATATCATTGAACTTGCATATTGGCAGACATTACATCGGACTAAAAGCTTAATTTTAAATTATATCATTTCAGTTCGCCCTTGGGTTGTAGTTCAATTATGTCACCTAGAATCCGGTACTGTGTTATGACGTAAACATCTTTATAACTCATTCGGCGACATATCTGTTATAAAATGTTTTACATCTTTTGATGTATTACACGCACCTTTGCTATTTACATACGGATCGGCAAATTGTGTTTCCTCGTATATTGAAATTGTGAGGTGTCTCAACATCGAGATCAAAGACCAGGAAGCATCGTATTTAATAAGCCAATAATGTACGCGAACGTTTATAGAAAGACACCACTTCTTTTCTTAAGGGAAATATGTGTAAAGACGAGTCAAAAGTTATACTTTTATTTTTTATTTTGTTATACCTACTACCACAGTTTAATTTTAACTGCTTTACGCTGCCTTTTTTTACTGCGATGAATAGCGAGACGAGCATGCCATACATATGATTGTAAGTGATATGACTGCTCATGGAAAGTAGTTAAACCAAACAACACCATGAATTATAAAGCAATGCTTGGCATTCCACTGTGCTCGCCATCCTGAGACATAGCATGTTAAGTCTAATTATGTCAAGTAGATACTCTGGCTACAATCACCTTCAAACCGGAACACAACAGTGCATTTACACTGCTGTTTGGCGGAAGAAATAGATTTTAACTGCACATTTAGCGTCGTAATACTATTAAGTGTTGTTGCAGTAGTTTCTTGCACTACTTTTTTTTATAGTTTCAACATATTTCTGATATAAGTTGACGTACAAACGATTTCGTCATGTTAGTTTTATTTTGGTTGTTTTCGTTTTTGCCATCTTAATCGGTCACAATTATCGTAATCTCATTTAGTTAATAATTTAACTAATAAATCACGCTAATATTTATAATGGTAGTAATTAATATGAAAAAACAAAAACAATTCGCGAATTGTTTCTGTTACGTTCCAAATGTCCACGCATATTTTTCGTCACATATTACCCACACATGACGCATTTTACCCCATCACCAACATTTAAATAAAACAAAAATAAACACTACACATTATGATCCATAAAATAAAGCATAAAACGGCCTCTAAACACGAAACCATCATACAAAATATATTAATATGTAAGCCATAATCTATTCCGGGTAACGCTTGAATAATACATAGCGGTGAATTTTTTACACCGCGAACCCTTGATTCTGTGTTGCCATACTAACTTTATTAATTTCCTCGGACTTGTTTTTTTTATTATAATTGGTATTATATTTTTTCATGGAACGTGCAGTCTGCGAGCCCGCACTATGCCAGAGTGGTGGATATGACCTAAGCTCTCTCAAATGAACTCCCGATTGTAGAGGACTCCCGTACTCAGCAGTGAACTTATGTAACAGCATACTCATACACCCAACAAAAATGAACGGATTTGATTCATATTTATATTACACGCGGCTATAAATATTTCGATATATATGCCAAATGTTGATAATTTAGAAATTCAGGGAATTTCAAAACAGAAAAAAAAAACTAATCTCATATATATTGAAAATGCTGCAATCTCAAGAACGATAGGCACGATCTTTTTATCAATTTTCTCGCATACACATGTCGAGTGATGCAGTTTAATATCCCATGGTTCTGGGTTGGATTAGAAACAGCGGGGTGACCGCACAATATCCATGGTAAATGAAACGCCAAGTCGATTACAAAGGAAAATTATTTAACACTCCTCGACGTTCGAGAGCAATCAGAACCGCACTAGTCACTACTTCAATGACAAAAATTTAATTAAATTAACAACACAATTAATAATATTAACTCACGCACCACAAAAAAATAATTTAAATTAAGTCGCGAAACATGTACTAAACATAATTGCATCCAGCAAAAAACTTGATCGCAAATCAATCTACAATAATTATATGAAATACAGTTACGCACCGTATTACCGAGCCCATCGACATAAAGGCCCAAAGATTATCCGAGATAAGTCCGTTCAACAGAGATTCCATTACAGTCACGCCTAACGAATTTCCATCCAATAATCGAAGCTTATGAAAAAAATACGCCGAATAAGTGTATGAAATTTTCCTTTCCGTTTTCATCTTCGGCATTCGCCGACTTAATAAACGTTTAATGATGCGGTATCGTTTCCTTAGGGGAGTCGTATTGGTATCAATTATAATGTCAAAAGGTTTTGTTGATGAAACTTTGAAAATTTGTTGGATATCCTCTTCAATGTTTCTGCAATCAAATGTTTGAAGAATACCTGTACCTATTAGAATTACGTACCATAGAGAGAATAAAAACGTCTTGACCTCGAAAATGGTAAAAGTATAATTTGTATGATTTTAACAGATTTTATGAAATCTTGGGATTTTAGCCTAACATGACTGAATGAATGAACAATATGGGTCATCTGAACAAACATGACATGCTGTAGATTGCAAGTACATACATTATAAAAGAATAAACACAGAAAGTAATTGATTAGGAATTAAAGTAGTGCAGAAATCGATCCAATGCCAACCTCATTCATAATAAAATGATTAATTATTAGAAAAACAAAACACACTTTGCCATAACAGTTGTATATAAAGACGGTACACATGTGCTTAACGATTAATAACATCCACTGATATGATTGTAACTAAAGCAATAATATATGAAATGTTAGGGATGCTGTTTCTTTCCTCTTTCCTTAATCTATATAAGATTTACGGAAATACAATAAGTTTGGCAAAACTGTGGCTTCTGTTTGTACGAGTTTTATGCAATGTGATCTATTTCTTAGGAGTTTGTGATTTGTACATTTATTAAGGTATATGCTCGTATTATACAGGGTATATCAAGACTGCGACCGAAAACGAAGCCAGGTGGTAGTTTTAGTGGTTACAGAAACGAAACAAAAAAAAATTCACCAAAACAGCGACAGATATTTTTTAGATTTTTTTAAAAATCGTCTTGGTTTGGTGGTATACCTACTTTTTGCGAAAGTAATAATTTAAGCCCTTACGTACAATCGAGTATTTAAAAATAAGGAAGTCTACATCATTATTTTAGGAAAAGTATGTATATATCACCCAAATACGACGATAAGTAAAAATTACAAAAAAAATGTTGTCGATTTTTTTAGCGAAATTTTTACTTGTATTGTGTCTGAAGTCGCTAATACTACCACCTAGCTTCGTTTTCGGTCGCGGTCTTGAAATACCCTGTATAATGAGTAAATGTTGATTTAATGTCTTAAGTATTTTATTCGAGTCTAAAATAATGTAACTTAGATTGTAAATGGAAAAAGGGCAAAAGAAAATCCTATTTATATTTCACTTCTATCAAAAGAAAAAAATAGGAAAATCCCCTAACCCAAATATCTTGAAATTTCCCTTTCAGCTTTACAGGAAAAAATGAATAAATTACACCAACAAAACAGCTCATAAAAAATGCAATATCAAAATTCACCGCGGCGGGCCGTGTCGGAGCCTTGTGCCACATGCTCCCCTTAAGGTAATTAGAGTTAACGATCGGAATAAGCCAATATTAAATACGTTGTTCACCTGCACTGGGGAGAGGGGAGGTCGGGGAGGGCGAAACGTGTCGTTTAAATTTCCTGTAACGCGGAAAGTCTGTCTCGCCAACAATAACTTTTGCTTTAATTAAAAAGTCGGGTCCGATTCTAAACTTTGTGCTGCGAATCCGAAACTGTTTGTTGATTTGTCTTTCTATGGTTCTGTAGTGAATTTATGTTGATTGACCTATTTTATACTGTATAGAGATTATCTAGATACCTTAGAGTGATGTAGAGTCTAGACTTTTTTAATATCTGAAGGAAAAGCACGATTTCAGTAGAACAATGAAATCCTAGCAAGCCAGAATTACTAAGGAATTAAAAATGATTTCTAATTACAGGGAAACTAACTTACACTTTATACTGTATGTACTTTAATATCCGTTACATTAAAGTACTTTAAGTTATATTTTTAAAAAAAGTCGCGGACTATAATCTCGAACGATGTCAAAAATACGCACCCCAAATGGTGAGCTACCTACTAAAAGTGTAGTAAAATAAATTTTCTTTTAATTCACGGTCACCTAACAAGGGGGGATTATTAATCAAATTTTGTATGCCTGATGTCGCAGTAGATTAAAGAAAATCTCACATTTTTCAGCGGCAATTTCACCTTTTATTACAAGTAATTCCGTTTTAATTAAATCTTTATCCTGTCGAGTGTACACAATTGAGGTGCGGTAGAGCGATTTATATTTTTATTGAAGTTAATTTCACGATTTGTAAGACTTAATAGAAGGTAATGGTTTATAAACTACGCCCACAATTATTGTTATTATTTACTTTGAAATATTAGGTTCTTAATTTATAATAATATTACATAAGTTACATAACGATGTATTATAGATAATGAATTGTGTAACTAATATTGAACAAATCGACTTTAGGTTTTTGGTCTGATACTAAACTAAAGTCTTTTTCGTTGTTACTGAAGATCTTCGTAAAACACCCCAATGCTGTTTAGCGAATTACCTATTAGTTTAAAATAACTCTACCTCAAATTCCGTGTTCAAAGCTTATCACACCCGAAAAAATACCAAAAAGCTAAGAAACTCCTTCCCAATTCCCACCAGCCAAAAATGCAAATAAGAAACAAACGAAAATAGAGCGCAGCATTACAACTCGGCGACAGAGTGAGCCGTCGAAGTATGAGCCTTTGCGTCTTTTGTGCATTAAAAACTGGCGTCTTTTCCTACATGTGCTAATGACGATGTCTTAATAAGAAACGTGCTGGTGTTTTGCAACGCTAGTTCCCGAGTCTTGACTACTTTGTCATTAGAATGTTGCTAGTTCGTTTGTAGGTGAGAAAAGTAATAGAAAGTTTGCATTTAATATGAAAGTTGAAGTGTAAGTTTAGAAATACTTTCGTTTTGGAGTCTCGATACTGCAGATGATTTCGGAAATAAATAAATTTCCATTCAATCTGTACATTGAAATAATCCTATTTTCTTCCCAAAACCCGTCCTCATAGTAAATTACAAACAAAACGAACAAAGTTAGTGTTAATTGTAAAAAGCTCAAGGCAATTATTTCACAATCAACTCTTACACGTCGACAACTATGCAAATTAAACACTGTACCAACTACCAGCTCTACAAATAGATACAGGGCCGGATGTGGAAAGGGAAGACTGTGGGTCCGGGCCCACGGTGTTTTATAAAAATAATTTCATTTCATCGGAGAAAGTAAGTAGAAACGCGGTTGATTTCGTCCGATAATTTTACTTGCGTGGAAAAACCTTTTCTATTTCAAGTTCCCGCCTCCGCCGTGTCACAACAGCTCGCGTGTCTTTTTTAATTCCAGTGTTCCACTGAATACAACTGGATGCTAAAACGAGTTCTGACGAGTTAAAAAATTTAAATGGGACCAGCAATTCTCCAATTGTTTGCAATCTCGCTAACGGAAAATTTTCAAAAAATGGTATGATTTACTCACATTAATGTTAATAATTTGTATGTCAAAATAAATTATCTTGCCAGAAATATGTCGACTTACCGATTTCCATTATAATTAGTATGTAATAAATTACTAAACAACTAATTTATATGTATATGTTATGTTTTACGAACAAAACATAATGAAGATATTTTCAATGAAAAAATCGTCATCGATTTGGAACTAATAATTTCCTTCTTTTTAAAGTCGGGTTTAAAAACAACGAATCCAAAAATAATCAATAACTGTTTCCATCTATTATACAAACAAAAGCCGGGCCTGGTGAGCTCGACTCCAATCTTGCAGCCACTCGCATTTGCATCTCAAGGGTAGCGGGTTCAATTCCCGCGTGAATACAGAGTGGCTACGTCCCATTTCGATGCATTGGTTGCGATGCTTTGCCCTCTATGTTCCGCCGGTACATTTACTACAATCGTTTTATTGTTGCATAACACTGAATTGAGTTTCATGACTTTTAACGTGGAAAATTAAAAATTTTGTAACGAATTTGGTAAAACTGTAAAGAAGCTCTAAGACAAATATTTGTGAAATCTTCAAACATTTATTTCAAGTCTGGGTAATATTATGTGTTAGCAAAGCCTCGCGTTGTTCAAGATTACAATAAAAGTCTTGTATTTCAGTGTGGAGTCATAACAACGTATGATCGTTGACTTCATTTAATGTGAAGTTACATGACGGAATTGTACTTCTATAAGATATGAATATAAACACAAGATACGTTTCGTTTATAGATTACCTATTTGCCAAGTTAAAAATTATGAGCCTGAAATTTTGTTAGTACTGTAATATGGCCAAAGAAAGGCTTGTAGGACCACACATCAATGTTTTTATCCGCTTCACGTGTTTCATTTGAAATATTTTAAAATTGTGATAACTATTCAATCACAAGTTATAACGAGGAAAGCAATTTTCTTTTTATGTCATCGTGCATCCAACACTAACTGATGGATCAGTTCAATTAAAACTTTGCTGTGTTGAACTTTATAGTAGTTTAAAAGATTATTTTTTATACACCAATAAAAAACTTTGATATCTATTTTACCATGAAACTATTATCTTTATTGTGAAATCACTGGTGTTGTTTAATGGTTTCTTAGATTTACGCGAATGTTACACCTTGAAATAAAACGCGGGCGAGGGTGGACTCGAAATGTCGAGAAGCTAAAAAATGTAAAAATCAAACCAAATCGCGATAAAATCCGTAAAAAATAGGTTTATTTCAATGTTTCGCTGGCGTTGTTTTTATTATGCACCAATACCTAATATTGTTAATTTTAAAATGGAACATAATATGTATACACTCATGCCTTTATCCTAGAAGGGTAGGCAAAGGTTACACCACATTTATTCGCGATATAAATATTATCGATACCAAAAACAAAAAAAGACAATTACAAAAAAATCTAACTCCCTCGTACATTTTCCACGAAATCTCATCCACTGCAAGTCTGTCAACGTAATTACATCCAAACAATAAATCGCCACAACGTTTACGACCCAAAATAATTCTTTCAATAAAAACATGCAAATTCAAACGGTCAAAACAAAGCGAAAACGCTCCAAAAATGGCATATCTTTTATCCAGGGATGTCCACCTGTCGCCGTCTAAACAAGAGTGATGCCCCGGGTAAAAATACGACAGAAAAATTTTGTCGGCCGCGCGATCCCTTCCAAAACTTTGATGGAATTGTTAAGTGCAAATTGTAATTTATGTTGTAGGACTCAGGGATTAATTGGTAGCTTTCTTTTGGTAAAAAAAAGTACACTTTTAATACACAAAAAAGTGGGTGAGTGCTATTTACACACAACATAAGTGAAACTTCAGAAAAGTAGGTACAATAGAATAAGAAAATATACACTTTAGAGTATCAATTTTATATAAAAAAGAGGAAAAAAATAAAGATAACGAAGATTTTAGGAAACACTGTATACTTGTATTCCACTTTATTCTCTCGCAGCCTGAATCCTATTTACCAATATGTTTGTTTCATTTCTGTTGCGCTTTTTGCTTAAATTAAATTTTCAAATGAAATGGTGCTAAAGAAGTCTTACTCCAAAAACAATAATTAATTCATTCATTATTATTGGCTCATAAAAAGATTACCATAACATTAAATAAACAGGGAGCGTCCTGCCACAAGTTGAAAAACAAATGAAGTACCTAAAGTAGTTAAAGAACAAGGCGCCCGTAAATTAAATGTTTGTTTTGCAAACTGTACAAGACATAATTTAGGCGGGTAATCCCTTCCTATAAATATCTGGAGAACTGAAGGGCTCAGCAAAGGGACAAAGTCCGGGGGAAATTGTCCATAAAGATTTACAAAAGACAAGCAACTTTCGCCGTTTACACTAAGTAATTCTTTCCTTTAATGGAATAGACAGTTGATTTAATATGTGTAGAGCAAGATTAATAAAAAATAATTCTAAAAGTAATTCTTATTAATATTTAGGTTATGTAGTTTTTATTACCATATTATTATTACAAATTCGGTATATTTTATCTTTCAACCAAATTCAGGTAGAGTTTGATGTTGCCCCATTAGTACAATAAATGTGAAACCTTATATTTCACATATCGGTATCAATCACGTAGAAAATGCATAACATGTAAAGGTAAATTTCAATCTAAATACACATAAAATTCATCCCCCAGAATGCGGTACTTTTCACCCCACTGTTTTGTAAACACTTCACACGTGTGAGTCACTCAGGAAATCTAATAGCGTTTAGTCACGTGCATAGAATAGAATAAAGTTTTTCATATGACGGAGTGTAACCGCCTTTTTGTTACCCGTTTAGGTGCATGGTGTAAAGGTGCATCCACACTGCAGTTACATTTTGTGCAGCAACGTTTCCAAATGTTACCCAATAGCATCTAATGGCATAAAGTTGTTTTCATATGTTGCCGTGTCAGTAAATGTTATATTTCGTTAATTTCTGTTATTGGCGGTATGGGCGCGATGAGTGACATTCAACAAATATTAACAATTAACCACAAAAGTTACAGACAGTTTCCTAATGTTACCTTGTTGCACAGTGTCGTCCCACAAAACATAGCTGCGGTGAATATATTTGTCGAGTTGGACATATAATGAAGCCTTGGTAGGTGAAACGAAATTATGTTACAATACTATAGGTTCGAATGATCGGAAATATTTTGAGGGAAATATTGGAGGTTTGTAGCATTTACATTATGTTGTCATATATTTTACTGATGTCATAAGTAGCTGTAATTGACAAAGGACACACTGGTAGTCTATTGGTCCAATAAGATATTTTTTTTCGGAGGTTTTGAGTAATGTGGTTGTTTTGTGGTTGGTTTGGAGTAATTTATAATGATTTATGACCTAAACCCCGTCGCAAAATAGAAAAAGTAGCTGCTAAAAAATAATTGAAAATGATATTTCACTACAGAAGTTTTAAATAAATAAAAAAATAAAGTAAAGCAGACGCACCAACCGCACATCGGGAACATTTCATAATTAGTTTTTAATGAGCAAAGTTTTCTTTAACGACGCCACCTTGCTTGTGAACAGAGGTTATTGAGCTCCATCGGTTACAGATTTTTTTAAATAAATATATATTTTTTTGTTCATTGTAATTTGATGAGTTTGGGGGTTTTCATAACAACTTTTTTGTTTAATTACTTTACAAAAATGGGTGAGTAAAATTATAGTAATATTTTGTTTTAAAGTTTTATTACGTTTTGGGTTTAATTATTTTATAATAATAAATAATAAATACACCCAACGGTCACATACATAGTCCTGACCCCACATTAAGATCAATTAAGTCTTGTGTCGGTCGTCTTGTGACCGAAAAGTCTACGAGAGACTTTTCGGTCTCACAAACACCCAGATCCGAAAGAAATATTTGTGGGCCGCACAAACATTTCTCTTGGTGCGGGGATCGAACCCGCGGCCTCCCGTTTCACAGCCGGCGTCTAACCAACTGCGCCACGGAGGCTGTCAATGTTTAATGTTGCATATTCTTTGTTTTTGTTGATATTGCCTTATCCAAAAATACATTCAAAGATGAATCAACCGCAAATGTTGCTTCTCCAGGGTATTTTATTATCTCAAAGGTATTTTATTGAAAATTTAATATAAGCTACGAATTTATTATAAAGCTTAGTTTGAATTTATCAAAAATATTCTACTAAAATATATTTCAACTTTGAAAATATCTATATCGCACTATTTCTATGTGCGAGATAAAAGCAGAGATTAATATTTTTCCATTTACAGTTCACGACCACATTTTACATTTTCTTTCTAAAGAATTGTTTTTAAAGTCTTAAGACAGATACTCATCACTTAAGGTGTCTACTGAAAATCAGTGTTATGTCGTGGTTTACACCACATCACAACTTATGCTGAGTACCTACCGATCACAGTCGCAACCAATCATTATTTTAATTTTTTATTTCGTATTGTTTATTTTAGCCATGTTTGTGTATGTTGCGACTGTGACAAATAAATCGTTTTTGTTTCTTTCTTTCAGATATTTTATTGTATATAGTTTCAAATTTATAAAGCAACGTCTTAGAGTGCGACAGAAAAAAAAAGATTAGGACTGCAAAGCAACTGAACTGCTCTTTATGCAAAGTGCAATACTGATTAGATAAAATATTCACTTGCTATAGATAATAATTATCCATCATCAGTCGACACAATTGTGTCAATTGTAATTTAATTTGTAATTCAATAATTAATTACACTAAATTAAAATAAACCGACAAATGCCAAAATTTATTGCTCAATTCATTCATTCATTTTGGATTTATAGTCAGCTTCCAATGGTAGCCATCGTTAGGCTACGTCAAAAATCCTAAGTTCATACGTAGGCTTAGATTCAAGCACACAATGCAACATAGGACTTTACCTAGTAATGCAGCTTACATGCATAAACTCACACCTTTTCCCCAGAAGGGGTGGCAGAGGCGCCACCAGAACACCCACATTTCCCCTTGTATGGTCCATCCCATTTTGTGATACGGGGCGAGCCTATCGTCATATCGGGCACAAATTCCTGACTCCAGTCTGATAATGAATAGAAAAATCCAATATGACTTTGCCCGCCCCGGGATTCGAACCCGAGACCTCAGCTTTGTAGTCGTACCGTAGTACAATTACGCCACCGAGGCAGTAATGTAGCACATACATAATGCTAGCAAAAATTATTATATTTACAAAAACAAGTTAGTATAAAAGCCTTTTAATACGGACGAACACGTTTCAGAATGATCATAGATCAAAGGAACAGCGGTAATCCATGCCTCAGTAAAACCTGTGAAATATTTTACCTCAAAATATAAAAACATACTCAAAGAAAAGAATATCATGTAACACAAGAGCACTCCGCGTAAAATATTTTTATTTTACTAGCGTCTTCGGAGATGTAGAATTTATGTAGTCTAAAATAATCTCATGATCGAGATACATAATTTAACATATAGAAATGTATAGATACCGTTTTTAGTTTATTAGTCACGTCACGCAACTTCTTAATATTATTGTTTTGAATAATCACTTTCCCTCGACATTTTCATCAGAAAATATATTATGTACATAATATTTAGTCACTGTCCTATTCGTGATGCCCGCCGATATGTGTGAAGTGTTGAGTTTTAATCGTAGATTTATCGATAATTCTTCTGTAATGCTTTTAAGTAATTAATAGTACAAACCATAATTATATTTTAAACATATTTTACACCACAAACAATAGTGTAATGTAATTCAAATAAACCGAAATTTGCCTGAGGAAAACCGTCGACTTTTTCGCCCGAAAACTAGGTGACAACCTCCAAAACTTTAATGACTGGGCCAATAGAGGGCAAGAGATCAAGAGGCAGGAACCCAAAGTGCTGGACAAGCATTCCAGCATTGGGGAATCAACGCAAGAAGGAGTTGGGAACAAATAAACCTATTATCTTAATAATACGCGTTGATTACTGAAATATATGTGAGTAAGTACATAAAGAAGTTTCCTCAATGAAAGGCGATCAATTACAGCATCATAACAGCGGCCGACTTAGCTAGAACAAATTAATTTAGCACCCAAAACGCCGGGATGAACTCGCCGCGGGGAATTTATTACGAATTCTCATTTTGTGGATGTTTTAGGCCTGATCTCTGGCGGAGATTTCGTACGAGTCAAAGTGCGTTGGCCGAAATCTTTCGTGTATTAATATTAATGAAGATTGTTTGTGAAGTCGGTAAGTCTTGTATTTTAATAGGGTTTTCATTTTGGGGATATTTTTAGATCTGGTTTATCGATGAGATTCTTTACGTCGCAGAATATTTACTAAACTACTTTGAGTAAAATATTTCAGTATATTGATGTTATTTATTTGAAAATGGTAAAAACCCAAACCATAGATAGCATTCTTTCGGGAAATAGGAACTCCAAAGTACTCAAATGCTACTTGGCAAAAGTAGTACATACATAAACTTGCGCCTTTTTTCTCAAAAGGGGTAGACAGAGGTGCTACCAGGACACTCACATTTCGCCTTGTATGTTCCGTCCCATGATGTGATAGGGGGCGAGCCTATCGCCATTTCGGGCACAGATTCCGGACTCCAGGCAGATAATGAATAGAAAAATCTAATATCACATCGCCTGACCCTGGATTCGAAACCGAGACCTCAGATTTGTGATCGTACCATAGTACAATCATCGAGAGAGTCGGCAAAAGTAGTCTCATTTAGATTATCAAATAGGTAGGTATACGAATCATCGGTCACTTTTTCAAGATGAATTCTATCATCTAAGCGACAAACTATTAAATAAACACGAGACCAAACTCTATTAAACCATAAACTATAAGTGCGCAATTTAATTTTTCTATAAAAAAATACTAGCAAAGTCCTAAGAATAGAACCTTTGTTCCCGCCATGATTATAATTCACATCTCTTGCAGTGCATGAAAACTCTTTTGTCTATAGTCCGCGTTAATTCTGCTGCCAACGTCAGCATGCAAACTTCGCAGACTGTCAGGTTGGCACGCCTGTTACCTACAGGTACGCATAGATTTTAAAATGAGTATTTTTATTCTATTTTCCGAGACGTCTTAGTTTTAAAAATATATTTTATATTTTTTATCATGGGCCGAACTTTATTCTGTGGGACTTATTTCATGATATTTGACATTGTTTTTGCGGTAATTTAATATTGTTCCACTAAAAGAATGAATTTGATCCCGCGGTGTGGCTTAGAATTGTATGATTATTGGTTTATAACAATCAAAAACAAGCTACATTATACGTAAAGTTTTGATCTGAAAGAAAGAAATAAATATAGAATACACGTGCTTATACTAAATCAGCCAAACGAGAATTAACAATGTTGGCACTTCGTTAAGTTTGTGGTTTGGCATGGGTTTGGCTCATGATTTCGATTATATTTATTTATAACTGAATGTTCGTGAAAACAAAGTAATTTTATGACGAATTGGAAATCAATTTCGAACTTTCCATACAAACAAATCTGACCCACATTTACATAAAAACCACACTTTCAAAACGCGAACTTTTTATAAATCAATCGATAGTTTGAAAACCTGGAGGTTTTGCAAAAAAGTTTTTGCGCGGTGGGTAAGTCCCTCCCACTACGGGCCGAGTTCTTTGCGAGGCACTTAGGAATTTTGTTCATAATCCCGAGATAAAACGGGCTCTAAGTTTCCCCACTATTTTAATACCACGTCGCTAGTGTCCGCGAACTTTAAGCGTTTTACTTCGCCCATTCAAGAGGTTGGGGCAAAGAAGGAAAAATTAAAAGTTTTTGCGTTTATTTAATAATAGAGTATGTGGCTTCAGCCTGCTTTGTGTGTGTTTTATAGTTTTATTGAGGAAGTGAGGTATAAAGAACTTTCTTTGGGACGAAAAGAAAAGTACAGTCATGTCGCCATGATATTGATCCCAATACACATAGTAACTTTTTGTGTTGAAGAATAAAGTTTTCGTGTATGAAGCATAATATGTATTATTAATTATTGTCGGCTGCAGCAAGGCTTAAGGCGTACAACCCGGTGGACTTAGGTAGACGAGAGTCCTTTAAATGAATATCGAAGGTTTGTGAAGGCAACTAGCCCTTTCGCCTTGGTAGATAAAATTTCGGTAAGCAGCGTCTTGAGCGTGCCTTATGTATTGCCAAGTCGATGCCTCGGTATATTCAAACAATAGACAAGATAATTGAGCAAACGCCTTAAACAGTTCACGAAATTGTTATCTGCTTTTTTTCAATCATTTGTAACAATAACAAAATAAATAAAATAAATAAATAAATACACCCAACAGTCACATACATAGTCCTGACCCCACACTAGGATCGAGTTTTGTGTCGTGGGTATCAGAAACTACGAGAGACTTTTCGGTCTCACAAAAACCCAGACCCGAAACAAATACCTGTGGACCACATAAATATTTGTTTCGGCGCGGGGATCGAACCCGCGACCTCTCGTTTCACAGGCGGCGTCTAGCCAACTGCGCCAAAGACGCTTAACTTCAAAAAGGATTTTATAAACACAATATAAGCCTGCGATAAAGTTAGTACATTTTAAAATACAAAGTCTTAATTTAAGAGACGTGTGTACGTACGTAGTTGGTTAGTAAAACCTCACCGCTACTCTCAAGAGCGTTGATTTCGATCCGACATGGCGGCGACCGCATTTACTTACTCAAACGAATGCTGTACGCTTCGGTGGCCACATTAACGTATTGATGTTTGTATCACGAGGCTCTAAAACTATAAACATCGCTTCAAATAGCAAAAGATTCCCGGGATACCAGTGTAGAGAACCGAGATAGCCGTGGCGCAGTTGGTTAAAACGCCGGCAAAAAGGCAAATCTGAGTGCGTGGCTAGGCTAAGCTTAGCACTAATCAAAAAATTTCAAGCCTGTACAGCATACAGATGATATACGGGGTATATCGAGTCCGCGACCGAAAACAAAGCCAGGTGGTATTATTAGTGACCTGAGACACAATGCAACAAACAATTTCGCAAAAAAATCACAAAATTAAATTACTATTTGCACAAAAACTAGGTATTTACAACCCAAAACGACGATATTTAAAAAAATGCAAAAAAAATCGGCCTCTTTTTTTGCGAATTTTTTCTTTGCTTTGTGTTCGTAACCACTAAAACTACCACCTGGCTTCGTTTTCGGCCACAGTCTTGATATACCCGGTATAAAAGCTTCCTAAAGTTATTCTGAGTTGCTGAGGGACATCATTGATAGTTATGTCAGTTCTCCACAGCTATAACACTCCGAAGGCTTTTTGACAGCTTCCACGTTTGAAATGGCGGTTGCAAAACAATATCCCATTGGATCCCATTCTCCCACAGAGATACATATTAGTTTCATAAAACAATATTTAAGAAGTCCGGGTAAGTTTTTAAACCGTTCGATAAAGATAGCCAGTAACACTAACTTTTCACTCCATTCCCCTTTTCTTATCCGTGTGGGTAGTTTATTTCTTCCACATTAAGATAAATATAAGTGAGTATTTGCCATAAAAGCGTTATCAGATTTGTGGTTGGCTAGAATCCAATTTCGACGGGGTAGGAGAGTTTGTGCCTGACGTTGCATGAGAAAATTCGCTTTGTACTCGAGACACAGCGCCGTGACGGATGGCTAACAATTCTTACGCTAAAAATAGATTTTATAAGAAGTCAGATAAAATGTATCGTTGAAATGAGTCATAAGGTAGGTGTGGCTCTACCACACTGTCATCATGGATTACATTAGAAGTGAAAGTACTCTACAAATTACTACTAAACAATTACTTTAAAGACATCTTTCGTTCGGCGAGTGAAATTGCCACAAGCCTTACATCCAAAATGTAACATTTTGATAAATACAACCAATGAAAAATGCAATTTCAAATAGCCCGTTTTGTATTTTATTCAACCAATAACTTTTATCACACTATAGAAAATCAACCCTTTGAAAGTAAACAAAATAAATGCTAGTTCAAAAAGGGTACAAATAAAGTTTAATACACCCTTTCATTATATTTAAAGTCTACCGAAGCCTCTATATTGACCTGTATGTGTTTATGTTTGGCACGTCGAAAGAAGCTGCCCATTTTATTTTTTTCGAATATTACCACTATTCTTTCTCTTTTGTCCATTTAAAGGTTGTCTGCTAGAGATTTATTAGCGGAATAAGGCTGCCGATTGTACTAACTTTGTATTTAGTTATAATATTTACCTTTTCCTGGTGTACTATAAAGAATATAATTAAAATTACAATACGTACAAGAAATTTCATTTCACCGTCAATAATATTGCACTAGAGTTCATGAATTCAGTCAGGTGTACTTTAGAATTCTCCTCAAGCAATATTAATAATTAATATTCAATCTGCTACTGTATGTATCTATTAAAACACAACAAAAAAAAATTGGACATTCGTGTGTCTCGCAGATATTATCCATCAACAACACCCGCGTAAATATGATTTTTAAATTAATTGAATTACCTCGCAAATCCCGCAGCCCCGTAAGTAATATTAGCGACTCAAATACTTGATTGATTTCACGCAGAAAGGTCGGTTTGTCAACGTCTAACATAAGGGGACCTTTCAGACCGTTGAAACATTGGCCACCGTAATTGATGTACTTTATTTCAGTGAAAACTTCTATGTTAGCCCCGGGTTAATAAACCCAAATGACTAATTATTGCGTTTTAATTGGATTTCCCGAGCCATTATTTATACTGAGTAATGATGGGTTTGTTTATAAATGGGCTGCGGTTGGTGATTTAAGTTGTTTTAAAATAAGTATCAATGGTATAAATTAACACTGGAATCACATTTATCAGTATCAATTCAGTACCAGAATTTCTATTAAAGATAGTAAAAAAAAATTAAGGATTCGCAGCATTCTGAAATAAGGAAATTGCTGCACATGGTCAAAATACATGATAATTGGTATCTGTTTTCAGTAAATAAGTTAATACGGGCTTAAGGTGATATGCAATTCAGTTCAGTTGATTTCTTTAATTGATTAGGTGAACACTTAAACGATATAATATAATAATTCAATTTGTTACTAGATAATTCTTAAATTCAATGATTTTAGTACAACTGAAGTGTATTCATTAATCCTACTTTTGTAATTATCGTAAATCTAATCGACTCGATATACTTGAACGCCTAATCCCTTACAATCGAAAAGAAGGCCCATTTTCAATTCTGGGACAGTATAATGAATCGCAGGCCTATTATTTTTTTAAATAAGAAAATGGTGTTTGAAACATATTGCAGATTCTCTGGGTTTTCTATGTGACTATACGTAAATCGGGATAAAATAATTAAAACATAAACAAAAAACAATTTCTCTATTACTTTTTTAAGGAGCGCGGTGCTACGACTATTTTTTAAATTATTCTTTGACCATTCATTTCTGTATCGACGAGACTTCTTAAGAAGTATTTTCCTTTTTCAACATGTTTCATTTTTAACACAAGTGTGTCAGCAAACTAAAACAGAATAATTCCACAGTAGTTTAATTCGGGACTTCGAATACGAGATTTTAAAAGTAGATTAGCTCTTTGTATCCCGAAAACAATAGGCTGGATGAACTAACTTTTGGCTTCACTTCACAATACGAATTAATTTAACTGGAAAATAACGTAGTTATGAGATCCTATCATGAAATTTCAATTTCATGCTTAGTATATTTTAATTCATATTTGTTTCTATTCTGTTTAATAACGTTTCCAATTAAATACAAAATTATATCCATAAGAGTCTCGCCAATCTTCGGTACTCGATGCCAATTCTTCCCATAATGTTAATTCTGACTGACAGAAGTTTGCAGTGGTAAGAAGTCTCGAAAATAAAGTTAAAAACAAAATAATACGGAGTTGCTATGGTAGGTATGTATGCGGGAAAATAGTAAAAAATAAAAAATACTAGTTCAAAAAATAAACAACATATAAAACACGATTATAAAAGCATTTACACAAGTCCCAGTCGTACATTAGTCAAATTGAGGTCGGATGCCAGCCGAAGAGAAATATGTGAATGTTCTCCAACTTAATTTAATTAAAAATATTCCGCAGCGAGATTTCTTCGCACACATTTTATTTTTGAAGAGTTGAGTGATATGGCGGCGGGTTAGTAAACACAGTACTCCAATTTGCTAAATTATAGTTTCTTTTTCATACTATGTATTGAAAGACAGATTTGTGCATTCAGCTCGAATTAACATCGTCAAGTGTACTGGTATGATTAATATTTTTAGTTTTTTTTTTTATTGCCTGATGGTAAGCGGCTACCGCTGCCCAGAGAACTTTACAGTGCCAGGGGTCCAGCACAACAAAGTCGCTGCCTACCTTAAGGAGAGTACTCTCTTTCTTTCTCTTTGAATTTGCGATTTTTTCATTTAAATAGAAGCGATATGACATATTATTTAATTTTTAAGAAGGCAATTTCAAGATATGATACAATAGCAGCATTATAAAATTGTATTTAGAGACATTCGTATACTGGCTAGTGGCTATTTATATATTTATTTATAAACTTTATATTGAACACCACATACATAAAAAATAAAAATAAAAAATAAGAATTAAAACTGGTTTAAATAAAGGTGAAAATCGGCGGTCTTATCGCTTACAGCGATTTCTTCCAGACAACCATTAGATGGACTGAATTGAGAAGAAATTAGGAAGAAGAGAGTGGTCACAACACAGACAAAGAATAATGATAATATGGCTATAATATATGTATTATATAGGCTATTATATAGGTAAAGAACAAAATATTTAAAAAACTGAAAAAAATATAATTAATTTAATTCCTTAAAATGTGTCTAACTAGTGGAACAGAAAGCAAAATTACGAACACATGAACAACAAAATTTCATTTTATGCACTGGTATAGCAAAAATGTTAATCTCTTAAGAAATCAACCTGAATGAAGCCTGTCTCCTTATCAGAGACATAAAAAGAAAAAAAAAATACACAAAAAAATTCGACATATAGTCCTGAATCATTAACACATTACTTTTACCGTGTACTGTGTTTACTACGAGAACTAAGAGACTACTACAGTTTTAGTATCTCAAACACCCAGACCCAAAAAAAAAATTGTTTCACTCAAATATTTTTTTCAGTGCAGGGATCGAATTCGCGGTCACTCATTTCACAGCAGGCGTCTAACCAACGACACTACAACAGCGACCAAATTTTTTTTTTTTTTTATTCTTTACTGCACCCACAAAAAAACAAATGGCATACAATATTTTACAGCTGGATACTATTTTTTTTTTAGCTGGTTACATTCCTGCTTTAATTTTCTACTTTCATTGAATTGTACTGAAAATAAATAGGTGCTTACTTCATAACGTATGGGATTTAAATTTAGCATAACCGCTATCAAAAATAAGAATTATATACACGATAATATGACACGAAAGTTTTAGAACTATTACATTTGTCGTACATTTACGTATAGTGTACACACGATAGTCTCTCGAGCCATTGAGCGTGAATGTATGCGGCGATGTGTGCGCTATTTGTGCTGTAAGTGTCAATACGCACGGGTATGGATGAGTTCAAAAGGTCTTGTTCAAACACTCCGCCCGGTGCGGTGGAGTCGCTTCGTTATGTCGAATGTTGTGCTATAAATCTGAATATAGTAATGCAGGGTATATTTTAGTATCTGGGAGCCCTATTACTTATTAATGTGAAACTGTGAGATAAACACATACATACATAAACGTCACGCCTATATCCCATAGGGGTAGACAGAGACTATGTGTCTCCACTTTAGTCGATCTTGACACACTACTTTCGCTTCGTCTACTTTCATCAATCTCTTCATGCATTCTCGTCGGTTTAGGGTACTAAATAAAAATTTATCAAAATGTGTCTATGTAAACGCGTCTATTTTATTTATGATTTCGTCCTTGCCTGGCGTTGTTGGCTTTTCCATTTTATCACTTGATTGTTGAAGTCGAAGGAATGTTGTTTTTATATTCGGAGTAAAAATGTATACACAAGAAAAATATCACTCTTTTACTGTAATACTTTTACTATAATCCGCATAATCGGATAATAAGTGCCTTAACTGTGAAAATGTCTTGATATATTTCAAATTTAATTCTCGAGTATTTTTTATAGTTTGGGTTTCCGCGAAAAGTCAGCGCTGTTGTGTAGTTCATATTACAACAGCTGTATGCTAAAATCGCCACCTATTTATCAAGGTGTGAATGAAAGTACAATCAACAATGTAGTGCTTTTTTTGCGTATACCTATTCAATTTTTATTTCTTAACTAGCTTCTGCCCGCAAACTTCGTCAGCGTGATTAACTTTATTTGGTATTTATCATCCCGTACCGTCCCGTTATATCCCGTCCGTCCTGTCTCATTCTCACTCAAGGCATGTAATCCAACCCCATCCCATCCCTTTGAGTATAAAGAGTAACAAATAAATCGCAATTCCTTCTTCATCCCACGGGAATACTTAATTTTCGGTATAAAAAGTAGCCTAAGTGTTAATCCAGATTGTCAGCTACTTCCATACCTTTCATCGAAATCCGTTAAGTGGTTTCCGAGTTCATCACGCACAACCGCACAGACAAACAGACAATAATTCTAAAAAAATCATTGTTTTTATTACGTTAATACACACCCCCATATTAGTTTTTCTCATTTATCTTCCATAATACGAAGAAACACCTGTATGTAAATAAGACATATACTAGTTTTTAGGTTGGATCTGCACCAACATAACTGTGAAAACTGCATCTCATTTCGTGCGGTAGTTTTTGAGTAATGTGCAAGGAAACAAAAAGAAACACCCTGTGTGTAAATGCTACATATACCAGTTTTTAAGTTAAACCTGCAACAATACAACTGTGAAAATCGTATCTCATTTGGTGCAATAGTTTTTGCGTGATGCGCAAGTAAATAAAAAGAAGCATTCTGTATGTAAATGAAATATATACCAGTTTTTAAGTTTAACCTACACCAATATAACTGTGAAAATTGCGTCTCATTTAGTGCGATAGTTTTTGAGTAAACACCCTTTATGTAAATGCAACATATACCAGTTTTTAATATGAACCTCCAGCAATACAACTGTGAATACCACTTCTAATTTGGTGCAGTAGTTTTTGCGTGATGCACAAGCAAACACAGACAGACAGACCAACAAAAATTCTAAAAAAAAATGTTTTGGCTTCTGTTGCTGTTATAAAGACACCTTGCGTTAAAATTTCTTATGAATCTTCCATGTACAGACATGGACCATTTACATTTTTATTATGTTATGTATAGATAAATAACCAGTAACAAAAAAAATAAGCTTGCTGAATTCTAAGTCCACTTAATGTTAAGTAAATTCAATGAATAACTCTTGAAAGTTTTTAACTTTATAACTATCATTTAAGAAGCTGCGTAGGAAATTTGTTCTTCAGATCTCAAGTTTTAAGGCAGCGAAGCCGTAAATGTTCAACTACGTTTACAGCGAACTCGTCCTTTTGCCATATTTATTTTAATTTTATAATTGGCATACGTTATCGCCAAAAAAACATTATTTTTTTTTTGTAATTTTTTACGTATCGTGTTATTTGGGTGGTAAACAAATAACTTTCCTAAAGTAATAATGTAGACCTTTTTTTTTAAAGACACAATGGTACGTAAGGGCTTAAATAATTACTTTAGCAAAAACTAGGTACGTACCACCCAAACGCGAATTTAAAAAAAATGCAAAAAAAACTATTGTTTTTTTTGAGAAATTGCTTTGTGTCTGTAATTACTATAAGTACCATCTGGCTTCGTTTCTGATAGCAGTCTGGATATACCCGGTATTAGTCTGAGAATCGCGCTCTCTTCCAAAACCGCAACGCTTAAAGCGCAAATGTGAAATGTTCTGCAATTCATAAATACTACATGCAATACCATGCATTACTTAACAAAACAAAATACGTCCTCCACGAATTAAACACTTCAAATATTTTATTCAAACAACAAGCACTCTAGCATCACTTTTGTCGCTATTGTCTGTGACACCAAGCACTAAGGGAATAAAACAAGCATGAAATCTAATATTTATCATCCTAGAGTACTGTTATAACCTTTATTACGACCATCGAAAGACAGAGGTTCGTGAAATATTTAAATAAGTAGGGAACTGCCGTTATGGTTCGGAAGTAGTGAAAAGATCCAACCGTCTTGAGATGTTTTTTATAACTTCCTTTGTCTACTAGGTAATTGGTTCTTTAATCACAGCTTGTTGGATAGCATAAAAAAGTGTTTTAAAATGAATGTGTTCAATTCTGAATTTGTTAAACATCTTAAAAAATGCAATGTGTTAGGTTTGAAAGATGTAAGTGTGCAAGCATGCAAGCGTGTTTGGATTTGTCAAATATAAACTACACATTTCACTAACACAGGCCACAACAATTAACTTCCTTAAATTTACGTCGAAACACACTATATTAAGTACCTACTGAGACCGGCATAGATACCTTGCATATTTTATTTTGCATTTTAATTTTAACTTCTAATTAACCCAATGATCAGCCAACATGTGTTTATGCTACGATCAGTTATCGGATGGATGCGAAAAATATTATCTACAAAAAGTTTTTTGCAAATCACTTTCGTTGTTGACTCTCGAAAACCAACAGCAGCTATAAATTTTAAATAAGCGATGCGTAGCTTGATGTTTCAGTAACAGGTTGCGGTTAACTCTGTAAGTTAACTAATTACGAGGGAAATGTGTTAGGAAAACTTTATAGAATCCACGCAATTTGCGGGCCGTCCTTTTCGTGTTTGTTGGTTCGGAGAGCGATCCTAGGAGCTCGCAGGAACTATAACTTAGTAAGTCAATTTAAGTTGCTGTTTTATGTTTTTATCATGTGCTATAGTGTAGCCATAGGGATTCTACTATACCTATTCGGTAGATACCAGAGCCACCTGGAATTTACTAAGAATTTTCTATGATTGGTTTGTTCTTTAAAATACTTACTGCCACGATAAAAGTGGCTACAATGCATAATATAATGGTAAGTGATTTAATAGAAAAATATTCTGTGAATTTTATACTCATCTTTGTGTTTTCGTCTTTGATTTTTGTTGTTGTAAAGCCTTAACGAGCATATCGTTTACTTAGTGGTACACGAACATCTGCAACACCATAGGGCATAGAGTGCGTTGCCGGCCTTTAAGATACGCTCTAATTTGAAGGCTGCCAGGTCGTATCCGTCCGGAATCGCTACTGTTGGAATTGGTTCCAAAGAATCGTAGTGCTTTTCACATTCCAATCCGATAATCTATGTACCTATATCAAGAAATACATTCGTTATCTCAATGTTTATGCAAACACAGCTTTCTTTAAACCTTTTGCAACTTCGCTTTTATCTTTTTCAATGTCATTTTCGTCGTCATCAGCATCTCTAATTATTCCCCGACTTCTGCTTCTGCTCTCCACGCCGTCCTTCTTTCTGCTTTCGCTTCTCCAAAATTTTTATTTCCACCAACCTCTCTACATCTCTCATAGATTCGGTGACTCCCTTTTGCTTCCACTTTCGCATCTACGTATTCAATTTTATCATCATCATCATCATCAGCCCTTCTGCGTCCACTGCTGGACATAGGCCTCTCCCATAGCACGCCACTGGGCTCGATCTTCAGGCCATCGTCGCCAACTGCTACCAGCCACCCCACGAATATCGTGGCTCCACCTGGTTGGACGGAGTCCTATACTACATTTGCCGAGGCGCGGTCTCCACTCGAGAACACTCAATTTTATATTATTGAGAAAAACGGATCAAATTAATATAAAGTGAACCGAGTGTTACATGTTAAGGTAATGATAAAAATCCTTTTCACAAACTTAGGTAGGTAGAAGAAGGCACGTGCGTCTCCATTTTAAATAAAAAAATAGTTCCAAACTTACCTACTATGTACGTAATATTATAATATCAGCTCTAAAAAACGGTACTTTATAATGTTGAGAGCCCGTAAAGTTATATTTACATAAATTCAAACTTTAAACGTACCTATGAAGGTTTTCATTCCGTAAAAGTCAAATAGTACGCCATCTTAACATATTAGCAAGAACTATTATAATTTAGTGTTTGTGCGTCAGATGGCGCTAATATTAAGTAAGTTCAGTTGTTTCTGTTTTGTTTTCGTAAGACTAGATGGCGTTACTGCCTATTGTGATATTAGAAATCATGATGGCAAACTAATTTTATGTATTTTGAATATAAAATAAATAAATGCCAAATATGTCAATATAATGTATTTTAACAAAAATAATGTTTTAATTTAAAAATATTTCTCGAGTGGTTCTCCGAGTATTTGCTCGAGTTTCCTAATGGCTTCTTTAGTGGAAGCTTCTATCTTTTGGTCGCCATCTTCTAGAAGTTCTGCTAGGAAAGGCACGCTCTCCGCTAGAAGAGGCAACCAACTGCTTCCGAGTTGGGTTGCCATTGCCACCAAACAGTCCAACGCTGTCAACCTGTAAATCAACAGTGAAATTCTATTCAACAGAACAATAATTTTCATATGTAACATTTATATAAAATAGGTTTAAGAGGACATATTAAACTTACTCATAATTAAACGATTTGTGAGGATTTTTTTTAGGAAGAATAGTGGGTATTTTTAAATACTCTCAAATTATATATATATATTTTACTCACCTAATCTCCGCATCATTATGCCTAGTCTTCAGTAATATTTGATAATTCAGTAATTTCCATAGAGAATCGTCAGCAGTGGCCACAGCAAACTGCGATATACAAGGTATCAGGTATTCCGATGCCCTTGTCTTTAGATCAGCCACGCCGCCCATCGTATTCTCTAACTGGTCTACCACGGGCTGCATTAAAGTTTCAAACCTATTCTTGTTCAGAAAACTCTGGCTGTCGTACAAGAATACTATGTGAAGAGTCTTTATAATATATCTGATGAGAGTCAAGCATTTCTCTTCGCTGTCGAAGTAAGGTTCCTCGGTCTTGCTACTGTTGCAAGCGTCTAGTAATTCTGCCGCGTTTTTCACGAAGTGTCCAGCGAAGAGAACGAATAAACCTTTAAGTCTGTCTGCAATCGCACTGCTTAATCTGAAATTCACGACAGATATATTATTTCAAATTGGCCGAAATAAAAATTATGAATGGAATAAAGAGACGAATTGTTGGATCAGTTTCATTGATGTTACTTTGTTTAAAACATTAGTTCGTTAATTAAATAAATACTATTATTCCAATAAATTGACTACAGTATCATAGATTATTTTGCTTAATGATATTAAATGTATAAACATATAATTTGCTAATACTTACCTATAGAAAGTGATAGTCCTGTCTTTGTGTCCTTCAACATTAGTCCTAATCGCCCAATCGTAAATTTTGAAGTACAGCGGCCTGAAACTAGTCTCAGACAGTTTTAGAACTAAACATACAAGGGCATTCACCACTTCATCTTCAGCCGTATCTATAACAGAGCCATCTATGTTCTTCTCTGCAGCATCGCTTCTCAATTGCAGCGCTGTCAAGAAGAACGCTGTCAAATCTTGCTGCAACGCTGTAAAGTCAGCTGTAGTGACGTTAGCGAAACAGTCCGCCAAAACCGACATAACAGGCCCGATAGCATCAAAGTTCTCCTTTTCTAAAAGTAGCTGATGAGTCTCGCTTGCAACCGGTATCAAAACCCTTGGAGGTATCGACTCTGCTATCTTCTTCTTAATATTCGATAGTTTGGCAACTATCGCCGACACTTTACTGCACTCCTGATCGCAATTTTGCCATTTGGCTAGCAAAATCGAGTATTCATATAGAATCTTCTGCAAATATGGACTCAAAAACAAAGGCAGGCTTTCTACTATCTTAGCTATGGCAGTTACTGTACTTAACAGCACCAGTTCTGGAGTTTCAGCTTTTCTTTGCTTCTTCAGTACTTTAATAAGTGCTGGCATAAACTTTCTAAGACTGGCTAATGCATGGGCCTTCAAATTGCTGCATAGTTCAGCCAAACATAACACAATTGAAGCCATCACATTACCAGATATATTGACATTGCAAGTATACTCTGTAATGGTCTCCAAAACATCTTTGAACGGTTCCGGATTTTCTGATGCAAGCATACGAGTCAGCAGTTTTAGAGATAAAAGGGCTGTTTGTTGATTAAGCTCTAGTTCTTGGGCGGCAATGTCAGTAAGGTTTTCATCTGTATTTTCTATAGTTTTGATGATATCTAATAGCGCTGGCAGTAACGAGTAAAGTAATTCCCTGTCGACATCCTCAAATACTTCTGGCGTAGATTGTATCTTTGAGTTTAATAGCTCCATTGATTTTCTTCGGACCGTTGGTAATGTGTGTTTGAATAAGCCTTTGACTACTCCCAAGAACATTGTAGGAGATAACAAATTGTTCGCATGGTCGAGTAAATCGTAACTGTGATGTAGCATAACTCGCCAGTATTTCGCTGTCTTTTCGTCGGTGACTTTCGAAATAGCTTGTATAAACGTCAATATATTTATTATAAGGGTCTTGAAATGAGCTTCCATGTTTTTCATATCAGTAGCCAGATTACAATGTTGGATAAATCTTGAAGATGCTAAACACGTATTCATAAAAGTAATTATCACGTATTTATAGTGACGTAATTGTACAGACGTATGACCGTTAACGCTAAATATGTCGCTAGGATTAACTTCAGTATCCATCGCATTATCATCTTTTTGTAATGGCAGAGATTTGATATACATAATCAGTTTAACAAAATTATCCATGCCTATTTCAGGCGGGAATTCTAATAGAATGCTCTGTCCGAAATCTAGTCGATTGACAGGAGATTCTTGTTCAGCTAACGTGCGTGTGTTGCTCCTACTAGCTTTTTTATCATTGAAGTGTGCCATATGGGTTTCCAAAAGCAAGGCAAGGAAAACCCAGAGAAACTGAGAGGGACCCAGTGTTTCTATCAACTTTCTGAAGAGCGGCAACCTTCTATGTTCTGGTACATGCAGTACTACATCGGCAAATATACGAAGGACTGGAACAACACGATTTTGCAATTGTTGCAGTTCTCTTTCGGTGTGATCCTCTATACTCTTGTCCATTTTCACTAAAATAGGTATCAAATTCTCTATAATCTTCGTTATTATCTGGAAGCTGTATGCGTCGTCGTGCCTTAGAACTGATGAACCCATGAAAGTGAAAATCTCCATAGTATGATGTAATACTTGCTCGGGCAACATGTACGCGGCGTGAGAGAGCAGGATCAAAGCGTGATGATGCGTTTGAGGGTTTTGCGTTCCTCTAATGCATTGTACTACCAGTTCAACGTCAAATACAGATTTAAGCGACTTCATTTGATCTTTATCTTGGTCGTCGACGTGTTTCTTACAATAATACCAGAGTGAGGACAGAATCAATTGCTTTGTGTACTCCACGTAGGATTGTTCTTCGAATCTCAAACATTTGCTAAGCAGTTGGAATAGTATCGCCACAAATGAGTTGTCTAACAGCATTTTCTTTTTGCTTTGCACATGCTCGAGCAATGCCACACCCAATCTCCAGTCATCTGTCTCCGTCAGTTGGTAGGACAGCATAGACACTGTAGCTTTTTTCTTTTTGGGCACATTGGTAGCAGGATCTGCGGCATTTAGCATACCTTCAAGAATTGGCTTGAAATCAGCAAAACTAAGCTGTATTTTCTTCATAGCTTTGGAAGCTACAAGAGATATTGTCGGGTTATTACTAACAGCTCCAGCTGATGCAATCAGGTGTACTAATGCTTTCCGCTTCTCATGCGGAATTTTATTGAAAACGTCCTCATTTATTTGCTTCATTATTAGAATTGAAGGGCTAGTGAAAGATTGGTCTTCTTCTAAAATACATTGTCTGTATTCTTTCAAACCAATTTCAATAGATTTCCACACGTGTTCTCTGTTAAAAGTAGTAATTGTTGATTCATTGATATAACTGTAAACACTTCTGAATATGTTTGATTCATAGATATCGAATATCAACTTTGTATTGAATTCATTGCGCTTGAGTATTACTTCAAGCGGATTCAAGCAAGTAATAATGTTCGGGAATGCATTAGTATTATCCAATTTGTAAAGCATCTTCAAAAACCCAGCTTTTATGTGCGATGGAGTTTTTTCATTTAGAATACCAGTCAATTTCAGGAGGCAATTCCGT
Source organism: Deilephila porcellus (assembly GCA_905220455.2). Taxonomy (NCBI): domain Eukaryota; kingdom Metazoa; phylum Arthropoda; class Insecta; order Lepidoptera; family Sphingidae; genus Deilephila; species Deilephila porcellus. The sequence goes on from LR999974.1 coordinate 13,301,120, forward strand.
CTAAATAATTTATTTTGTGTATCTTTTGCGGTCATAATTGTATGCAACACTTGCGATATCTGATCATGATCCAATATAAGCTCTTCTTTGTGTGCTATTAATTCGTGTAGTAGTTGTACATACAACAGCTTTCTATCAGGTTCTTCCCTCAATATCTTGTTGATAATATCAATTGCACATTCTCTAATAACTGTAATAGGATTATTGAGATTAAATAGTATGACCAACATAACTACATCAGAATCGTAAATCCATTTAGCGTTTTCTTGCACAGCTAGGAAATTCGTCAGTAGTTTAAGACTACGCAGTTGCAATTCAGGAGCAATGACGTCTTTAGGATCTGTGGCGTACAAAATGTGGCCACAAGCAAAATTCGCTACAAACTCAAATTTCTCTTTTGGATTACTGCAAAATTTATTAAGTAGTTTTTGAAGCAGCTTTATGTAATTTTCTCCGTAACTGGGAATAGCGCAACCGGTGATACAAATTTCGTACAACCTTCTAATTAAAACCAATTCGGGAGTTTTAAGGACATTACACCAGGGCTTAGATATTTCTTTTATATTCGCATCTTCAATCACTCTGCAGAATATGTATTCTATGACTTCAAATAGCATTTTGTTTTCAGTTGCAAGTTTTATAAATTTCGGCATTAGCGCTTCAGAGAAACAAGACCCTTCGGCATCTTGTTCTATTAATCTATTCTCAACCGATTCCAACAGCAAGTTGAGGATAGAGGAAATTTCTTCTACTGTAGCTTTATTAAACGAACATGATTTCAAGAGAATGTAAAAGCATATATCAAGAGTCTCATTCTTATCCAATTTATTGACATCTAGTAAGCCATCGAAATTAATTGACTTAGCGACAAAGAGTTCGTTAAAAACTTTCGATCTCAACTCATTGAAATTATTTGGGTTGCCAATTTTGTGTGCCACTTTTTTGGTTAATTCAAATTTCTGGCCCCACTTTGATTTTATTATTTGGTATGTTACTTCAGCTGTTTTTTCATCATGAGGGAATAGAAGTGGCATTATAGCCAGAACTGTGTCTTGATTAACCAACAAGATGTCTAAAGAACAGAATTTCATAATTGCCTTTTTGATAATCGACTTCCATTTTTTAGTCCTTTTAGATACAATAGTAACAAACACATTAGTCAAGTCTTCACCATTAAGAACATCCTCGATACACTGTTCTTTTATATCCAAAGCAGCATTAACGACACTTGAATTATCATCTTTCAGCCTTTCAATGATAGATTCTTTCACAAATTCAGTATTTTGTAGTTTCAATGCCTCAAACTCTTTTCCTATGTACTTTACTGCTTCAACACGCATATCTGGGTTGACATGATTAAGGTTTTCAAACAGATAAGTTCCAGCAACCTTATGTGCAATCGCTGGTTTAAAACCTAGCAGCTTTGATAACTGACGCTGTCTCTTAGCTGAAATCTGACTACCTGAGCTCATTTCAGCCCTAATAACCTTGTCAAAAGCATCAGGGTATTGGCGCTCAAAATTCTTGAGCAGTATTGCATACCAATTGAGGATTTTACTTGAAAAATCATCTTCATCAATGATTTCAATGTCACTTTCATCATCATCAGCATTGTTGTCTTCACTGTTATCACTGGGATTGTAAGCTTCAAGGATACATCTGTAAACATGCAAAAACATTATATTAGTACAATATCAGTGTCCAGAAAAAAATTTGGTAATTTTTTTCTAAATATTTCATCTATTATGTTTTTCCAGAGAGGAAGTAATTTCTACTTACTTAATTATTTTCTCAGGGCCCTGATTCTTCAAATTAACCTCATTTATTAGAATCTCTGGCAAAGGACTAAAGGCTTTAAACTCTCCAATATTACTTTGAATGTGCGGTAGCATCTTCTTTAAAAATGCTAGCACAAATGGTTGGATATTCAGCTTTGTTTCAACAAACTTCTTCAGGTATCCACAGATTGCATTCATTATATCAGTAGATATATTAAATATTGCATCGGACATTGTGTGAACATGTGTCTGATGTTCATACATCATTGTCATAAGTAGTACTACATCATACGACAAATCAAATTCTGTTGTTAAAAGCTTATCAAGTATTTGGTTTAGTGTATTAATCTTGATATTTGTTTTTGTAAATAAATACCCAAGTACAATATAGCATGATGATCTGAAATCAGCAATAGGTGAATCAATGCCTTTCATTAAAGTTGGCAGTAATGCTGTTATTGTAGCTTCAGTAACCTTTTTATTACTGTCAATAACCCCAACAGCCACCTGGCAGAAAAATGCATAGACAGTATTCAACTGTTTGGCTTTCTCTTTAAATTCTTTCACATATTTTAAAATTGTTTTCGCTATAAATGTCAATGTTGCAGTGTTTGATACACATTGGTTGTACAACACTTGACTTGCCAACGGAACACCTTTTTTCTGTATAGATGTCAACCAGTTCCATCGGTTTGAGTTCTGCTTTATTTCCATCAATTGTACAAAGCGTACAAAAATTAAAGTACCATGATATGGTAATATTAGAGCCATTATAGCATCCTGGTTATACTGGTGTATATGATACCGGTTAATAAGCCATTCTATAGCTTTATGAGAAGATTGAAGAAGAAAATATGGAGATAATTGAAGAAGAAACTTCTCAATATTGTTATCAAGATTCTGGTTAACCTCTTTCGATTGCACGGCTCTTTCAAAATCTTTTGAGGCAATATTGTATAACGTATCCTGGTATGCAGCGAAGTCCGGATTCAGGGCTATAAGCTCGTTGAGACCGCTTAAGCCAATTTCATAGAAAGTATCACGATCTTTTAAGGCTGCCTCCGAAGGATCAAATAGTAATGAAACTTGCTTCTTAGAGTCTTTGTACACCTTTGTTTGAGGTGCGGAAAGCTTTTGCAGCTGCTGGGCTAAAGACGTGGTTGCCATGACCTCGAATAAGATCTAAAAACAATATCGAATTTGAGTACTGGAGAAATGCTTGCACAATATTTAAGTTATCATTACCTGTACAAAAACATACCAAAGCACCGCGTGAAATTAATCAAGGCTAACGTGATATCGTCACAAAGGTATAAAACTATAAACTCAACTAATTATGTTTTTAAATCGGTATTTTAGAGGGAACACGTGCGTTTTGCATTGTTTTGACAGCTTCCCGAGATAAGTGCTGACATAAGGATGTGAAACATATTCGATTATTTGAACAGTATCTTAGAAATCGATTCTAGTAATCAATAAACGTCTTTTTAAATAATTCAATTGAATAACTAAAATCAATTTGATTGTGATTGTGTTAGTAATACTTAAATGCGTATATATACACCTCTTTTGTTAATTTAAAATTGTTTTTTTAATAAACAAAAACTACCATTAGAGGCGTCAACATTTGAACCAAAGTGGTCATCCAACTTTTATAACAAATAAAAAATAAAAAATAAATAAACCCAACAGTCACACACTAAGATGAATCTTGTGTCGTAGGTATCAGGAGCTACGAGAGACTTTTCAGTCTCACAAACACCCAGACCTTATACAAATATTTGTGGGCCTCACAAACATTTTAGTATTGAGTTTACCATACACTTTACAGAGGTACATAAACACATTTAAATTAAATACATGCTAACAATTACGAGTAATAGAGATAAGTAGTTTTTACTTTTTAGTACATGATCTATTAAATAAAACATATCCGTCTATATTACGTTGTAATTTTAATTGATTTATATTTCATAATCTACCCGTATTAATATTCTATCAATATTTTTATTGAGCAAGAAAATAACAACTGTAAGTTATCCTATTTACAAATTAAAAATTTTTCAACATTTTTAAAGAACCTCTATCAACGTTAAACAGTTTTTACAATGTTGTGACATTGACTTTTTGTTTTTGACAATGAGCTCAAATTATATTACTTGACGCACTTCGTGTGTATTTTGTTGTGTTCGTCTTTGTATTGTGGTGTGTAAAATTGTTTATAACTTATAAAGTATGACGACAAAGATGTCATTGGTTACAATCAGTTATTTTTAGCTAAACAGATGACGTTTTAAAATATTATTATACGTTGCCATTGCAGTATTATTGATCGATTCCAACTCAAAGCAAGTCCTTTGTTCGTACACAATGGATTTAAAATTCGTAGTTTTCGCTATTTTCTTATTTGTAAGTCCAATTTTAACTTACAAACCATTGGTTATGATTCACGGAATTATGACTGGCAGTGGCAGTATGGAGATGATAAAAAATAGAATTGAAGAGGTAAGTTTTATTTTTTTCGTCGGAATGATTTACGTTAGTCTTCACCAAAAAGCAACTTATGAGCCGAAGAATTCATTTTAAAAGTTTATTTAAGATTTAAAACAGAAATTGTTATATTTTCTAAAGGACTTGAATTTATAAAAAAAAAATACAACTTTTAGTCCATAGAAGCGGCTGCTTACATGTTCACGGCGGTCGTGGGTTCAAATCCCAGGGCACACCTCCGACTTTCGAGGTCATGTGTGTATTGATAGTTATTCACCACACAATATAACAGTGCAGGTAAACATCAATACCATAGCAATATTTAAGAATTACTTTGGTATGCAAAGTCCGCCTACCCACAATAGGCCAGCTTGGTGGACTATATGGCCTAACTACTCTTAATCATACCCTTGATTGTAGAGTAGGCTCGTGCCCTGCAGTGGGACGTATATGGGCTGATACAATACAATACATGTGTGTGTGATGTGTCTCTATTCTCTTAACCGATTCGTTGCGGATGGCACGACAGACGTGTCATCCAATTTTTTTACATATGGTGTATGACACGCGTTTCGTGTCATTTTTAAATGTCTTTTATCTCGCTCAAATCGAAATTTCTCGAGGTGCTTCTTGAACTAAACATTAATCTTTTTGAATGCGGATCATTATTATAGACTTCGTTTCTGGAAATAATGCAAATCAGATAATTCCAGGGGTTGACAACCTCGATAAGTTGCATTACGATTACTGCGATTAGGTACGTATTAATGAAATGCATTATTTACCTCGAATTATTATTAATAGCTGCATCTATTTTTCTTATCTTATTTAGCTTATCGGGCTAATATAAATATAAGTAGCTATTAGATACCTAGATACATACATAAGTAGGTAGGTATTACATATAAATAATAAATGAATTTCACATTTGCTAAATCTTGTTCCGATCCCTTAAAAATTTATTTTGTAAACAAGTTTCCTAAGTCGGCTAGATCGTCTCGGCAAGATTTTGGAAAATACCATATTGTGTTGTCTTACGGTTCCTTTTTGCGTATGTAAATCATAAAACAGTACAAAAGGTTTACAACATCTGAATAAAAAAGTCACTTACCATCCATTTTCAGTGAAACACATATATAATCAGTTCAAAACCACTTAACACAAAGTAACTGACCGTTTACTTTCGATTTTGGAAGTCGACTGAATACAATTCAAGGCTAAACAAGAAAAAAGAGCATTTTATTCTGTACATGGCTGATGGCACAATAGGCGTGTCATCAACTGATATGGCGCTTGACACGACTGTCGTGTCACGAAATATTTGTTCGTCGCCACGCATAAAAGTGCACCAAAATGGGCGTCGCAACGAATCGGTTAACCAGAAGGGATGTTCAATAAATAATGGATGAGTAATGGAATAATATGCAAATCATAAATTATTTATTTGTTGTTTCCGTCAATTGTTTAAAATGCTTAAATATAAAGCAATATTGGATAAAGCAATACTATTGACAAAGTAATTTAAAATGTTATGTTACAAAATGTATCATGTTTATAAATGCTGCTGAGTGCTTTATTTCAAATTATCTTATACTATGTGCTTGCAGTATTGTTTTTTTTTAGGTATGATTAATAAATATAAAAACAAACATAAGCTCACATCTTCTTATTCATAGAGTATTCAAAGGTCCAAATGTTTTGCTAAGATTATTCTTCAGACACATAATAGAGAATGAGACTATATTTTCTGTTAAGCTTATTACATCAGACACTAATCTCTGTCCTATTTTTTTTTGTGGTTAGAATGAGATTCCTCAAATCACAACACATAAAAACAAGTTCATAAAATTTAATTGGAAAACAAACAGTGTGTCTTATCTAAATATGTATTATGTTAAGATACCTATTTTACAATTAAACAGTAACAGTCTAAACAAAAACAGTTTATTGATAATTATTTTAACAAGTAATTATAATCTCCTCGAAAAGCATTTATATTTATTATAGTTAATAGGTGGCCCCAACTATATTATCACTACTTTAATAATATATTTTTAAATATGAAATTGTGTATAGCAAAGAATTTATTTAAAAAAAAACCATTCATAATACATAAAGGTTGTCTGGAAGAAATTGCCAACAGTGATAAGACTGTTGATTGTTACACATATTTATGCGCTATATGTTTTTGTTTGTGAGAAAATTGTGCGGTGTAAAATTAAGTATTTATAAAAAGTAAATAAATATTTTTTCAGAAACACCCAGGCACCAAGATTTACAATGTGAACAGGTTTGAGAGCTGGTCGAGTTTGGAAACAATGTGGCATCAAGTGCTTGAGATTGGCCTGGACGTTGCCAATATATCTGCTCAACATCCAGAGGGGATTAATCTTTTAGGTAATTTAATAATATTATTCTGGTATTTGATAAATTTAAATATGTAATACAATAATTTTATTAATTGTCATACTGTGTTATTAAATTACAACAAAATTTAAACATACACTAATGCTTGGCAGTAAAAGACAATTGCAATGACTTTTATTTACGTTCATAACTTAATTAAAAAGTTATCTCATAAGGGCCATAAAGGTCATTCCAAAGCCATTAGAATAATATGGATTTTTATCTTTTCAGGATATTCTCAAGGCGGTTTAATAGCGAGAGGCATTGTGCAGGCCTTCTCAAATGTTTCCATCAGTACATTCATATCCTTGAGCTCACCACAAGCTGGGCAATACGGAGGTAACCACATAATAATCTAACGATTAACGATGTATTAGCTATGCTGATCAAAGGAGTGTGTTTCTGTCACGAAATAGAAAATATGTATAAGTAATTTAAAATGAATATTATAAAATTAGTCTTCTGCCAAGCAGACTTTATACCCTTCTGATACAAAAAAAGTGTAATGATGATTTTGCTGTATAAAAGTAGCTAATATGCAACGTCAAACGATGTCAATGCATCATTATTTTGAAGCAGCGAGACATATTTAAATATGTATAAATATTGTAAAAACTAGTTTTATAAACAAGCACAATAAGTGTAAACAAGTGCTTGAAACAATTTTTGTTTGTCAGCAGTTTCTAAATTAGTAGAACATTAAATGATGTACTTGTTTGGTTTTAACTTTAAATATTATATTACATGCATGCAATCATTATCCATATTTGATTAAATGCTTTTTGGTTAAACAATCTTATCAAAAAGAAACCTGATAAAATTATGCATCCTTCAGTACTTTAAATTTTAAAGAAACTTAATTATTCAAATCAGAAGCATGCAATAATTATCAATATTTCATGAAATCCTTTTTCGCTAAACAATGTTATCAAAAACAAAGTTGAATTAACTACGCGTTCTTTCATTAAATTTCAGCCGGCTTCTTGCACTTGGTGTTCCCGGGTTTAGTAAAAGACACAGTGTACGAGTTGTTCTATTCCCGCGTGGGGCAGCACACATCAGTGGGGAACTACTGGAACGATCCCTACCACCAGTCCTTGTATGAATCCTACAGCGTTTTCCTGCCTTACCTCAATAATCATATCAAGTAAGTCTATATTCGCATGTAAATAAGTATAAATAGTAACAAATATACTTCTGACCTGATACTAAGATAAAAATCTTGTTTCGTGGATATCAGAAACTACGAGAAACTTTTCTGTCTCATAAATACCCAGATCCGAAACAAATACCTGTGGATCGCACAAATATTTAAATTTTTATACAAACGACACACGCTGGGATTTAACCCGTGACATTTTAATTTGACATGTGATTAAGGCAGGAGCTTATGTCAAGAGTTTTGAATTTTATTCCAGCAACACTAGTGTAGGTATAATATGTTTTTGAGGCCAAGTTTTAGCTGTATCAGATGGCAAGAAAAACCAAAATAATTTATCTATCAAACAAAATTTATTTATGTCACGTATTATATAGAAAGTAAAGACTTTTTTTTTTATTTCTAAGTATTAAATTTGAAATAGAATTGAATAATTTCGTCATTCCATCCATCGGTTCCATGGTGTAATGGTTAGCACTCTGGACTCTGAATCCAGCGATCCGAGTTCAAATCTCGGTGGAACCTGAAATTTTGCTATTGCTCTTTTTCTCTTTTGAATACTTTGTGATAAATATTTTTTTATTTTATTGAATGTCTATTTTAAATAGTTTTTTTTTTATTTTTTTTTATTTTTTAATTTTAAATAGTTAAATAATAATAATTAAAATATTTTGTTAGTGGAACATACCAAAATCGGTGTATAAACTGACTGTCTTTACACAGATATTATTTTGAATTTTTTTATTATTTCGCTTAATAAATTCTACCTTGAATTAACTCAAATAATTAAATACATAATTAGTCCGTCCAAAAAACACAAATTTTATTTTATTTGACTATAAAAAAAAAGACTATCATTTTTTTAAGTTCATTTTTGTTTTTATTATTTAACTACACTCAATTTTATTTTTTAATTCAAAGGCCCCTGTGTTTGTGATTCGCGAATTCGTAGATAAGCGGTCGCTCGTATCATTGACATGCATGCGGCCTTTACATGCCTTGTTTATAAACAGGAAAACTATTCGTGTCAAGGTCTTTACAATAATATCAATAATACGTATAATTGTTTCATTTGCCGCTTTTTTATATTTTAATAAAATTATATATTAAGTTTAGTCCATATTGGTATAATGCCCCTTTAGCGTAACAAATTATAATTATTAAATATTATTTATTGTATGACCAATTTGTCCAGTGCCTAAGAAGTATGGTTTCCGCGCCGAATTTGATAATAATAAATATTGTAAGTTCAATAGATATTTGTGGAAATATGGCTGTTTGCGGACTTATAGTTAAAATTGTAATTTAGTTTTTATTATTAATGTGTTTTTTATTTCCAGATCGCCAAAATCTGAGGATTTTAAGGCCAACATGCTCAGATTGAAGAGATTAGTGTTAATCGGAGGTCCGGACGACAATGTCATAACGCCTTGGCAGAGCAGGTAAACAGCACTGTTATGAACTTGAAGTATTCATTAATTTTAGAAACAGTATGAGCAATAAAATATGCTCAGTTATATTTTCTAGTGAAAAAATAAAAGATATTTTGAAATTTTGCGAGATTTTTTCAAAAAGTTACTGTTGCATGTTATAAGATACCAGCTGTGAAACGAGAGGTCACGGGATCAATCCCCGCACCTATCATTTACTCATTAATTTGAATCAAAATAATTTATTTCCAGCCAATTCGGATACTACGACAAGAACAACGAAACAGTGATAGAGTTGTACAATCAGGACACATACAAGGACGACCTGATCGGGCTTCGAACCCTGGACGACACGGGACGCCTGCACGTGGTCACCGTGCCCGGGGTCAACCACTTCAACTGGCATATGAACGTTAGCATAGTCGATGACTTCCTACTACCTTATTTAGACTAAATTATTACTACCATAGACTAAAATCCTTGAGTCGTCTTATGATCCCAGTGGCAGAAAGCGAAATCATTAGAAATAATTATTTTTTCCCAATTATTTGTTGTACTATGTCAAGAAACAAGAAAATGGGGCAATTTAAAAGACACAAAAGGGAAGAATTTCTCGCTGATATGAAAAAAACGACCTAATCAATACAAAAAAAAAACAAATAAGCGCGACAATTTAAAATAGTTTATAATTTACTGTCTTAAATAATATTTACATTGAAAATTAACACTAGAGTTGATTTCTAAAAAAAATCCTTTTGGGAGTCTCGAAATGCATAAGTTTACACAAAGATAGGATATATCGTAAGAATTTTGTTAAATATAATTCTTGAATTTCAATTAAATAATTGCCCTAAGATGAGGGCGTTTAATTAAATCCGTTCAAATTAATGTGCCAATATGTCATTTGAATTTAGACATTTAAGTATAAATTATTCATAACAGCCTTTATCAAGTCTTTTTTATGCCGGAAAAACTAAATGTCGCACAAGTTGAAAGTAACTCAATACTATGCCGCTAGATGTCGCTATAGTTAACAGACTTCAAAAAAGTATGCATCAATTTGTCCTTTTTTTAAAAAACGTTTTAAGCTCGTTGCTTGTACCACATATGCATTATCTCAGGAAATGTTTTATTTTCATATCTCATATTTTAATTTTTAATGTTTAGTTTTAAGTAGCCAAATTTACATGCTGACGCTTAAATATTTATAAGTAGCCATGTGATTTTAATAATCTCAGTAGATTAGATTTATTAAGGTTTTATATTTAAACCTATTTTCCTAGTTTTAGAAACCAAGTGAAAATCGTCTAGCTATGGAGATCTATGTTACGATACCAAGATTTTGTGATTTTAATATAATTAATGTAATTGGGGCAATTAAAATTGTTTAACTAAATTAATTTTGGTAATATGTTTTTTGTGAACAATAATTTTAAGATGATTGGAACATGATTCATTGGTTTTTTAATTATTTTTTGTTCATATAATGAATTTAATTGTGATTTAATTGAAATACATCTTTTGAAATGCAAACCATAGTTTCTAATAGCATGTACAAAAACGTAGTCTTAATGTAGTCATATTTCTTGACTGAACCACATTGGTGGATTAGAAATGGCATTTATAATTAATATTAACCATATCATTTTGTCATTGTGAACTGTGAGATTGAGGTTCGATTGCCAAGTCGAGTAATTTGTGCAAATTTTATTATTATTATTATTTATTAACTTAAGATTTCATACTTATTATCTACCCTCACGTGTTGAAATAAACGGGTAGTCAAAAGATCACAAGGATAGTATCAGACACGTATGGACAATTGTATTTAATTTTGAAAATTGTCTCGGCAAGGGAATCGAACCCACTGCTTTTAATTTTACAATCAATTCAAGATTGTCGTCAATCTGATTTGATTTTATAGTAATATCTCCATCTTAATTTTAAATAATGTTGCGGGCAAAAATACGACATTTAAGGTGGTGATTTAATCGAGAAATTTGACGAAAAATTTGTCAACATGATTATCCGAATTTGTATGAGTATTTGATAATTAAATTAACATTAATATGCCAACAATGTTATTTGCTTTGTATACAAATGTATGTCAATGTTTACCGTTTGTATTAAAACGGGTGCTATATATACCTATTATCATAATTTATATAAAATCATTAGAAACGTTTGTTTTATTTATATATTATTATACCTATACTAAGCTACCTTGGTGGACTATAAGGCTTATATAGTTCATATAGGTCATAGGTCAAGGTCATATAGTTGTAGTCAGAACACTGGACGTACAAGAATTCGATTACAATTACACATTTATAAGTGATTATTTTTAAAAAATCTGTCAATCTGTATTCAGCCCAGTGGGGTCATGACCCCCATGACCTTCCCCCTGGATCTGCCCTTGACTCGGACACTTATTTCAGCTGCCTTATAATCACCTTATCATACGCGTAAAAAAAAACTATGACTCAGGTCTCCATAGTTTAAATACGTTATCCGAAAACATTTGTCCCGAACAAAACTGACCGTCTTACAAAAACACGTTTTAAACAAAAATTACAGGTAATTACCATAATTTAAATCAGCGTGTTTATTATTTTATATAAAGCAAATTAAGTATGCTAAGTTATTCGGACTTTACCTATTCACCGAATAAAAAGTCGGCGTCGCGGTTGCGCAAGCGCGGTTTGTTGATCTTTTTGTTTTAGTATCCAAGTGCAAAAACCTCGTAACTATTTAGATTTACCGTTCGTTTTTTAGCACTTGAGCGGGTGTTTCCCGTTTTTATATTTTATATAACAAAAATTATATTCAATGAAAATATGTACACATTCTGTAATTATGGAAATTTAAAATTCTAAATTTGCTATTATTAAAACTATAGCTTCCACCTTTCTCTTAAACTTTTGCCGTGCCCAATAGGATCCAGGAATTAGAATTCAATAAAAAAGCTAGAACAGGGAAAAAAGTGGTTTTATCTATAGGTCCATATCGAAGTTTTATTCCAAATTAACCTTAATCATACTATTATGACAGAAAAACGTAATCGTATCATAACACGTAATTCGTCATCTCTCCGTTTATGGCAATTTCCGTTGCCGTGACAGACTGTCAAAAATGCTAAGGTATTGCATTATATGAATCATGCATTTCTAGCTACCTTATCAATTCTGTTATCAGCTATCGAGTTCCGTAAGCTTATCAGGGTATTCCTATCTTGTATGAATAGCAGATGAGTGAGGTATATTACTATTACTACTATTATTACTATATTGTTATTGCTGTTTCCTTTTTTATAGTGAATCTTGAAATTCTCGGACTATTGATTTATCACTGTTTATTAGTAGAATGCAATGTATTGTAGTGATTCTTTTGTTTTTAAGTTTCCGAATATTTCGGTGTTTAAACTTCAGTTTAAGTTCAGTTTGTTAAGATGAAGATATGATTGTCTGTGGTGTATTTAAAGCTTAGGATAAACAAGCATGCAACTTACTTGGTATGTCGCCCATTATCGTCAGAAGTGTCATCTAAAATAAATAAAATCATTTATGTAGTTCACTCTAAGTTTACAGAAGAAAATTGAATTACAAAATATTCATTTACATAGAAATATGCCTATTAAGAGACAGAAAAGAATAAGTTTTAACCAGTATTTAAATAAGATAAAGAGTCAATCAAAATATTCTTATTTTTAAGAAATATCAGGGTGTCGTAATTGGCTTTAAGTCAAAATTAAGGAATTTAATAAATAAATATAATCAAATAAGTTTTGTTATGAGTCCCAAAACTCATTGCTCCCACGAACCTAACTTTCATTTTTTTGCATTCCTCACAAGATGTAAAAATCCCCGAATTTCGTAAAAGGCCGGCGGCGATTCTACCTGACTCAACTGTTCAATTTTGGCAGACGTTAAAGTCATACAAAGTTGTACGACCGGTTTTTATACTTTAAAATGGATCAAAGTACACTTATAAAAATCCCTTATAAAAACGCTTATCAGATTAGTATAGTTAAAAACAAAATACTTGAAAATGTACTTCATGTACCTATACATACAAATCTCATCGAAAAAGAACAAATGAATTCATGAATTAAATAATGATTCTGAATATTTTAAAAATAGGGGGTATACAGAAGCGTTGTGGATACAGGATTGATTTCTAAATTAAGCTAATAATGTATAGTAAGTATGTCAAGTGTATTTTCTTGAGCTCTGCGCAATGTCGTTGAACAAAAATATGATAGAATTTAGTTAAACAACTTTGTTATCAAAATGCTGGAGAGGTTATTACCCTTAACAACAATAGTTTAAAACCTCACCAAAGACTACATATTATGTTTAATGTTATAATAGACCGGCTACAATTGTCACTAATTCCTTTGTATAAGAAAAATCTGCAGCTGAGGAAAATAATATAATAACTGCTTCGATGTGCAACCTGCACAATGCACGCAATAATTAGTGAAAATCATACAGGCTCACATCCAGAACTTATACACTAAAGATATCCATCTATAGATTCATTGTAAGCCGAGTGACTCATTCCCATGGCATTCCACGATCGGTATGAGAAGTTATTTTTTTACCGGCATAGCGAATGCAACTGAGGAGCATTTCTGTTCGGAGCATCGGAGGGGAAAACTTAAATGTTTAATTATTATGTTTAATATTGTTTACTAATATGTTTAAATATATGGATAGAACCGCGATGTTTAATTTTGACTTTATGTTACAGGTTGCGTTGCTGCGGTTTCCATTTTCAGACGAAAAAGTATTTGCAAAGAATATTTGACAGAGACTGGCCGTTAGACAGATGTTTTTATTCGTAAATGCCACAAAAAAAAAAAAAAAAGTCTGTTGCCTGGAAGAGATCGCAGTTAGCGATAAGACCGCCAATTGTAACCATGACTTTAGCTTTAAGTGATTTACTGTTACTGTGTTATTCTCTTTTATTTTGGTGTACAATAAAGTATGTAAATAGTAAATAAAATAAAAGTCCGGGTATGAAACGATATAAAAAATCAAACCAATGTAACAGCTGATACACTTGACGAATAATTAGCATTATCTCGAATGCTAATCAAAGTTGAAAACGTCATGTTTACTACTCAAGGCGATAAGAGCTCCTACAAATCGATCAGCCGGTGCAGTGTGACGTAGCAAGAAGTAATACTCATGATACAAACATGATTAATTGTTAATCAATTAGTTAAGTTATTTATTGAAAGAAATGCTCTCAGAAGTCCCCGCAAGGGATTTTTTTTTCAATTGCTAAATATTTTATAGAGTGGAGTTTCTTCTATTGGAATCTTGAAATGTTGTATTTAGGGTTTCTAAAGCAGTAAGCAAGATATTGTGTGTTTCATGTCTGTCATAAACTATGGCCGTCTAGAAATTTCTTCGTGTTAAAATACCTGGGTGTTCCGTGTTTAGTAGGTACCGAAACAAGCACATATTATATGACTTTGTATTTGACTCAAATTCTGCAGCGAATCGAGATTAAGGTTTTTAAATGCTTTCATATATTTTGACAGCTTCTCCAGCGCAGTTTGTAGGGAGCCGAGTGCGAAGCAGAAGACGACGAGTGCAATCCCCGCCAGTAAACAAATGTTTGTGAGGCGCACAAATTTGTTTTCCAGTTTAGTTGTAAGATCTAAACATCTCACATATTATATATTATAGTTTCTGATACCCAGGACACAAGAATTGTGTCTTACTATGGGGTCAAGTCTAATGGTATGACTGTAGAGTGTGAAGTGCATTTATTTAATATGTTATAACATATTAAATAAAAACATGAAAATTCTAAGCTTGTTCCGAAAATATATTCTAGGAACAAGCTTAGAATTTTCATTAAAGTCGGCATATAATAAATTTAATATGCGCTCTTAATATAAGGGAAAGTCCTACAGTACCGGCCGGCATACAGTACCGGCCAGTTACAAATTCTCTAAATCTATAATAGATGGCACTGACAGTTTTACGCTATTTAGTGCGGTACCCTCGTGCAAGTATATGCCCCACGCGGCGTCTACCTGTCACAACCGGTTTACTGTCAGTGTAAAGATTTCTGTTGCGCGCGATGAATGTATGCTACGTAATTAAAATTCTGTAGGTGATTTTCGAAGTTCAGGGATTCAATTTAAAAAAAAATATCCTGGTAAGTTTAGTATGCTTATATGGCTATTAAAAACCGAATATTATATCAGCCTTTGTACGTTTGTTTTCATCTGAAATCGAAACTCTTATTTTTTCCGTTTCCTCCAGTGCCGGCCAGTACGCTGTCCTGCAGTACCAGCCATTCCTTAAATTAGTTTAAAAGGTTTGCATTACTTGCAAAAATTACTACTTAATACACGAAAATGCAAAATGATACAAATGATGGTCGGACGAGGCAAAAAAGGGCGCCTGAGATCCGGCAGATATGCATAAAGCTGTAGAAAAGGTACTGAATAACAAGATGAGTGCACGTCAAGCCGCAGAAAGCTATTAGATACCCCGAAAAACGCTGAATGACAGAATTAGTGAAGAGAAAATGAAGAGTTACTGCATGAAGTCGTAAAGCTGAAATAAGTGAAATTATAACGAGTTTTCCGTACAAAAAGATGCTGGAAGGGAAACAAAATAGACAAAAAAAAAATAGTTTTCAGTTTCAGGAAAAGGTGGTAATAGAAAAGGTAAGACTTTACTGTCAGCAAGAGATGTCAGTAAGAAAAATAAAAGAAATAATTCCGAAAACCTACCTTCTACTCACAGACCGATTGAAGAAGAGACAGTTTGCCCTTTGTGTGCTGAATGTCATGAAGAAGATTGGATACGGTGCGGAAACTGTAAAATTTGGGTCCATGAGGCTTGTGCAAATATATCGGAGCTATCCGATCAGTATATTTGCGATTATTGTATTGCCTAAATGGTTACATTCTTAGTGGCCGATACTGTAGGCCTATTTTTTTTAGTCTGTATTTTCTTATTCTTGGAATTGCAATAATAAAGCTGATTTTGTCTAAACGATTTGGTTGTTTGTTATTTTTATTAATAGCACAATAGTTCTTTTAAATATATCAGGAGGTATTGAATATTTAACATTAAGAACTTTGATTTTTTTGTTGATAAACCTTAAGGTGACGGTACTGTAGGACTCTCCCCCTCATAAACACTTGAAAATGCAGGATATTAACACTTTACGCAGGGGGTGCCCGGGTGTTAGATAAAAGTTATTAATTCAAGAGGTACAACTATTTCATACGGTAAGTCCCATCACACCTACGTCAATGATCAAACCCTTCACACGTGATATTGCAGAGAAAAAAAAGGATCTAAGTTTAAAATTATATTTATTTTTTATTTATTTCATTAGTCTTAAGAAGACCAACAGCGTTCACAATAATATACTCACAGAAGTTAAAAAACAAAAAGCTAAATAAAGGTCTCCGCTGTTAAGTAACAAACTATTACTAGGTAAGGGCAAGTAAAAAAATAAATTAGTTATTAATGTAATTGCATCACGCTGACATTTGATTCGGCTTAACCAAAGCTACACAGTTAAGAGACCAATTTACAAATAATGACAAATAATATGTACAAATAATCCACATACATACAAGGCGAAATGTGGGTGTCCTGATGGCGCCTCTGCCTACCCCTTCTGGGATAAAGGCGTGTGTTTATGTATGTATGTAATAATCCAGCAGATAGTGCAGGGTATAGCCTTCTGCTAAAATTCGTACAACGATACGCTAAACAATGTGATGGGTTATTGTGGGTTGGATGGCTTCACACACCACTGTAATTCCTTTAAATGCCTGTCTATATAAAGTACGCATTAAGTAACGTATATGATGCCGAAAGGTCACAGGTAAGTTAGAATTTGAATCCACGACCGCTAATTAGGCAGCCGCCTCCCGTACGCATCAAACAGGCCACTACGTTACATCATACTCTCAATCATACCCTCGATGGTAGAGTAGGCCCGTGCCTTGCAGTGGAACTTATATAGGCTGATACAAAACTTAAGTCACTTTTGTTATACTTCGGGAGATAAATAAATAAATACACCCAACAGTCACATACATAGTTCTGACCCCACACTAAGATCGAGTCTTGTGTCGTGGGTATCAGAAACTACGAGAGACTTTTCGGTCTCACAAACACCCAGACCCGAAACAAATACCTGTGGTCCACACAAATATTTGTTTCGGTGCGGGGATCGAACCCATGGCCTCACGTTTCACAGGCGGCGTCTAACCAACTGCGCTACGGAGGCTGTCAATAAATCATGATCTCTCATATAAACAGCTTTATATAAGATGGTCGCTTTCACTGATAAAGTGACCGATATTAATATAACTTCGGAAACTCACATGTGTGTACTTTGGTAGGTACATACAACAATTGGCTGTCTTCCACGTTTATTCACGATATTTTAATTTTCCGATTAAAAGTAGCATAATATGTCGTGTTTTTCCTTTATGTGTCGCGCGTACGCGGGATATTTTTATTTTCATTCTGTCATCGCTTTCCGTGAACGAACTCCCACGATTTGTAAACGACATTTTATTTTCTCATAATATTACGTAGAACACAGATAAAAAATTCAGCGAAAGTATTATACAACGTCTAAGAATTGCGATTTTCACATAAATTTTCTGAAGCTCATATCAAATACGGAGAATGTTTTGAGGTAAAGATATTTTGGATATGTTTCATCCGAGATAATCTGTTACCAGTAATATACGCTGATAAAAAATTTAAACGTAGATAAAACCCACTGATGTAATGGATTTAAAAATAAGATATTTACGGTATTCACATCGAATTCTTAAAATAGTTTGGCGTTAGATTAGGTTGAATAATTTTCATAAATATACTATGTGCATACGTTTCAATCACAATAATAATAAAAACTGACCACATGTTCAAAAATATTTTTGTATCAACCTTAATTAATTTGAAATTGTTTAACACTAATTTCACAAGGATATCCTGCTCAAAAACAAAAAGATTCATTAAATTTATGTGTTTTGAATTGTAATGACTTGTTTTGGCGCCAATAATGACGCAGCCAGACAGGTGGGCGTACAGATAATGTCTGGATTAAATCACAATCGAGGTTTTTAAGTCAAGGTTATGAGGATAAAGATGTTATGTTTCTGTTCAAAGAAAAAACGAACAAAAACTTTACTTAATAAATACTTTACTTTCATTAATATTCTAAACTATCAATGGAAATAAAATTAATAACATATTTTGATATTATCACAAAAACGAGAATTTATGGTTTTAAAAAGGATTTATGATCATCGGTTCCTTTGCATAGCATACTACAAAAGGTACTACTTCTAAAAATAGCGACATAGTTGTAACGAATCTAGCAAGTAACATTAAATTTATTATAATCATGATGACGAGTTGAAATCCCTCGCTTTTTGCGAAAAAAAAAAACGAATGGTCAGTGGTCTATACTTTGGAGTTCGATATTCTCAAAAACTCTACATTTTTTTTTCTATTTATTCAACCTGGGAGTTTAACTCTACATTTGACCATAAAAATCAATATTGATTTCAAGGTGGTTTATGATATAGACTCCTAAGTGTGAAGTGTAGAAACCTTTAGGATAGCCAGAGCTGTGATCGTCGTAAAGTGTCTAGATCTGAATAAGAGAAGCTATGATTATATTCAATTATCCAGTGCCCGAGTGCCGTAAATTGAAAAGGCTCATGACCGCGCGGCGATGAACTCTATAAACTCGCTAATGATCATAGCATTTTGTTCAATAAACAGTAAAAACAAACTGTAATTTACCTACCTATCCTATACCTATAGATTTTATATATCCATAATTTGTTTGAATCTGACATAGTTTAAAAAGCTTTCAATTAAAAGTAACTTCGCTGGCTCAGCGACCCAAAGTGGGTCTTGACTTGACCTCCGAAACGTGAGTTCTCCAGCTGTCTCTATTGTAATTAGCCCTCAAAAAATCTCAAGTTATTTTCCTTGTACATTCCTGACAAGCTAACATCCTGATTGTAAACATATAGTAACACAGGCAACTGACCACATTTCGTCCAGTTTTTACCGTCTACGCGTGCGCATGATTCACAATGTTCCCACCGTGTCGGCGCGACGGCGCGGCGCGGCGTTCCGTTCGCAACAGATTAAAAACGCAGAAGCGCCAGTGACTCATCGGGATTTCTGGAGCGTATCAATCGGGAAATGTATGGGAGTTTTTAGACCTTCATTTGATATTTTATGGCTGTATGATGAAGTTTCTATTGCTTGTTGTAAAAAATCAGGGTGATTTAAATATTGTTTATTTTTACACGTCATGCATCAGGACCTAAAATACCAATCTTATATATTGTGATTTTCTAAAACTATGAACAATTCTTGGTTCTTCTTCCAACATTCAAATTCGCTTTATTAGAATAGAATTAGAAATTTTAATATTTTTTGTTCAGACAGTTGTCTCTGTGTGGGAATCGAACCCAGGCCACGGTTTTTTCGTTCTGTGGTTTCTTTTAAAGACAATTTCATGCTCTATTCGCTGCATAGGCATTCAGCTGTTAACATGTGTAATATTTGTGACGTATCACTGTATACGGTTATTTCGGGTTTAATCCCGATGTTTTCCTTCCCAATAACCGCGTAACATGTATTTCGCGGTATTCAACCCGGGATTTGCACGAGTGCCAATTAAATTGAATTTTCTTCCCGTAAACCCACAACCTAATTAATTCGACATATATGTTTTAAAAAGAAAATATATTTATATTTTAAATTGTCTCATTTCTTTTTAATATCGTTTATGTATTTCTTTATAATACGTAATGTTTTTCCTTGTAGTAAGGAGCAATGCACTATGCCGGACAGAACAAAATTTTGCTCTGTTATTTAACTTATGGAACTCTATTATACCTACCTACCTTTGCTAAAATAATTTTTTGAGGGCTACGTATTCTTATGAAGATAACGAGTAAAAACTAAAAACTATGGCATGTTTGCAAAATACAAATAAACATAAATTATGGTGAGTTGTTACCTCATGATATGCAGCAAACATTTGGTCATATTTTAAAGAGTTCATTTTATGAGATCATTGTATTTTTCCTAAGATGTTTTTGTATTACATCTCTGATACAAAAGTTATGTAAGGATTTCACGGATTATTTTTCAACCTCCTAATCAGCAAATAAATAAATCAATACAGCCACCTCTATTAGATGCAGTTTTTTCTTTAAAAAAAAAACAAATAAAAAAATACAAATTACATCATCAAAAATGTCATAAAGTTGTCACAAAGGTGACATAACAAATGACGTCACAGCTATCAGCTGGCCCGTCTGTCCGTTGATCTGTGACTCGAAGGCGCGCGGTGACTCACAAGTCACAACACGGCGATGGCATTTCGTACGCTCAGATTACTTCAATTTGGTAAGCGGTGACTCATCAATCATTTACGATAAGTTTCATGTAATATGATTCAATTATTACTATGCACACTTCGTGGTAGTGCAAGTAGAAATGGAGGAAAATTTCCGTATATTGCGGAAGAAAAGACGCAACTAAGCTAAGGTTGCAATGACCTTTATGTGTGTTGATTAATAGAACCTTCGGATGAATTGACCTTTTGTGCAGTCGTAGGTAATTGGTTTAGTTAGTGTAATAGGCTGCGAATTATAAGGTTCTAGGTTTGGTGTCAAGGTTGTAGTTCTTTATATGATTTTACTACCTGTTCGATTATAAAAGGTATTAGGTAGGTTCATAATTTATGTAGTTTCCAATCCGGTTTAGAAATATAGTAAAATATAATATATCTCAATATGATTTTATCATAAAACCCTCAGGGATTGAGATGTGCGAATATTAATTGGCGGCAATGCTGCTTCGTCACAATAAAGTAAAATTAGCAAAAATGGAAAGTTACACGAAATCCATAGGACGAATTATTCTTATTTAATGAAACGAACATATTTTGTATTATACCATACAATAATAGAGCACACATATTCAGATTATAGCCCCATCAAAATACCAAACTAGAAAGTACGATTTGTTACAAAGGTTACTGACCTCGATTTTGGATTGGTTCGACTAGTATAACCTGCTTTCGGACCACATGGCTCACAAACCGGTAGTCAAAACTAGCGGATGAATTGAATTTAATTCACAATATCTCGGGTATATTTCAACGATGAATATTTTATCTGATCTGCGATGCTTTTACTATCAGGTGTTTTGTAGCTACTTACTCAAGTTGTCAGTATACAAAAAGAACCGAAGACGAGCCATGCAGTTCTATACAAAATTGAAGTACGTACACCTGGCAATACATTGCAATGTCTATAGGATAAAGTCTACATGCAATATTTATTTGAATACATATATTTTTCTGAATGCGCATTAATACCCAATTTTTTCCAGATATTTGGCTAATAGCATTCCTTATTCTCCCAACTAAAGAATGCGAAAGCAATTCCAAAACATCATAAGTTCGAAAGCAGCTATGGGAACAGATACGCAATTTCTCGCATGCACCCTGGTTGCTATCTATAAATAATAATAAATAAATACACCCAACAGTCACATACATAATCCTGACTACACTAAGACTGAGCCTTGTATCGTTGGTATTATCAGAAACTACGAGAGACGTTTCGGTCTCACAAACACCCAAACCCGAAACAAATACATGTGGATCACACAAATATTTGTTTCGGTGCGGGGATCGAACCCGTGGCCTCTCGTTTCACGGGCGGCGTCTAACCAACTGCGCCACGGAGGCTGTCTAAACGTATAGACATTCCTCAAAGCACATTTGGGGGAAGTCTGCGTCCAATACTGATATAGGTAAAAAACCGAGACTCCACGTGTAAAGGTTATGAATAAACGAGAAGCCAGTAGCATTGACCGTCACAACAAGGAAAATAATAACAGGATATGCAATGGGAAGTGGCGGCGCGGAAACGATCGCCGGTTATTTTAATAGCATACGTGCAGGTTTACATAATAATACTGTTACTGTTAATGAGAGGTACAAGTGTTTTCTTTTGAAATCCATCTTTCTGGTATTACTTCTTGTTTACTTATTGCTATGCCTTTACTTATGCCTCGGTGGCGTAGTTGTATTACGGTACGGTTACAAAGCTGAGGTCTCGGGGTTCGAGTTCCGGGTCGGGCAAAGTGATATTGGATTTTTCTATTCATTATTAGTCCGGGTTCAGGAATTTGTGCCCGATATGGCGATAGGCTCGCCCCCTATCACATCGTGGGACGGAACATACAAGGCGAAATGTGGGTGTCCTGGTGGCGCCTCTGCCTACCCCTTCGGGGATAAAGGCGTGAGTTTATGTATGTATGTACTTATACATATGTTGGCCTTTTACAATTATTGTGTCTTTATTGCCTGCGGAGACAGATGAGCTGTTCATGGTCGATGTTAGAGGCACACTCAAGCCGCTTCCGGTGTGAATAGTCTATACCTAAGTCAGATGCTGCTATCGGGTATGCAAAAATAGGACAAGAAAATATCGGATTAAATTAAAAAAGTAAGTTGCAGCATATTTTACAACTATAACATGGTAGAGCAGCTAAGAAGTAAGAATATGCTAATAATAGATCGACTCAGTTGGGATTGAACTAAAAGTACTGTCTCCCAGAAAATAAACAAAAGGTAAAAGCCTTACTATCGCCTTTCGTTTAATTAATTTGATTGCAGAACCAAAATCCCCTATTTACCTACTTTTTTTTCCTTCAAATATTTTAAAAGTGATCATCACCGTTGACCTCCATTTCTTGTAGATATTTGTACCGACGCGACGGTAACCGCTAAGAATCAGGTAAACACACACTTCAAAAGAAATGTAATCCAAGTATTCGGATGTAAAAGGCCTTCGGGTTTCTCTAGGTCAGGTCATATCCTATTTAGTCAAGAATTTTGAACTTACGTGGTTTATGAATAATCCCTTCAGTGCGGTGAAAGTGTGTCTTCATAGGGTTTTTTGTAATAAGATAAATAAATAAGCGAGTTGCTCACATGATAGTAATCAATTTCAGTTGGAGAACAACGTCTATAAATCAAATCTATGGATACTTAACTTAATATGAGATAGAGATAGCAAAGTTTAGAAAAGATTTTCTACTAGAAGGTGATTATCCTTTACCAAATAACCCCAGTATCCGGTATCCTATACGGTTGCTACTTCACGCCTTACGGTTGACGGTGTAGCAGAGACTTATAATATGTAGTGTAGTTACTACAATAATAAATGTAATGTATAATCAGGTCCTCTACATTTTCCTTGACAGTTAATCAATAAAACCTTCTTTATTAAATTGTATTTACCACGTTCTGATTTCTATATTATAATCGGAATCAAAAATGTCCTGTTGACAGTTTTGTAATACTTTTAATAGGTATTGTGAATAATTTCCTTAGCGTACTCTTTACGCTGAAGGGTTTTTTATGACTAATTACCGACATGAAATGCATGAAGCTATAGTTGAAAGATGAGAAGGTAGTTCGCTGAAGATCGAGCCCAGTGGCGTGCTATAGGAGAGGCCTATGTCCAGTAGTGGACGCAGAAGGGCTGATGATGATGATGATGATGATGACAATAGTATAAGTCTGCCAAAGGGGAACAGTGAGGGAGAATTATAATAAAACGCGAAGAGACTTGTTTGATTCCCCCAACTGACCTTATGTTTGTGGTCATAGATCTATAAGTAATAAGAAATATTTATTTTTAATCGGGATGCTGTAGAGCCAAAAGGACACAAGACAGATTTTTAGCTAAAACTCGAGACTGTGTGAGAATCTGATAAATATAATACAATTCCAGCTTAAAACTTAGAAAAAAGATAAAATATTCAACATCACGTGATAAAACAAAATATTTTGAACGATTTGCATCGTGATTTCAGGTAAATTACCGCAGCGAAACAAAAATAACGCCGAGATATAATCTTTCACGTTTCAGTGAACACGAGATAACTGTTACATAAGTATTATTTAACATAATCACGACATATAGATAATCTTACAAGGTCTCATTATATGTATAAAGATTTGATTACATTTCATCTTATTTATGAGCAGGTGAAATACTTCTCGGGAATAAATACGCATTGGATGTGCAATTCTGGACGATGCAACAGTACACAGTTATCTTGAGCTGATTTGTCAGATTTAGGGCCTCGTTCACCATCTTCAAGTAAACCTTTGATTACTTACTCTTTAATTAAGGTTATTTGACAAGCAAATGTGAAGAGTATCTTCCGTCGATTTCACAAGTGAAAATAAAGTAAAGTGCTGGTTATGTGAATGACATAAGAAATTGAAGGAATCATTCGTTCAATATTGCGTCAAATGTTCCTCGCCCTGCCTCCCGCTAAAGTGCCAACGTGTTTTTTTCTTAAAAAATAAAAAAGGAGGTTGAGATTTTAACCTTATTATAACCATTAAGTAAATACGCTAATCGGCAGACGATGCAGCCAGTAAGTTACTTATTAATGTAATCATAGGATTAGTATTACTGGAGCATAGTGAAATCGACACATGATGTTACGGATGACTTTTCTGATGATTAGCCTAATCAACGATTTACTTGAAGATGGTGAACGAGGCCCTTATACTCATAAATTAATGATCGATCGCACGCTAATGCGATTTAATCGATTAAATTACTCGTGCGTTTGCCAAGTGTGACGGATTAAAAATTATCTAGTAATGCGATGGACGTATCAAAATACTAATTATTATACAATATAGGTATAAATTTTGAGTCAATTTTAATGCGTAATTGAAAGTCATAATATTATCTTTTAATCATCTTTTTATATTTTTATTATGTCAATAACAAGACAGAGATAAGGAAGGGTAAGAAGAGCACGTTCTGAAATATTCAAATATACGTTTATTAATAGGTACCTATAATTATTATTCATTGTTATAATATATATACAATAGATAAATGATGTATAAATAGATATTGTAATATTATCACTTAAAATACTTAAAATACTTTAAATGGGTGGGATGGGGTGGATCAACTTTATACTAGTGGAGAGCGTTAAAATACAATATTGATGGTCTGCATTGTACAGAGTTGAGAAGCCAATTCCTAGTTACACCTCCTCGTGGTCCCTCCCGGTAACTGTGAAGAGTAGTGCAGTAGTGAGAATTATGGCACCATTACACTACTCGTCACAGGCCAACGTAACAGGAAGAAAACTCGCCAAGACGCACTGGCCAGCGTGGCGTTTTAAGGCTAAACCCTCTCATATGACAATGCCTAATAAGCCAAGGCCCTCAGTCCCCAGCAGCCCCGCTATTCCGGACTCCGGCAGCGGTCCCGGTAACGGCGGGGTAGAGGGTGCTAAGAATCTCTGGAAGAGATCCGGCTGCCACAACACCACGACCATGACCCTGGCTTGTTACAACGCCAGGACGTTGAGAACGGACGAACGATTGACTGAAATGCTTTACGAAGTACAAAATATTAAATGGGACCTAATAGGTCTTTCGGAGATTCGTAGGATGGGTGAAAACTTGATTAAACTAGTTTCCGGTGATCTATTTTACTACAGAGGTCATGATGATTCAACCTATGGAGGGGTTGGATTTCTGATAGGAAAGAAAATTGCACCATCTGTACAAAATATCAAGAGTATTTCAGCACGTGTCTGCTTTATTACCTTAAAACTGAACCAACGATACACAATTAAAGTTGTCCAAGTTTATGCACCAACATCTTCTAACACCGATGAAGAAAGGAGTATATTTTACGACGACCTAGAAAAGGCTTTAGAAGATACTCCGTGCCACTACTGCACCATAATTGGCGACTTTAATGCCAAAATCGGCCCACCTCTTTCACACGAAAAATCTGTTGGCAAATACGGGTTAGGTCTGCGCAATAGTAGTGGGCAGTCTCTTGTAAACTTCCTGGAGAAAAAACATCTTTATGCTATGAATACTTTTTTCCAAAAGCGAACATCAAGGAAGTGGACATGGGCAAGCCCGGACGGTACCACCAAAAATGAAATAGATTACATCATAAGCTCACACAAATATATAGTCCAGGATGTGTCAATTCTTAGCCGATTTAAAACAGGTAGTGATCATAGGCTGGTAAGAGCAGTATTAAGATTTGATCTAAGGAAAGAAAGATCGAAGATGATTCATTCCCAGAAAACATATGAAACATCTATTATTAACACCCTAGGAGATGAATATAGAAATGATTTGAGAAACCAGTTCGAACAATTGGAGGAGACAAATTTAGATGTCGACTATCTAAATAAAGTGCTTTCCAAAATTTTAACTGATACGACCCACAAACACGTTGGTAATAACACTCTTAGGAAAATGCGTAAGCTCTCTGCAAACACTCAGGCTTTAATTGAAGAAAGAAGACTACTTAAAGATACAACAACTACAGGACTAAAAGTTATAAGAGAAATAAATAAAAAAATCCAGAAATCTATTAAACGTGACATACGAAAATACAACACAAGCATTATTCAAGAAACAATTAAACGATATAAAGGTCCAAAAGTATTCCAAAGAAAACTTAAAATAGGAAATCAACAGATTATTAAATTAAAAGACGCAACAGGAAACCCAATAACAGACAGGGAAAAAATAGTAAAAGTTGTAGAAGAGTTTTATCGTAAATTATACACATCCCAACCGAACGAACCTTTTTCGCCAGACAAAGATCCACGAGCACGGGCTACAGAACATCGCAGCTCGGATCCCTTACCACCATTTCTAACTTGCGAAATAGAAAGAGCGCTGAAACAAATGAAAAGCGACAAATCGCCCGGTGAAGACGGTGTTACCATTGAGATGCTTCGCGCAGGTGGACCACCAATAGTTAGTGTTTTAGCCAAACTTTTTAATTCTGTCATCTATAATCAACGCACCCCACAAATTTGGAAAAATGCCATAGTCACCATGATACATAAGAAAGGCGATAGTTCACTTCTTGGCAATTATAGACCGATAAGCCTCCTATCACAAACCTACAAACTGTTTGCCAAAGTTATCTGCAATAGACTTAGTCGTCAGCTAGACGAGTGCCAGCCCGTCGAACAAGCCGGCTTCCGGAGTGGTTTTTCTACCATAGACCATATCCATACAGTAAAACAGCTAATGGAGAAGTGTGGGGAGTTCGGTCAGCCCTTGTGCTTGGCTTTCGTTGACTACGAAAAGGCATTTGACAGTGTTGAGCACTGGGCTGTGATTGACTCCTTACATCGCTGTTCCATCGACGCTAGGTACGTAGACCTACTCCGGGAGATCTACAGCTCGGCTACAATGCAGGTCAAACTACACGATCTAACCGATCCTATCCCAATAAAGAGGGGGGTGAGACAAGGAGACATTATTTCACCCAAGCTATTTTCGGCTGTTTTAGAAGACGTCGTTAAAACGCTTGCATGGGACAATACAGGCATTAATATCAATGGCGCCTATTTGTCTCACCTCAGGTTTGCTGATGACCTAGTATTGTTTGCAACAAGCCTTGGAGACCTTCAAAGTATGCTTGAAGATCTATTTGATGCGTCCTTACGGGTGGGCCTAAGGATGAATATGACCAAGACCAAAGTCATGAGTAATGTTTCTGGAGTCTCGACTCCAAACATTATGATTGGAGGTGAGACTTTAGAAATAGTCAAAGACTATGTTTATCTTGGTCATATTCTATCTTTCGGTAAGGAACATCAGACAAAGGAGATCTCCAGGCGAATACAATTAGGCTGGGCTGCATTCGGACGGCTAAAAGACGTGTTAGAATCGCGCCGAATTCCACAGAATTTAAAAACTCGCCTCTTTGAGCAATGTGTCCTGCCCACCATGACCTATGGTGCCGAGACATGGACGCTCAGGCGCGATGTTCTGCACAAAATTGGTGTGGCTCAGAGGGCAATGGAGCGATCTATGCTCGGCATTAAGTTGCAAGATCGAGTCCCAAATGTCGAAATCCGACGACGAACGAAAGTTCGAGATGTCGGACAGTTTGTCATGGGACTCAAATGGAGTTGGGCTGGGCACGTGGCTAGACGCACTGATGGCAGGTGGAGTAAGGCGCTTACAGAATGGTGGCCAAAACTGGGTAAGCGCAGCGTTGGCCGTCCGGCGGCAAGATGGGTCGACGACATTGTCAAAGTCGCAGGCCGAACCTGGATGCGACTGACAAAAGACAGATTAAAGTGGCATAGTATGAGGGAGGCCTATACCCAGCAGTGGGACCCTACAGGCTGTGAATGATGATGATGATGAAAATACTTAGCAAATTAATTACATTTGAGTTATTAACTTTACACTATCTAAATTGGAGTCAATCCTAATGATATGCATTTGTATCTATTTTACGTATTGTCTAAGGCCCAATGCCATTTAATTTTGAAACTGGTCGCTATTAAATTGTTATTAAATAAATACACGCAACAGTCACACCCGTAATCCTGAGCACAGAAATTCTGTGGTCCTGAGCCATATCGTGCCATAGGACATAGGATGCCATATAATGATTGATTATGAAAATGATATGTATAAATCATGATGTAATTTTGACCGCCGGACAACTACTAACTAAGCGAAATTATTACAAGAGTCACTGTACCTTACCCACTAAACTAATCTGATTGAAACAATAGCGATTCAACGCACGGTTTTTTCCTCAAACAGAATGTCATTCAAAGAAAGGTTACTCAGTCGTTTCTGGGAGTTTCGTGGTGATTTTTTTCACATTACTATTTTGAAAAATCCGAAATAGCTCTTTGTGAAAATTTACAGTAGATATTTCGTGTTTTTTCATGAGTATAATAAAATTGTAATTAAGGGTGTTACGAGGTTTACTTACAAGTAAAAACGGTTTTGTGTATTTGTTTTTTTTTTTCTTTAATTTCTAGAGCAGACTAACAATAATAATCAGAAGTGATATAAATTACATATATCCAGGAAACATTTTTGAAATAGCGAAATTTGCAACAACACGCGATATATTTGTTTTGATCTTAGATGTTATTAATGACTACGAGTACCATTTATAATGCTTCTTAAGCCAGCAAATTGATTGTATTTGATTGAGAAGACATATTTGACTCGAACCAAAATTAAAAAAACATTGTTCCAAACTATCAAAAATTAAATTGCTTTAATATACCTTGATAAGCGTCAGATTTATGATCTTCAAAACTTTAAAGTCAATGTGAAGGTCACGTGATATTGCATACAATTAAAATGGCTGAAGCAATTTGATAGAGGTTTTAATGAGTTGTAATTACGAGCAAGGTGATGTCCCTTCTGAAGTGCGCATTACGATTAAATATATCTGATTTTATGTTTTTATTTTTTTATTATAAAACGGTATTTGTTTATTGCGACCAAATTTTTGATATGCTTTTGTTTTTTATCGAAACCAGAAACGGAGCTAAGGCATTTTGTGCCTTTCAGCCTTTAAAGATTATGCTTTTAATTTTGTAGACCAGCTTTTCCTCAGCATATAGGCTTTTTAGCCTAAGATATTGATGTGCTAATTGGGACTGTCTGAAACTCCTCCAAATACTAATTTAAACTCTTGATAACCTTAGAAATCATTGTTGTACTGGGCATAGATTGATTTTAGTAAAACTGTAACACATTCCTCAAAGAACATATCAAGCTCTCTATTCCTTCAAATACTAACAATTCACTGACTCTCAGGCTTCTTTAACAATTAAGGCGATATAATAAGGTTAGGCTATCATTTTTGAAAAGCCTAAGCTATTTGGGCTTATCGATGAAATCGGCTTTTAATCTAACGAGGCCCGCGGTGATGTCCCTAGCAATGGAATTCTACTAATTTATCAGATTTAAACCATTACCCGAATGTATTATCTTTAAATTAATTAGATATTTATATTTCGTGATGTTTAGACAATAGACGCAATTGACTTTGAAGAAATTTAAATCAATTGATTTTCCCTAATTGACAGTGTTTTTTAGTTAAGCAATATTACAAGATTGTAATCTATTTTTTATGTAGGTATATTCATAAATTTCTAGGTGAATTTATTTTTGCTATAAAATAGATTACTGGTTCGTATTCTGTTTTCATGGTATATTATAAAAATATTCAGTTTATCTCAAAGGGTAACTAATGGAAATCTAGTCTAACGATGCGACGCGACGGCTCTCTGCTATGTTTAAAACTTTAATTACCTTATTAGTAATGGAATATTGTTTGTAAGTGAAACTTATGTATACTTATGTTTGTTATAAACGTACGCTAATGGTTTCCCACATAAAGTAAAAAATTGATGTTAGGATTCGATCTAAATAGTGTTTAGTTTTATAAGTATTTTAACAATACTTGTTACAAAAATACCTGACCTGAAATTAAAATCAAAATAAGGAAATAAAAACTAGATCCTAAATATAAACAAACCATATAAAATTACTTTCCGTTAAAATCAAAACAAAAAACCTGTTTAAAGTTATTTACCGATAATGATTATTAGGGGGAATAACTATACAAATCTATAATAAATATGTTCGCGGCGTCAGGTGATGAAAGTTCGTTACTACTAAACAAATCTCGATCTACGCTTCACGTTCCATCAATGAGTGACGCATAGAGGGGAGTCCCTATCGCCGCGCGGGTGGAGACGCGTGCGCCGCCGCTTATAAAAACCGACTCGCACCGCTCAGAATCATTCGCTAACACTCAGCGACACAGAACAGTCTTAGTTCATACTAATCAGAATTCAAATATCGAATTCCATTTAGTAAAAATCTAATTCTAATTTCAACAATCTAACTCAATTTACAAGAAGTCCTATTCCAATTTTAAGTTTTATTTTGTTTATAAAAATACAATTCTAATTTCAAAATGAAGAAGTACTCGATCGTCGGCAACAAGAAGAAGGTGACTATGGAGACCAACGGGTCTCTGTTGAAGGTGGTCGGCAACCACTGCATCGTGCGGGTTGCCATCAACCAGGGAGATATTGAAGTGATCGGAAACGACTGTCGCGTCGAAGTTGTGAATAACTACGGTGTGATTAACCTAGTGGGCGGCAACGGAACAGTGAATATAGACAAGCGGTGGCGTGGAGACAGAGTAAACCTGCTTGGACCCAGCTGCCATCTCATGGTGGCTGGCAAGGAGAAGTCGATGCCGTCTTACGAAGCTCAGCTCTCACCATTCAGCAAGGATCTGGATGACGTGATTGAGTCGATCTTCACGTTTGTGATGCGGTGAACTGGTGTGGTCTCACTCTGGACTTTGCTTTAGTGAAAGTTTGCGCAGTGTTTTGCGGTTTTTAGTGCTTCAGGCCGAGGTTTGGAGGCGATGTAACTATGTGAAAATAAATGCTTTGATTGTAGCACATTTCTTATTCATAAGCGGACGTATGTCTCTGTAATCCCCCGTACTAATGGTTTTATACAATCATCATTCTTAGAAACACGGATATTACCTCTTACTATGAGTTATTAGAATGTTTGAAGGTTAATATGAAGTTTACTTCATTGGAACACGATATAATCAACCTACACACATTTAATATTTATTAAAGAATGGTATTATTTTATTGAATAACTTACATGTCATTTTAATGAGGGTCGTGGAAGAAATCAGGTATTACCTAATAACCAGAAACGGCAAAGTAATTTTATATAATAACACAAAATAACAAAATAATGATTGAATGGGATCGAATTCATTTAGGGTATATTGGGGTATTACTGTATTACAATGATGGAAGGGGTAAGAACGTAAACTTCTTTAAAATGTAGTACTATACATAATGTATACAGAAATTATATACACACCCATACACATAGACTGGACCCCTCATTAAGATACAAATCTTGTGTTGTAGATATTATCTCGCAACATCCAAACACAAAACATATAATTATAGAGACAAAAACATTAGTCTCAGTACGGGTATCGAACCGGCGACCTATCGTTACACAGCCGGCGTCTTCACCAATTGCGCTAGCCCACTGACGAAATAATTTTTCATCAGGTGATATATGAATAAGGGATAATAAGGGAAAGCCTAAATCCAGCAGTAGATTACCTGTGCCTGAAGATCACAATAATGAAATACTCTAAAAAATAAACAATGCATTATGGTTCCTTAGATTTACGCGAGTGTTACACATTGAAATAATACTGATTTTTACGGATTTTAAACTTTAAAAATTAAGTCAAAACGCGTTAATACCGTAAAAATTAGTTTTATTTCAAACAAATCATTATTACGAAAAATACTCCATTGAATGCGCATAAAATGCGCTGTATTGTATACCAATCTAATCTGTATCATGTTTTATAGATATGCTAATACAGCGTTTATCAGTTGGCAACAAGTCATTTCAGGCGATACTTATGAATGATCTGTGCTAACACGTCAGCTATTCAGTATACATATATTATACATACGTCAGCTAAAAGACATCTGTCTGCTGAAATTCACAAAACCCATACAAACAGTACATTCGCTTACAATTGCGTGATTCAAATTATGTATTATTTGTTCTTAAGACGATGCGACTCTACCTGCGTTTGGTGACGTCATTTGTTTTTAACGTTAAATAATAAATAACACAAAATATAATTCCGAACCTCCTAAGATACCTATCTCAAATGTCTGAAATTGTAAAGTACCTTTCGGCCCAAGAATTTTTCATCCAGATTAGAAACAAATATTTTGTAGACCACACAAAAGTTGGTCCAGGTACAGAAGTTGTGTCAGCAGCCTTTTTTATATTATGAGAGGCCGCTGACTCAACCTCTGTAGCCATCCCTTGAGCTAGGTGTTGCTACTTTACTACACTTTTTTTGTATTACGATTTATGGCGAGACAAGCAGGCCATTCGCCTGACGGTAAGCGATATGACCGCTCATGGACAGTAGCAAAACCAAACAACACCATGAATTACAAAGCAATGCTTGGCATTCTACTGCATTTGCCATCCTGAGACATAAGATGTTAAGTCTCATTATGTCCAGTAGTTACTCTAGCTACAATGTCTTTCAAACCGGAACACAACAGTGCATTTACACTGCTGTTTCGTGGGAGAAATAGACATTGCAGTGGTACCTACCCAGGCGGCCTCTCACATATGAGAGACCAACCACCTGTAAAACAATACTATTATAAGATCAATATATTGATATACCTTTTTTATACACTAACATTATCACAATAGTTCCGTGTCTTATTTTTTATATCTATGCTTATTGCTATAATTATACATATATGCTTATTTTATTTATTTTAATTTAATCAAAACGGCATACACCAATTACATCAATTAAATTCTTAAACCTAAGTAAATCTAATATATAAACTATAGTAACTAAGTTCACGAAAAACAAAAAACAGAAAAAAAAAAACTAAAATCCTAATAAATATTAAACAAACCTCTGATTTATAATTTATTAACTACCGTGAAAGGCTATTTACAAATCTTCTCACAGTATTCCACACACGCTGACAAGATAACTGTCCATTCATCAGTAAACAAATCAACTTTGGAATTTGTATCGAGGAGGGCATTTAGCGCTGCAAGAACACGCGGAATAGGAGACCTGGCACGAGCAATTGTTCGACATGCTGGTACGGAAAATAATTTGTGACTTCTGCCACGCAGATAATTATTAGGGACATAAAGTCGTGACAACTCAGAGCTCAGATCCGGTGCATCAATTCTACCAAGGAGAATCTTGCACATGGTTATAATTTGATCTCTGGTTCTTCTTACTTCAAGGCTATTGTAACCCAAACAACCTAAAAGAAATTTGGTTGGGTACATAAAAGGATATGTACTATATTTTAATTTATAATTGTACCGCAAAAAAGCCTTTTGCACCTTTTCCAATAGAAGGGCATACGTGCTTTCATATGGGTGCCATACACAAGAACTTGTTTCCAGTTTACTGCGGACAAGCGCATTAAACAAGAGTCTGACAACACAGTCGCTTTTAAATTCCCTGGAGTTTCTTAGTACGAAACCCAGCCTCGAGAAGGACTCCTTAGCTACTTATAATTTAGGTCGCCTGCCCGGCGCGGCGTCGACTCTTTCGGGAATAGACCTTTTCCACCACATTTTCCTATTGCGGGATAAATCTGTCCTATGATTAAAGATTAGTTTGTAATCATAACCATGAATCGAATACGCACATTTTCCTGGAATGAATAGAATAACTTTAAAAAGTGGATGGCGGTATCAAGGGCCTAAGTCCAAACTGTCATGAGACTATGACGAGTTCGAAGACATTATATAGATGGCTATATTTGGCCTGCGAACGCTGGTCTTCGAATACAAGGTGGGGCAATCCCAATTGTGTGTATTTCGGGGCGGACTTTTGGCTAAAAATATCGTTTAAAATCGCCTAGATCGAAGGTGCGCGGGAATGCAGTAAAACTACCACGCTTCGTTTTCGGTCGCAATCTTGATATACCCGGTATGTTCTTTTCCGTGTAGGTTATGTAAACAGTACCTGTCTTCATTAAGTGTTTTCAGTTTTGTCTATAATAGCTAGATAAGTATATAATATATAATTACAGCAAGGAGGAGGCGACAAAAACCATATCCCATGGAAAACCAATTTGGAATTACATATTTTGTAAGAGTATGCGTTTTTTTGTCAAATTGTCAATGTCATAACCTCGTTTTTTGTTTTTATTTATAGATATCTATACCTAACAATAAAACATATTAAAGTAGTAAGGCCAAAGCCCCGAGATCCGGCAAAAAACCGTTGGCTTGATGTCATCAGAGGAAAATATGAGATCCATTGACGTAGAGCCTCAGAATATCTGACGATTTAATGCCTACTCTTTTAATATCATAACACTTGAATCAAAGGTCTAGTGGGGCCCGAGATTTTAACACAGAAATAAGCACATACCTACATAGGTATAGGCTTATATGGTCGGCAGAGATAATACTGCCCACGACTTGCTATACTTATTTCCATCGCAAGGGTAGGGGTTGAGCCACCGCCATACAAGACACAAAAATACTACCTACATTTTTGAATCACAACTACGTCACTACAGGCTGGTATCATGGAATTAACAAATAGTAACCTGAAAGGCTGCTCAAAGTGCTCAGAGAAGTATAAAGTCGCTCAAGGATTTCTCTACCATTGGGGTACACTGGGGCGAACATCGCCGACAAAATTTCTGTTCACTGTTGTTAACAATTATTAATTAATTATTACGACGCAAATAGTGACTGTATGTATCTTAATTTAATGACAAAATATTATTCATAATTATTAATTAATATCATACTATAGTCTATCTAAACTAACAGGTTCCATTTGAAGTTTCATACTTTTAACGTAAATAACTTTGTGCAGACGTAACCCACACAATTTCAATAACACTTTCCGTAAATCCATGGAATTATGAAGCTATTCTTATTTTATCACTAGATATACAAACCATAATCACTAAATTTAAACTAGAATTCTTTAAATAAAGCAAAATAACCATTTTAAACAACATATTTTTTTCTAGACGTCATTACAAAGTCACCTCGTTAGGTCTTTTACCGGTAGAGTCGAGACTATTCAAATGCATTTGTATACGCATAATCGGTAAAAATATTTAAATAATCGAGCAGATATAAAACAGTTGTTATTTAATTTTTAAAAATACTGAACTTTCAGCTAATAATAGGTATGCTGTCAACGAACATACATCAATAAATAGTGAAATAATAATATTAATATTAATTAATTTATCATTAATTAATAGATTTGGATATTACAATGGAAATGAAGGCAGTATTGTAGGATACGCCACACATAGTGAGGAGGTTCCTCACTTTGGAGTATATGTATTGTATTGTATGTATGTATCATGTGTTCATAAGCATGTGCGTGATGTTGACTGGACTCAAAAAGTATCTACACCCACCCGGGTGAAGCCGGGCCGGGCCGCTAGTAATAGATAAATCACTCCTTTTGTTCCTAAATAGTAAAGTGACATGCAATTGTTGATGTCTTATTAGAATAAAAATGTTCATGAAAAAATAAACGAAATGATGTAAACTGAAAATATAAACTGTAATCGATTAAGAAATACAAACAAATATTATCGATATCTCTAAATAATCGGATATTGTAAGAACCGATTTATTTGACAGCATCCCTATTTCCCAATGTCAAATGGAACTTCTTAGTTTAGATAGACTATATGCAATGGGAGAGTTTGCGTAAAACCTTAATACTAAAACCTTTGCATAGAACCTCAATATTAAAAAGCTACATGTCAAAACTACCGCCACTGAGACGCACTTCGCGCCAAAGAGGAACGCCTGTGCAGAACGCGCTCATTGTTTTGTATTTGGATTTTATGTAATGGATATTATAACAAGTAGGTGTAGTAATTTCAAGACTTATGTTTGATTGCTGATTTTTAACACTGTCCATGTCTGCAACACAGTAGACTGTAGAGCCAGAGAAAATATAGTGTTGATTGTAACATTGTAGGAGTAACAGAGAAAGGAACAACAGTAGCAATACAAGAATACATGCACCGCTCTTTTACCACAAACATAATAATAATAATATAAATAAATACACCCAACAGTCACATACATAGTTCTGACCTCATACTAAGATTAAGTCTTGTGTCGTGAATATCAGAAACTACGAGATACTTTACGGTCTCACAAACACCCAGACCCGGAACAAATATCTGTGGATCACACAAACATTTGTTTCGTTGCGGGGATCGAACCCGTGGCCTCTTGTTTCACAGGGGCGGCGTCTAACCAACTGCGCCACGGAGGCTATCCTTACAACATGTAATGCTATGTACTTTCTATTCCTTAATGGTTCTCTTACATCAATGGTTTCTCCTAAGCATTTCCTACCATGAGGCGAAGGCTAACCACTATACCACGATAGTATTATACATTTGACTTATCAATTGAACCAATTGAGAATAATAAAATCATATTCAATACAAGTTTTCCTTATGGTTACCGACGTCGATGCGAAGAGGCATGAATGAAATTCTTTATAAACAAGATAAGGAGTACACTCATATGAATGTGCTTTAATGTAAACATCTGATAGTAAGGATTAATATTTCTTACTATGAGGTGAAAATGAGTAATCCGCTCACCTGTTGGATTATGAACACTAACGCCACAATATACATATTATCTGTATCCGCCCATATACGTCCCACTGAAGGGCACGGGCCACCTCTACAATCGAAAGTGCGATTGAGAAGGGTTAGGCCACCACGCTGGCCTAGTGCGGGTTGGCGGACTTTACATACCGTAGAAATTCTTTAAAATCGCTACGGTATTCCGTGTTCCGGTTTCCGGATTCCTCACGATGTTTTCCTTCACCGTTATAGTGCGTGGTGATTGACTATCAACACATAAATCTGAAAAGTTCGAGGTGTGTCCTGGGATTTGAACCCGTGACCACCGTGAACATGTTGGCAGAAGCGTCTGGTCCGTTACCAACAGGCCACCACGCACTTAATATAATATAGTACATAATTAAAATTAGTCGATTTTTAGAGCATAATTGCGGTAAACAAATTATTACACCTGATGTAAAATTATCAACTTTATTTAGTGTAAAATCATGGATAATGGAAGATCTTGGATTAACGATAGGTATAGGGATTATTGGGTCATCTCAGTAATCTCATTGAGCGGATAAAATATGACAGCTTAGCTACGTAGGTTTTCTGGGTAATAACTAATAGTGATTATTTCGGTAGAGTCCATCGATTCGTGTTGTAGGTGGGTAGTATAGCTCTGCCAATTGGCGAAGCTTGAAGCCGTATTAAAATCCTGATGATAATTAAAATAAAACGGGACTGGTCACAAAGGTAATACAAAACCGATTTTCTATTGGAACTGTGCGTTAGATTAAATATAAAATGCCCCTTACAACCTCCGTGGCGCAGTTGGTTAGACGGCTGTGAAATGCGAGGCCGCGGGTTCGATCCCCGCACCGCAACAAAATCTTTGTTTAATCTGCAGGTATTTGTTTCGGGTCTGGGTGTTTGTGAGACTGAAAAGTCTCTCGTAGTTTCTGATACGACACAAGACTTGATCTTAGTGGCGAGTCGGGTCTATTTATGTGATATACCTAATCTGAAAATCCTTGGGTTAATCTATCCAAAGCTTTTGTTCAACATTGATATACATATGTGACGAACCTTATCACATCATGGGACGGAACATACAAGGCGAAATGTGGGTGTTCTGGTAGCACCTCTGCGTACCCCTTCGGGGAAAAGGCATGAGTTTATGTATGTTATGTATGTACGAAACTAGGAATGTTGATACGAGTAATAGAGTCATTTGTTAAAATAGAGTAACTACTAACTCCCAATTATGTCAGTTTCGGGGGTCCACACCCCCACAAAATTGGCAGTAACAACTGATAAGGATTGAGACATTACGTGACGCCGGACAGTTAGTGGCTCGTATTAACACATTCACTGTAATTACAGTCAATTTTTAACTTTTATACACAGCCATATTGTAGGGTGAGTATGTTTTGAGACCTTATGAGAAAAACTAATTTTTTCCTGTCTTGTTTCACAAATACTGATTTTCATGTTATTTCTGAGTCTTAGTTTGCTGGATGAGTACTCGGTTTTATTTTATTTTATTTTTATTGCAATGAATGACGAGACGAGCCTGCCATTCGCCTGATGGTAAGCGATACGACCGCTCATGGACAGTAGCAATACCAAACAACACCATGAGCTACAAGGCAATGCTTGGCATTCCACTGCGCTCGCCATCCTGAGACATAAGATGTTAAGTCTCGATATGTCCAGTAGTTACTCTGGCTACAATGTCCTTCAAACCGGAACACAACAGTACATTTACACTGCTGTTTGGCGGGAGAAATAGACATTGCGGTGGTACCTACCCAGGCGGCCTCTCACATATGAGAGACCTGCCACCTGCCACCACCACCGGTTCCGTCCGAATTGCAACCACGGTATTGAGTAGAGGACAACCTGTTATAGTGACGTCAGAAAGTGCATCAGTTTGAAGTATGTAGGTCGGCAAAATTATGTAGACTACTAAGACCAGTGAGTGATACAGCCAGAGCCCGAAATACGGGACTTGTGTGGACCTAGACAGGTTTCCCACCATGAAGTAAGGTTTCTCTATCCGGGTGAATACGACGATTACCAACAATAAAATATTACCCAACACAGTCGTCAAAACAAGCATTCCATCACACCAATTTGCGCATCATGCGTAACTTTCTTAATACTAGCAGGCAATTTTCCCTCATATTACTTCTGTACAAGGTTCTTTATCCCTGAGCAATGACGGTGGTCTGTAAATCAACCACTTAATACTACTGTGCAAGCAATATCCATTCATGTCCCTTGTCGATAAGGTACTATATCCGACAGCAATTAAAATGGTCTTCTGAGCCTACCTTTCACCTTCAGCATTTCGCTTGAAACAAGTAAATCCCCTCAGACGTAACTGTGGTGGCATGATGACCTAATTGGTGGTTTTGTAATGACTACATAAGGGTGAGAACAATTATTGTTATAATTATACAGGTAATTATTAGTAATATTGTGGAAATAGACGTGTCATCATTACTATCCACGGGGATGGCAGAGAATTCATTGCTTAAGACGCTTAGGTCTTCCCCCGTTCTCACAGAATTGCGAAATATATTCTGTGACAATATTTTTGAGTTTTCATGACCTTCGTTGCAATACAGACGATTGTACATACTGGAAATCTAACTTACTTGAAATATTATCAGATATAATGTATTATTATGCTTTCATTAAAATTTGTGCTAGGGTTTTTACATCCGCTATGAGAGCGAACTGCAACAGTAATTAGTAATCAGGGTTAAAGCCGATCTGCTTATTTATGTCCCTATTCTACCTAGATAGAATCCTTACCAATAAATCCGCCCTCGTCACCTTGTACTCCCAATAACAACACGAATTTCCTTCTATTTACGTTATGAAGATGAAACGCAGGAAAAAAACACAAAATCAAATGATTCAACAAAACTTTGCATTCCTCAGAATCGTACGCATTGTGAATTAATTAATTGTAACAATGCCATTCATACAAGCGTGCGTATTTATTTATTTAAATTATATTACTATCGTCACATGGTTTTAGCTTAGATCGTGTACTGGGAGCTCCCGAGTTAGATTCAAAATGAATAATACTTTCTGTATCAGAACTATCTGTTTCAGCCTGCCCAAAAATAGGAATAATATTCATACCTATATAAAATAAATAACAAATAATAAATACACCCAACAGTCACATACATAGTCCGGACCCCACACTAAGATCGAGTCTTGTGTCGTGGGTATCAGAAACTACGACAGACTTTTCGGTCTCACAAACACCCAGACCCGAAAAAAATACCTGTGGTTCACACAAATATTTGTTTCGGTACGGGGATCGAAGCCTCTCGTTTCATAGCCGGCGCTATCTAACCAATGCGCTATGGAGGCTGTCAATATATTAATAAGAACTGCGTATCACGGGTAGAAAACCCACCCTAGTGACCCACGCAAGCATGTTTCGGGTTCAATTTCATGTCAGATTTGCATCAGGCCGGCAAAATTGTGTCGACCGTCGAGACTGTTATCTCAACCCCATTGACACTCTATCTAGAATACATTGTGGTTCCTAAAATGCATTTTGCAATTATTCTGTTATGACTAATTTAACCAAAGTTATACTCATATTACCTAAGGTACGTGCTTTGTGTCATATCAGGAATAGCGAGATATTTTTCGGCCCTATAGCATACAGAATCGAAATACAACATAAAATACAAATATGTATTTATTTGTACATAAAGTCATACCTGTATCTATGAGGGGTAGTCAGCGGTGCCAATAGATTCACCCATAGTTCTCCCAGCTTTTATATGACCTAAAATATTCTTATCTCACTAAGGGCGGATGTTTTCAATCGCCAGGTAAAATTTACCCATCAAACCAATTATAACTCGACTGAATAGAAAACTGAGTCATTGAGGCATTTCATTTGTCATTTTGAACTTTGTTCTAAGAATACGTTTTACTTGACGATAGAGAAATTATTTCTAAGCAAATTACGTAGTTTCGATGAGTAAAAGTATCTATTAAACCTAGGTGCATAAAGTCACGTATTAAATTAAAATATGATACAATTACTATTATTTCATATTTTCATACTTAGCAAAAATAGCGTTTTATTCACACACCAGCTTGTTTACCAACTCAATACTATTTTATGAATTACTCATAGTAAAGTAAGACGTGATTTTGCTTGTAAATCATATTTTATACCGCGTATATCAAGACTGCGACTGAAAACGAAGCCAGGTGGTAGTTTTAGTGGTTACAAACACGATGGAAATAAAAATTTCGCCAAACAGTGACAGTTTTTTTTATAATTTTTTAAAAATCATCATGTTTGGGTGATAAATACCTGGTTTTAGCGAAATTACTAATTTAAACCCTTAAGTACCATCGCGTGTTTAAAAATAAAGAGGTGTACATCTTTATTTTAGGAAAACTATGTATTTACCACCCAAATACGACGAAAGGAAAAAAATTACAAAAAAAGTTGTCGATTTTTATTGCTAAATTTATACTTGCATTGTGTCTACCCTGTATTGTTTATACAATTTATGCTGACTGCCTCAGTGGCGCAGTTGTATGTATGATTGCAACGCCGAGGTCTCGGGTTCGAAGTCTCTACACTTTATAGTAAGTGTAGTGCAATCCTGATAGAATGTACACCAGCGGGATATCCATCTCCATGCCGGCCATTTCGATAAACAATATTTACAAACTGATCCCGAAACAACATCCACCAAACACTTGCATATTTCAATATGACGGGGTTGCTACCATGATGACAGCCTCCGTAGCGCAGTTGGTTAGACGCCGGCTGTGAAACGAGAGGCCGCAGGTTCGATCCCCGCACCCAAACAAATATTTGTGTGAACCACAGGTATTTGTTTCGGGTCTGGGTGTTTGGGAGACCGAAAAGTCTATCGTGGTTTCTGATACGCACGACACAAGACTCGGTCTTAGTGTGGGGTCAGGACTATGTATGTGACTGTTGGGTGTATTTATTTATGTACATACAGTGGGCGCCATATTCAACTGATTTGTTGTATGACGGATATGAATATACCATTCTCATGACTTGTAGACACATAAACACTTACATAAAGCCTAAACCTTCTCAATAATGCGACGAATAAATATTTTATTTATTTATAATTCTTTATTGTACACAAAACAAAGGAATAACATATAAATGGAACTTAAATCTAATAATAACAGATAAACTAGAAACGTATTGTTTAGAATAACAAATCGCGTAGGTACGCGATTAGTTTGCGATTGTTAAAATTGATATCACATATCTTGGGAAAAACATTCTAATTAGGGTAATTACAAATTATATCCGTGTAAAATTTATTTAAAATAACTTTTATATTACAACATCGACTATAAAAAGAGTTATCAAATCACCCGATGGAAATTATGATCTCTATCTTTTATGGAAACTAACGAAACTAACTACAAGAACTATTGATAACAGAAAAGTAATGAACAGTGTTTTCACCTTACGTCTATGTGAATGTAGCAAAATGGCCAAGCCACATTATCATTAAGGTATAGAGTTAGTGAAATTAAGTCTTGTAGATTTAGGGCGTGAAGATTAAGAAGCTTGGCTCTACATTAGATCTCATAACATTTTGCCAACATTTTACATAAAAATGATTTTAGTGGGATCTATGCGTCGGTTTCTTGTGAGTCAGTGGAACTACCCAGGTTGAAATCAAATCCTTGTATAGGCCAAGATAGCTACAATGTGGCTCTATTAGCTTACAAAAGCTGCAGCTATGGCTGTAATAAATTCTATAGCTTGGTCTGTTAGGTCATCTTCTGTATTATGCGAAGATTCTTACGCGTTAGTTCAAGTTTATTCAAAGCTGGTGGATAAGCAGATGTTTTCATTAGAGTAAAGGTAAACTAATCTCGACATAACAATGTTTGATCATCAACTAATTAATTTTGTTCATGTTATTACATCGTATTAGATTTCTGTGAATTCTAACATTTTAACGATAAGCTAAGAATGTGATAAGATAAACCTATAAAAACGTATTTAAAAGAACTTTGATCTTTTATCATTGTCTTTTAATGCTTTTATGAGGCAATTATCGTCATCGTAACTAAACTTCAATCGTAAGTTTATTGAAGGATTTTTCAAGTCTTCTAAATTCAAAGCAAATATATTTTTCACTTTTGAGCGCTTATTTTAACGGATCACCTGATGATAAATGTGTATTACCCTCCGTGAATACCTATACTGGGGTAGTAAATACTTTGTATCCTCAAAAAGCGAGGGGAAACGGAAAAAAGGACAGAAGAGTAGAGGCATTGTTAGGTCTCCAGGAATCTCGATCTCTGAAAGAACTCAAAAATAAAGCTGTCATCTCATCACTTTTTAACGGGATATTGCAACCACTTTCAAAGACTATTCTAATGACTACTATCAAAAACTGAGCTAAGCCAATTTCTTTTCTTTTTTAAACCTAATTTATATGAACGCACCTCGCGTACCACAACAATAACTACCGATTCAGCCTTTTAAACTCTTTAGCAAAGACATCATTTGACACTATTGTCTATTGTTTTTTGAAATACTTTACGTGTTTGTAGTCTGACTCACTAAACGTTCGAGATAAGACAGATAAAAGTCGCGCCATGCCATGTGGGCAAACAAACGACATCTTGCAAACGTAACGTAGTAAACGCAAATATTAAAATAGGTGTTTCTCGAAAATTTACTGAAATATCCAACGAACAGTGAACTTGTTATTGAGTTTCTTTGCGTTTTCTCTCGCGTCAATGTGTTAAATATATTTATCAGTCTGATATTATTCAGTCATAATTCTGGGACGAATTTTCTCTATGATAGAAAGGCTAAAAGCTCTACTTCATAAAACTGGTTTACATGTACTTTTCATGGTATGGCATTCTCCTGACTCTCAATTTTATTTAAAAATTGGAATGGGACTTAAAGCTTGTGATTTTGGTACTTAAAAGCTGTAGTAGTACAAAGTAAGAAAGTAAAAAAAAAATGGTATCCTCTCGTTTTGGGTAGACACACATAAACGCAACACGGTTTAATAAGCGATGATAATTTCGATTGTAAGCGGTTTTATCTTTAAATAAAAG
Organism: Deilephila porcellus; assembly: GCA_905220455.2. Lineage (NCBI taxonomy): Eukaryota > Metazoa > Arthropoda > Insecta > Lepidoptera > Sphingidae > Deilephila > Deilephila porcellus. Next base: position 13,345,659 of record LR999974.1, read on the forward strand.
AGCATTTACGTGTGTCGGTCTTCAGACGTTTGACAAGGTATTAAGTTAATAATTATTACGTAGAAAACGAAATAAGATGTAAAGTCAGGTATAAATTAGAATTTAATCCTGCCCAATCCATATTTGCGGTCACCCCACGCCGATAATTGTTATAGTTATTAGGTAAATGGTGATCCACTCGGTAACGCTCCATGCTCCGTATTCGTCACACAAGCCGTCTATTATATTTAATGCCAACGTTTACGTACAAACATACACAAAAGTCGCTAATTTATAACAAATATGAATAATTGTCTATTTGTGTTATTTGGTCATTTTTAATTAAGCAATGTTAAATAATTGTTTGCTTTTTGCTTTGTTTCGAATAATTATTCTGTTAGTAATATGTATCGTGCTTTAAGCCATATTTACACGGAGAGAGTTTCTCGCGGCGTGAATCGTATGCGATTATCGCATGAAATAACCGCCATAGATAATCGTGTTCTGACAAACGTTTACACAATGTAGCTTTTTATATCCTAACGATAATCGTATCTTCGAGGCGAGAAACTCTCTCCGTGTAAATGGGGCTTTAAGTCTAGTTAGGTCTTGGATGGTGTGTGGCTGTAAACAATGAAGACATGGATTTTGCAATGTCATATCAGAGCTAGAAATACAAATAGTGCTGGCATAAATTTAATTCTACTCTCCTAAATCCCTTCGATACCATTGTATTTTTTTGCTGCTGCAGATAAGCATACGACCTGCCTGATGAATTTTTGATCGAATTAATTATTATAATTTATGTTTTCAGCTTTACAATTCCCTCGGTTGTACTCCCAATTTTGCTAAAATGCTTGGTTTTTGCGTATAATTAAGGTATCAACGGAGCTATAGACGCTTAAAAAAGGTAAAAATCGGTACCACCCGCCCGTAAACGGTTACTACCCCTCATGAACTTCAGACGATGCCTACTTTATGAAGTAAATAAATATTTAAAAAGTATTTGTTTTTTATTCACTAAGCCAGTAATATTGATGCCATGTAGTGTAGATAAACTATTGGCCTAGACTGTTATTATATCTACCGTTATATCAAACAAAGCCGTGGGAAATATTTGTTGGGCAATTCATAGAATGATTTTTATGGTTTCCGTTAGTTCTATTGTCCTGTCGATGACCTCAAATCATTAAAACGTTTAAAGCTAGAGTGACGAAATGAACATTGAGCAAGTCCTTCGCGTGATGGTCAGAGAAACGCTTATCTATGAAAAGGAGCAACGCCACGTAGCACTTGCTATTACAAAGCAAACCATAATATTAACACTGTGTCATTCCGAGACATTAGGTGTTAATTCTCTCAACGAGTTGTAGGAATATCATATTAAAGTAAATAATAAATAAATAAATACACCCAACAGTCACATACAGTCCTGACCCCACACTAAGATCGAGTCTTGCGTTGTCTTACAGGAACTACGGTTTTTGGTCTCACAAACACCCAGACCTGAACAAATACTTGTGGTTCACACAAACATTTGTCTCGGTGCGGGGATCGCACCCGCGGCCTCTCGTTTCACAGCCGGCGACTAACCAACTGCGCCACGGAGGCTGTCAAAGTAGTTGTACTGTTGTAATAAACACATACCTGGATTCCTGGGAGACAGATCATGCCAATTCCACGGTTCGTTACCACGCACTTTTGGAAACTCCAAATTTTCCATTTGGACAATACTATTTTTATTCGATAGAGATGCGTATCCTATTTTTTTATATTGTGTTACTTACAAATATTATCTATATGTTGCTTACATAAAACTTTTAATTCTAGTGTTTAATTTTAGTTTCTAAATATTTGTATAGTCGATATTACTTTTACTATAGACTTTTCCCGACGACTGTAACCGAGCCTTGATCTTGATACGAAAGCCATCCATTTGTACCGCCGTTATCACGGACATCGCACCTAATGACACAATTGCTTAATTATTTTACCCACTGATATGCGATACGGATACTGTATTACGATTATTGTGTCATCATATTGTTGATAACACTTTCTTTTACGTCGATTAAGTGTTAATTTTATGGTATTTAAACTAGCTTGTCGAAGGAGACCGACGTACAGCCTTGCTATCGCGTTTCGTTCGGTTAGTGAGATCGTCGGATGTCTTTCCTCTTCCCATCCTTTTTTCTCCGGCTCCCCTACCGATTTGTGTCCCGCAACAATCTATGATGTGTCTAAAACCTCCTATTAATTTAACTTTATGATCGATTTTGTTGCGGGATAAAGACAAGTTAGATATTCCCGGAGACTCGCTGAGCTTCAATGCTCAGTGTCATTAAAATGCGTGCCACTGTTGATCCTGGTTTATAGGGGTTACAGTGGCGGGTGTGAGGGCGGGACAGTCTCCAACACATCTATGATCCAAGCGTTGTGGATGGGCGGTGATGACCTATCAAGGAGCATGTTTGCTGGAACTATTGTAAGAAAAAACTTGTGGATACGGCTCGTTAAAGCTAGTAGTAATGGGTCGGGGAGACCGCTTGTTATCTATGCCTTATAGAAACCAATGTGAAGGAATAGCTTAGTTGGTAGAATTTAGTTTGTTGGTAGTTTGGTTTTTGACAGCCTCCGTGGCGCAGTTGGTTAGACGCCGGCTGTGAAACGAGAGGCCGCGGGTTCGATCCCCGCGCCGAAACAAATATTTGTTTGAACCACAGGTATTTGTTTCGGGTCTGGGTGTTTGTGAGACCGAAAAGTCTCGCGTAGTTCCTGATACCCACGACACAAGACTCGATCTTAGTGTGGGGTTAGGACTATGTATGTGACTGTTGGGTGTATTTCTTATTTATTATTATTTCGGTAGTAATTTGTATCAATCCATTTATGCTGTGTAAACTGGCAATAAGACATGATAAAATATGATACCTATCATTATAATTTAAGTTATCCATCAATGATGCCTTTTAAACAACCTTTTGACATTAATAAACCGACAAATTTATGACGTCATATAAATTAAATCGTGAGTATAGTAAAATTCCTTTTATAGTATTCATTTTTTTGCACCCTATATTGTTCTCACTGCTGGGCAAAGGCCTAACCTTCATTCTCCTACGTGACCAAGTCCTCAGCGAGCTCTTGCTATTTTGGCTCGAATGCATCCAACTCGTCTTTCTGCCGCATTTCGGTCTTCCGCGTTTTCTCCGGCCACTCGCGGGAATCCAGCTTGTACCCAGCATGGCCAAACGGTTTGAATGCATTCGAGAGATTATTCATGTGAAAAAAAAGTAAAGTGCCTATAAGATACTCAACATGAATTTACTGCATTTGTGGTAATTAATTAAAATGGTATGAATAAGCTTATTTGTAATATTTTTCTGCACTTAAAATTAATATAAAAATAAATGACTAAGGATACTTCGCAATTGTACATTGGTCTATGAAGCGGCACTTTAAAACACAGCCTGAGTTTTATAGAATTAGTATTTAGTAGTCATTTACTTTAGACAATAAAAAATAGCGAACCGACGCGGTAGAGTCTATAAAACATGACATCGTAAGCCAGCGTCTGTGTTTCTGTTACTTTATAAGCCATATCTCCATCAATAGTGGTGAAAACCCTTGATAAGTGATAAGCTTTATAAAAATAAAGGAATGTATATTAGCTGATATTATCGCCATATAAAAATATGAATATCATAGTGATCACAATAACGGTTTCCTATTATCGAAAGCAACATACAAAAAGTATTTTTATTGAAAAGCGAACAAGGTTTTTTTGTTATCAATTCCATAAGCACATCCCATAGACGCTCGTTTTGTACTGTGGTTTTCCCCTTAACCGACGCGACAAAAAATGCAATCATACGAATGGACGGAATGTTTTGTCGGTTTGTCCATTTTCGTAATTATAGTCTTTCATTAATTGAAAATATTGTTTGGACTTTGTATTGAAGATTTTAAAATATATTTTTTTTAGTTGAATTGTTCTCATATACTTTCTTGTTAGTCTCTGTTCATTTTAGTGGGGTTTTATATGTAGAAGAATTCTCGGTACGTATCGTAAAGTAAACATTAGAAGGAAACCCACGTGCAATCCCGCATGACAAAGGCGTACAAATTTTCCCGAAAGTGTTGACGTCCATCAAACTACTGCCTTTGGTATTTTAAATTATAAGCCAAATATAAATTATTCAAAATAAACCGCCGTGGTACAGTTGTTTAAGACGTGACCTGTAAAAGTATAAATATATTTAGTTATTTAGGTATATTATATATTATAGTATATTTATAATGTATATAATATATATTTTTTATGTATTTATATTATAGTAGGTACATGTTTATATAATTTACGTATATTCATAAATAAATATCTAATCAAATAGGCATTTGTACCCCTACTTCTGTCATCTCTGCACCATCTCAAGGTAGACTGGAAGAGAATGCCTTTGGCATTAAGTCCGCCTATGTACAATATGTTTGTATGTGAAGTTAAATAAAATAAAAAAATAAAATAAAATAAAAGTAGAGTTTGGAGTTCGTATTCCCGCTTTGAGACAAATGTTTGTCGGATCTTCAAGTATTAGTATTGGGACTTATTGTGAGGCCGAAAAAATATCATAGTTTTTTTATTTATATCACAGCTTGTAGCTGTCATAATGCAGAGTCAGGACTATGTGACTGACTTAGGATGTATTTGTATTCAGTAAAAACGTACTCTTTGCCTCGGTGGCGTAATTTACTACGGTATGCTTGTAAAGCTGAGGTCTCGGGTTCGAATCCCGGGTCGGGCAAATTGATATTACAGTTTTGTATTCATTATCAGCCCGGAGTCAGTAATTTGTGCTCGATATGGCGATGGGCTTGCATTGTCATATCGTGGGACGGAAAATGCAAGGCGAAATGTGGGTGTCCAGGTAGCAGCTCTGCGTACCCCTTCTGGGAAAATAGGTGTGAGTTTATGTATGTATGAAGAAAATATTCAGCATAATATAAGGCTGTATGCTCTATAACTCCTTAGCATTCAAATAATTTAAAAATACAGGGTGCACAAGAGAATGGCGCACTAGCTAAGTTGGGTGCAAGGGCATAATATTAATATGATAATAAAAGAATAATATTTGGAAAATACTTATCCGTTTTGGAGTTATGACTGTTAAAAGTTTTGAGTATAATCATCACATTTTCGCAAAAAAATAATTGAAATGGGTAAAGAACAAGATTTTAACATATACGTATTTTTTCGTTTCTTTGTTAATTAAATGGTTAATGAAATACACCACGAAAAAAATTTTTCTCAACAACAAAAATTTCATAGACTTCGCCTTAACATATTTTACAAATAGGCCAGGTCATTAACTCTCAGCTGTATACATTATCCTTGTCTAATTTTACAAAAATGTATTTTTTGTTTCATTTCAAAGAAATAAAACCGTTAAACAGGGGCGTACTTAGATTTATATCGTCAACAAATTCACAACATAATAACTAGGTAGGTATAGTTGCATCGAGCATGGATCGAGTGTTTTGTCATTATTTTCCTTAAGGTGTCACAAATCTAAACTCTAAGATACCAATAAATCACGCTGGTCCTCGGTTAAACCATGTTGTACCATGCAAATTTATTAATTACAAACGTTTTAGTAATACATAACATTTAAATTATCTAAGTAATTAATATTCATTAAAATTTCTTTTTATGCAATTACACTGATAAATAAAAAATAAGATATTAAAATGATTGCAGAATTCGGCCCATTTCTTAAAGGAAGCCGAAGGTCACTGTGTACTCGTCGGAACTTTGTCGGAACTAGCGCGGCTCGATTATTCTTCCTTTGAGCTTGCCGCTTCCGAGTGTGAGTGACACTAATACCATTGGCGGTGTTTTGTATGCGTTACTCAAAGGATGACCGCCACGTTAGGGTGTGTTCACACTTCACATTTAGTACAACCTAATTTGGTTAGGTACTTGGATAATTAGAGTTACGTAAAAACGGAAGATCATAATGGATTGATAAAATGATCGTTACTCTCCCCAGAGATATTAATCTTATTTAAATGTGTTAAAATAGTTACATAATTTGATCCATTCAGTTACAAGACTGCCGTTGCTTATGATTTAATTAATATTATTAATGATGTTGCTTTAAAGTGATAGAAATGTACTAAAATCTCATACTACAAGCGAAATTTAAAAAATATTTGTAGCCGAATAAATAGTGTTTACTTAAGACATAGCATATTATGATATTAAATTAGTGATAACAGTAAAAACGTGTATCAATTTTGGAAAAAAATAATTATGAACTGAAATAGGTGTAAAGGTGTCTAATGTGAACAAGCCTTTATCTTTCGTTTTTCGAAAAAAATATTTATCTTTTATTAGTTGAATTCGGACTACGTTCGGGCGTACATGTATTTGTCGTGTACATTTGTATTATTAACTCATTTCCAGTTACTTTGATTGAATTTTATCAATTTTGACGTAGGTACGGAATATCCCATGGTATTTATTGTGAAGTGTTAGTTTAATATCTAAGTGTATTTCGGGCATTGCAATGATCATGGGTTCGTGGCTAAAACGGTAGAATACTTTAGTTAGTTGTGCATTATTACGCGAAGTTGAATCAAACACGTTGCATCGGAAGACCGAGCGACAGCTCTATGTACACATAGTACATTTTACGTGTCTAATGAAGTGAATTATAAACGTAAAAGTGTTGTATGTTATCAAATTGTGGCAGTGCTTTCGTGCTGGATTTTGGCAGGTCCAGCATTTACCTCCTTACCTAAGGTACCTATTTACGGCTTAAATTATAGGGTTAGTTATTATTTATTTTATGATCATTAGCGGCACTTAAGCAGTACGCTTGAATTATTGTAGGTCTTCTGCCCATGTTCTCTAGATACCATATTCTACGGTTCGTTCAATGCTAAATTCTTATTGCCTAACTAAGTACACTAAGTGGCGTGGCAATCATGTAGTTTTAATCACCTATTATGGAGAAGTATTCCTACTTATCTGTTGTGGAGCGACCCTTTCAGTTGTAAGGTTCAATCACTTTGGCGTAATATTATGTTAAGGGGAAGCACGTGTGATGGTAAATCTTGATTTCTCGGCATCTTTGTTATTATCAGAGAACGCTACGAAAATGCATCATAATCTAGACGTAATCACGATTTACTAAAATGTATATTAGCAGGTGCGCCATTCTCTTGTACACCCTGTATATTTCGTTTTGACGCCACCATAACGAAAAAGTGTTTACAGATTTATTACAAACAATGCATCCATTTTCGGCATATGTTCTATTAAAATTTACGATCGCCATATGAATCTCTAAAAAATAGTTGCGCACGTATACTTCTCAGTAGATTGTACTATAAAATGGATGATAATATGTAAAATATCGCAATTAGAATTTTTCTTAAAAATCTAGGTACAGCTGAGTAAGCCGGTATAATTGTTTCGAATGGCAAGAGATAATTATTGATACAATACCTAGATGGCACACTAATCAGGTACAGTGCAGTCACTTTTCCTTACTAAAGAAAATAAATTATTTTTACGTCATCTCTACAAATTTTCGCCGCACGAATACAGACCCATACTATTTCGGAACCTCCTGTTTACTGAGCAAAAAGTTCAAACTCAAATGAATAGATGTCGCTATACCACAATATCAGTTCCTTAAGTTGTTTACATTTTTATGTACTAAATACAATTTGAATATAGAATTTTTATATCACACTCATTCAATCTATTAATATAAAATCAAGCACACTCAATCAGCCCTATACGCATCCTTTGACGTCACAACTCATTATTATTCTAAGTCGTGTCTTTCCTTTAGTCTAAATTACGATTATAAATATTAATGGGTTATTAGAATTGTCTTGTCCAGTGTCTTTTATGATTGATTTATTGTTGTACTCTAGTACATTCGATAGCTTTCATGATAATTAACATATTTGAATAATAATGTGGTGCGTTATGATTACTACAGAAAACTCTGGAAATAAAACGTAGCAAGATGCCTACCTACTGCACACTAGATTATGATTTGTATCAGCCCATATACGTCCCACTGCTGGGCACGGGCCCATTCTACAATCAAGAGAATCGATTGAGAGTGGTTAGGCCATATAGTCCACCACGCTGGCCTAATTCGGGTTGGCACTAGATTATGAATATGTTAAAAATAATATCTAAAGTATGGACGGACTGTATGAATAGCTATTAGCTTAAAGTGCTGAATGGGAATCAACAATCGAGCGCTCGATTGAAAAGTATTGCGAGTTAGCGCACTATAAAAATTACGGCGGACATAATGTTGATTGTGATGTACGTTCAACTATAGTAATGTCATCAATAGATAAATAAAATAAAAGTAAATAAATAAAGAGGGTAAATCAGTTTGCTATATGTATTTTTTTATATAACATATACGTAAAAATAAAGAAAAAGCGATGAAACAAATAAATAGAAATATAATATAATCATGTATGGAAGATTATAATTATACCAATTATTTTTGCTTTGCTAATATTAAATTAAAATATGCTGCAACAAGACTACCACTTCTAAAATAAAAAAAATATTATAAACTTCATTTTATTATTGCTTCTCTTCTGCATAAACAATACCGCTTACGTCCAAAAATTGTTTATTATTTTTTACCCGTGATCATCGTTCTGTTACAAAACATCATGGGTTGTTACAAGCAGCTGACAATCATTAATTTGGGAGGTTTGACGTCATCAAACTATGTTTAGATCTAATAATTACTATTGGGAAAATAAACATGAAAACTACGTAAAAAAGAACTATAGTATATTATAATGTTCTATAAATCTATTAAAGAATTAAAAAGGGATGTGTATGTTTGTATCATATTTTGAGCACCGCCTATGTATTCAATTCATCAAAGTTTTTTAAGCATAGTACTAATAATAATCACAAACAATTTATTTAATTGGTCGTAGAGCTCCCACGTAGCTAATATACGAGTATACCCTTTGGGTATTCAAATGCGAAAGTAGTTGCTATTAAAAATTTGAAAAATATATTATTATATTTTCCAAAATATTATATTTATTAATATGTTGTATAATAAGTAGAGATATGTGTAATTAAATAATTATTTTAGTCCATTAAGTCCTACGAACATTTAAAACCCAATTTTTACATTCATTTGTTAAACTTGCTAAAAATTGCAACACATAAAAAAGAGCAATACGAATGTTGTACTAAACACCAAAAAGACAGGTTCCACCGAGATTTGAACTCGGATCGCTGGATTCAGAGTCCAGAGTGCTAACCATTACACCATGGAACCGGATGACGACAGTGTC
>LR999974.1:16420000-16425000 GCA_905220455.2 Deilephila porcellus
GGTCACAGATGCATGAGGGGCTCTCCTTGCACTTGAAGCGATTCAAGTACTCAGAGAATCCCCCATGACCCGTGAAAACTTGCGTGAGAACCGGGTCCGTTGGCATCTTCCGGATTACGCTGTATGCTTGTCTGGCGTCAGGGAAAAACAGCTTGGTCACTGAAGCTGTTTCTCCCGCCCGATAGCGCTCGTTCCACTCGTCAATCGACGCCTGTCGGATCTGTCGCTTGACGAATGATACGGGGCATAGGTCATAGTCGGGCTTCTTTTTCAGCGTTTGGGCCGCTGCTTTAGCGAGTTCGTCTGCGCGCTCATTCCCAACCACTCCCACGTGCGCCTTGACCCAAAAGAGGCCAATGGTTTTATCGCACTCTACGGACTTACTCAACAAATCGTTGATGCCAAATGCAATGGGGTGGAGGGAGTTTCCGCTTGCGACGGACTCGAGCGCGGCCCTCGAATCACAGAAGATGCTGTAGTTTTTACGATTGCCCTGTAAGGCCATTTGCACAGCTTTCCGCAGAGCGAGCAGCTCTGCCTGGTAAACGGTGCAGAACGATTCCAGTCTCATTTTGGTGGCTTTCGTCTCGGCATCGCCGTCCCATAAGGACACCGATGCTTCGACTTGGCCACCAAGTTTGCTGCCGTCGGTGAATACCTTGACGGTATTCGCAGCCTTGAGGTTCAGCTCTGCATCGTTCACCACGCATTCGAACTGCAACGCTCTACGGTGAGCCGGGTGTTTTGAAGTGGCAAAGGGCACAGGACATTCCACCTCTCGGTCACCCACCACTTGCTGAGTATGTCCCTTTTTCACTTCATATAGAAGCGCCGCTTCTCGGACACGAATGTCTAGCGGAAGGATCCCGGCAAGCAGCAGGGCCGAGTTTAGTGAAACGGTCCTGTAGCCCTTCACCATCTTCTGTGCAAAACCCCGCTGAACCCTAGCGAGCTTCTTCTGTATGCCAATCTTATTACTCGCTGGCGCCCAAGCACTGGCCGCATATAATATCGTGGGTTCAACGACTGCCGTATACAGGGTTTTCACCACTTCAGGTCCCAGTCCCCACTGCACCTTTGCTGCAGTAGCCAGGCGTTTGTAGAAGCCTATGGCCTTCCTACAAACTTCCGAGACGTGCGTGTTGAAGGTTAGGTTAGGTTAGGTTAGGTTAGGTTAGGTTAGGTTAGGTTAGGTTAGGTTAGGTTAGGTTAGGTTAGGTTAGGTTAGGTTAGGTTAGGTTAGGTTAGGTTAGGTTAGGTTAGGTTAGGTTAGGTTAGGTTAGGTTAGGTTAGGTTAGGTTAGGTTAGGTTAGGTTAGGTTAGGTTAGGTTAGGTTAGGTTAGGTTAGGTTAGGTTAGGTTAGGTTAGGTTAGGTTAGGTTAGGTTAGGTTAGGTTAGGTTAGGTTAGGTTAGGTTAGGTTAGGTTAGGTTAGGTTAGGTTAGGTTAGGTTAGGTTAGGTTAGGTTAGGTTAGGTTAGGTTAGGTTAGGTTAGGTTAGGTTAGGTTAGGTTAGGTTAGGTTAGGTTAGGTTAGGTTAGGTTAGGTTAGGTTAGGTTAGGTTAGGTTAGGTTAGGTTAGGTTAGGTTAGGTTAGGTTAGGTTAGGTTAGGTTAGGTTAGGTTAGGTTAGGTTAGGTTAGGTTAGGTTAGGTTAGGTTAGGTTAGGTTAGGTTAGGTTAGGTTAGGTTAGGTTAGGTTAGGTTAGGTTAGGTTAGGTTAGGTTAGGTTAGGTTAGGTTAGGTTAGGTTAGGTTAGGTTAGGTTAGGTTAGGTTAGGTTAGGTTAGGTTAGGTTAGGTTAGGTTAGGTTACGTTAGGTTAGGTTAGGTTAGGTTAGGTTAGGTTAGGTTAGGTTAGGTTAGGTTAGGTTAGGTTAGGTTAGGTTAGGTTAGGTTAGGTTAGGTTAGGTTAGGTTAGGTTAGGTTAGGTTAGGTTAGGTTAGGTTAGGTTAGGTTAGGTTAGGTTAGGTTAGGTTAGGTTAGGTTAGGTTAGGTTAGGTTAGGTTAGGTTAGGTTAGGTTAGCTTAGGTTAGGTTAGGTTAGGTTAGGTTAGGTTAGGTTAGGTTAGGTTAGGTTAGGTTAGGTTAGGTTAGGTTAGGTTAGGTTAGGTTAGGTTAGGTTAGGTTAGGTTAGGTTAGGTTAGGTTAGGTTAGGTTAGGATAGGTTAGGTTAGGTTAGGTTAGGTTAGGTTAGGTTAGGTTAGGTTAGGTTAGGTTAGGTTAGGTTAGGTTAGGTTAGGTTAGGTTAGGTTAGGTTAGGTTAGGTTAGGTTAGGTTAGGTTAGGTTAGGTTAGGTTAGGTTAGGTTAGGTTAGGTTAGGTTAGGTTAGGTTAGGTTAGGTTAGGTTAGGTTAGGTTAGGTTAGGTTAGGTTAGGTTAGGTTAGGTTAGGTTAGGTCAGGTTAGGTTAGGTTAGGTTAGGTTAGGTTAGGTTAGGTTAGGTTAGGTTAGGTTAGGTTAGGTTAGGTTAGGTTAGGTTAGGTTAGGTTAGGTTAGGTTAGGTTAGGTTAGGTTAGGTTAGGTTAGGTTAGGTTAGGTTAGGTTAGGTTAGGTTAGGTTAGGTTAGGTTAGGTTAGGTTAGGTTAGGTTAGGTTAGGTTAGGTTAGGTTAGGTTAGGTTAGGTTAGGTTAGGTTAGGTTAGGTTAGGTTAGGTTAGGTTAGGTTAGGTTAGGTTAGGTTAGGTTAGGTTAGGTTAGGTTAGGTTAGGTTAGGTTAGGTTAGGTTAGGTTAGGTTAGGTTAGGTTAGGTTAGGTTAGGTTAGGTTAGGTTAGGTTAGGTTAGGTTAGGTTAGGTTAGGTTAGGTTAGGTTAGGTTAGGTTAGGTTAGGTTAGGTTAGGTTAGGTTAGGTTAGGTTAGGTTAGGTTAGGTTAGGTTAGGTTAGGTTAGGTTAGGTTAGGTTAGGTTAGGTTAGGTTAGGTTAGGTTAGGTTAGGTTAGGTTAGGTTAGGTTAGGTTAGGTTAGGTTAGGTTAGGTTAGGTTAGGTTAGGTTAGGTTAGGTTAGGTTAGGTTAGGTTAGGTTAGGATAGGTTAGGTTAGGTTAGGTTAGGTTAGGTTAGGTTAGGTTAGGTTAGGTTAGGTTAGGTTAGGTTAGGTTAGGTTAGGTTAGGTTAGGTTAGGTTAGGTTAGGTTAGGTTAGGTTAGGTTAGGTTAGGTTAGGTTAGGTTAGGTTAGGTTAGGTTAGGTTAGGTTAGGTTAGGTTAGGTTAGGTTAGGTTAGGTTAGGTTAGGTTAGGTTAGGTTAGGTTAGGTTAGGTTAGGTTAGGTTAGGTTAGGTTAGGTTAGGTTAGGTTAGGTTAGGTTAGGTTAGGTTAGGTTAGGTTAGGTTAGGTTAGGTTAGGTTAGGTTAGGTTAGGTTAGGTTAGGTTAGGTTAGGTTAGGTTAGGTTAGGTTAGGTTAGGTTAGGTTAGGTTAGGTTAGGTTAGGTTAGGTTAGGTTAGGTTAGGTTAGGTTAGGTTAGGTTAGGTTAGGTTAGGTTAGGTTAGGTTAGGTTAGGTTAGGTTAGGTTAGGTTAGGTTAGGTTAGGTTAGGTTAGGTTAGGTTAGGTTAGGTTAGGTTAGGTTAGGTTAGGTTAGGTTAGGTTAGGTTAGGTTAGGTTAGGTTAGGTTAGGTTAGGTTAGGTTAGGTTAGGTTAGGTTAGGTTAGGTTAGGTTAGGTTAGGTTAGGTTAGGTTAGGTTAGGTTAGGTTAGGTTAGGTTAGGTTAGGTTAGGTTAGGTTAGGTTAGGTTAGGTTAGGTTAGGTTAGGTTAGGTTAGGTTAGGTTAGGTTAGGTTAGGTTAGGTTAGGTTAGGTTAGGTTAGGTTAGGTTAGGTTAGGTTAGGTTAGGTTAGGTTAGGTTAGGTTAGGTTAGGTTAGGTTAGGTTAGGTTAGGTTAGGTTAGGTTAGGTTAGGTTAGGTTAGGTTAGGTTAGGTTAGGTTAGGTTAGGTTAGGTTAGGTTAGGTTAGGTTAGGTTAGGTTAGGTTAGGTTAGGTTAGGTTAGGTTAGGTTAGGTTAGGTTAGGTTAGGTTAGGTTAGGTTAGGTTAGGTTAGGTTAGGTTAGGTTAGGTTAGGTTAGGTTAGGTTAGGTTAGGTTAGGTTAGGTTAGGTTAGGTTAGGTTAGGTTAGGTTAGGTTAGGTTAGGTTAGGTTAGGTTAGGTTAGGTTAGGTTAGGTTAGGTTAGGTTAGGTTAGGTTAGGTTAGGTTAGGTTAGGTTAGGTTAGGTTAGGTTAGGTTAGGTTAGGTTAGGTTAGGTTAGGTTAGGTTAGGTTAGGTTAGGTTAGGTTAGGTTAGGTTAGGTTAGGTTAGGTTAGGTTAGGTTAGGTTAGGTTAGGTTAGGTTAGGTTAGGTTAGGTTAGGTTAGGTTAGGTTAGGTTAGGTTAGGTTAGGTTAGGTTAGGTTAGGTTAGGTTAGGTTAGGTTAGGTTAGGTTAGGTTAGGTTAGGTTAGGTTAGGTTAGGTTAGGTTAGGTTAGGTTAGGTTAGGTTAGGTTAGGTTAGGTCAGGTTAGGTTAGGTTAGGTTAGGTTAGGTTAGGTTAGGTTAGGTTAGGTTAGGTTAGGTTAGGTTAGGTTAGGTTAGGTTAGGTTAGGTTAGGTTAGGTTAGGTTAGGTTAGGTTAGGTTAGGTTAGGTTAGGTTAGGTTAGGTTAGGTTAGGTTAGGTTAGGTTAGGTTAGGTTAGGTTAGGTTAGGTTAGGTTAGGTTAGGTTAGGTTAGGTTAGGTTAGGTTAGGTTAGGTTAGGTTAGGTTAGGTTAGGTTAGGTTAGGTTAGGTTAGGTTAGGTTAGGTTAGGTTAGGTTAGGTTAGGTTAGGTTAGGTTAGGTTAGGTTAGGTTAGGTTAGGTTAGGTTAGGTTAGGTTAGGTTAGGTTAGGTTAGGTTAGGTTAGGTTAGGCTAGGTTAGGTTAGGTTAGGTTAGGTTAGGTTAGGTTAGGTTAGGTTAGGTTAGGTTAGGTTAGGTTAGGTTAGGTTAGGTTAGGTTAGGTTAGGTTAGGTTAGGTTAGGTTAGGTTAGGTTAGGTTAGGTTAGGTTAGGTTAGGT
>LR999975.1:0-5000 GCA_905220455.2 Deilephila porcellus
AAGATGGAAAGGGCCTAAACGTAGAGGAGGTTCAGAACAAGGAGCCGATGGTCCTACTGAAGGATGTCCTCTCCTACAACACCGATGAGGACATAGTGCGAGCACTCATCAGCCAGAATAAAGACCTACTAGGGGACTTTGGTGGCGATGAAAAAAGCCTAAGGGTCAAGTTTAGGAGGAGGGCGAGAAACCCTCACGCATCGCACGTGGCGGTGCAGGTGCCACCGTCGGTGTGGAAGCGCTTCACAGAGGCCGGAGCAGTCCACATCGACGTGCAAAGAGTGAGGGTCGAAGATCAGTCCCCTCTGATTCAGTGTTCGCGCTGTCTGGGCTATGGGCACGGTAAACGGTTCTGCCGGGAGCAGGTGGACGTGTGCAGTCACTGCGGGGGAGCCCACCACAGGTCAGAGTGTGCTGACTGGTTGGCCAGGGTGCCCCCGTCGTGCTGCAATTGCACGAAAGCCAAGCTGGGCGGAGCCGGGCACAATGCCTTTAGCCCAGAGTGCCCTGTGAGGCGAAAGTGGGATATCCTGGCGAGATCCGCAGTAGCGTATTGCTAAGGTGGATCCCAGGAACCCAGGTCAGACCTCTACCCCAGCAGACGCGAAGCCGGCATCCGTGGCGCAAGCCAACCTCCAGAGGAAACAACTAGCTACGCTAGAGTTTCTTCTGGAGGCAGAACAGCGGAAGGTCGACTTCGCGTTACTCCAGGAGCCGTACGTGGGAGGTCAAGGTAGAATGAGAGACCACCGGGGGGTTAGAATCTTCCAGGGAGATAACGGGCACGGGGCCGTAGTCAAGTCGGCCATTGCAGTGTTCAATGACGACTTGACTGTGACCCAATGCCCGTCCCTGACCACCACTAACATCACGGTGGTGAAGATCCAAACCGGGACCCGAGAATTAGTGGTCATCTCGTTCTACTTTGAACCCGATAAACCCATAGGGCCATACCTGGAGCAACTGGGGGACATAGTCGGAAAACTGGGATCCCGCAATATCCTCATAGGGGGCGACACCAACGCCAAAAGCGTTTGGTGGGGCAGCGGGGACACTGACAGCAGGGGGGAGGATGTGGCAGGGATGCTAGAAGAGCATGGACTTCAGGTGCTCAACGACGGCTTCCGGCCAACCTTCGAGACCGTGAGAGGAGGTAGGACTCTCACGAGTCACATAGACATAACGGCATGCACCGCGGATATCCTGAACCTGGTGGAAGACTGGAAGGTTGACGATTCAATGGCGAACTCGGACCACAATGCAATTACTTTTAAAATAAATAAAATAAAAACTAAAAATGTAAAAGAGAAAATAAAATCTACAAGGAAATACAACATAAAAAAAGCAAATTGGGAATATTTTAGTGAAAAACTTGAACAATTTATAATAGAAAAAGAAATAAACATAAATAAAATAAATAACATAAATAATAAAATCGATTTGGATCAAATTATAGAAAATTACATAGAAACAATTATAAAAACCTGTAAGAAAACTATACCTGAAATAAAAAACAAAAACAAATTTAACTTACCTTGGTGGACGAAGGAACTCGCCAAACTGAAGCAGGAGGTCACCACCAGGAAACGGAGAATCCGATGTGCAGCGCCCGTACGAAGATCAAAAGTCGTCGATGAGTACCTGAAATCAAAAGAGAAGTATGAATCCGAAGCAAAAGCAGCACAAATAAATAGTTGGAAGGACTTCTGTAAACTCCAGAATAAGGAAAACATATGGCAAGGAGTTTACAGATGCATCGGCAAAGTATCCAAGAGATACGAAGACCTGCCACTGACTCTCGCTGGACAGACCCTTAGTGCTAGAGAATCCGCCGAGCTCCTGGCAGTAACATTCTACCCGGAGGACAATGAAGCTGAAGATAACTCAGAACATCAGAGTATAAGAGAAACAGCCGCACGAGTAAATGACGAAGTCAATGCTGAGACCCATGACCCACCATTTACAATCGAGGAACTACACGCGGCTGCAGACAGCTTCAACCACAAGAAAGCCCCTGGAGCAGATGGCCTAACGGCCGACATCTGTAAGCGAGCTATCGACAAGCATCCGGAGTTATACCTATCACTGGCGAACAAATGTCTGGAACTTGGCCACTTCCCCAGGATTTGGAAGGAGGCGACGGTGGTCATCCTGAGGAAGCCGGCCAAGGAGGACTACACCAAGGTGAAGTCCTACAGACCAATTGGGCTTTTGCCAGTGATGGGTAAAATTCTGGAGAAGATGGTGGTGGGTCGAGTGAGGTGGCATCTTCACCCGAGGACAAGCCCCCGACAGTTTGGCTTTATGCCCCAGAGGAGCACCGAGGACTCCCTCTATGTCCTAATGAATTATATACGCGGAAAAATAAAAGACAAAAAGATCGTTTTGATAATATCATTGGACATAGAGGGAGCCTTCGATAGCGCCTGGTGGCCGGCTATTAGAGTCAGACTGTCGGAGGAAGGTTGCCCGATTAACATCAGACGGGTGATTGATAGCTACCTCGAGAGCAGGAAGGTAAAACTTCGTTACGCAGGCGAGGAGTGCGAAAGGTGGACCTCCAAAGGATGTGTTCAAGGCTCCATTGGAGGTCCAACCTTTTGGAACCTGCTCCTCGACCCACTGCTGATAGAGCTCGACAGAAGGGGCAGTTACTGCCAGGCGTTCGCGGATGATGTGGTGCTCGCATTTGATGGAGATGAAATGGCCAAGATCCAACGCCAGGCCAATGAAACCCTCGCCTATGTGAGGGATTGGGGAATCAGAAATAAGCTCAAATTCGCGCCCCAAAAAACCAAAGCGATGGTCCTGACGCGGAGGCTTAAGTACGATTCCCCAATCCTTCACATGGGTGGGGTCGACATTGGCCTGGAAAAGGAAATAAAGATACTCGGGGTCACAATCGATAGCGGGCTAACATTCCGGACACACATCGCCGAGGTATGCAGAAAGGCCTTGGCCTTCTATAACAAGCTCTCCCGGGCGGCGAAGCTCCAGTGGGGCTTGGGACCAGAAGTAATAAAATTGCTATACACGGCTGTTGTCGAGCCGACAATTTTATATGCGGCAAGCGTCTGGGCCCCAGCCACACATAAGCTAGGTGTTAGGAGGCAGCTCGCTGTGGTGCAACGGGGCTTTGCGCAAAAGCTCACGAAGGCATACAGGACGGTCTCACTAAACTCGGCCCTACTGCTCGCGGGGATAATCCCTCTTGACATCCGTGTCAGGGAAAATGCTTCCCTGTACGAGGTCAGGAGGGGTTATTCCCAGCGGGTAGTGGGAGACCGGGAGGTGGAACGTCCTGTGGCCTTCGGAAAGCTTAACCACCCAGCGCAAAGGGGTGCGGTACGCTACCGATGCCTGGGGGACGGCGCAGAAGTCGACCAGCTGGCTGAAATAGGCCTTAGCATTTTTACGGACGGAAGTAAGATCCGGGGCAAGGTCGGAGCGGCGGTCTCCATTTGGGAGAACGCCGCTGAAAAAAGATGCATAAAGCTCAAGCTGGAGGACTTCTGCACTGTCTACCAGGCAGAATTGTTGGCCCTGCACAGGGCCGTGGAAGAAGCGGTCAAAAGTGGGAGACCGCAGTGCAGCATCCTGAGCGACTCGAGGGCAGTGCTGGAGACTGTCGCTAGTGGTGTTTCCCTGCATCCCCTGGCGTTCGAGGTAAATAACAACTTGTACTCGGCATCCGAACGCGGCCAAAAAATTGAGTTATTTTGGTTGAAAGCCCACGCAGGATTGCAGGGAAACGAGCGGGCAGACGAGCTCGCGAAGGATGCGGCACTGAGGCTCAAGACGCGGCCCCATTACGATAGATGTCCCGTTTCATTCGTCAAAAGACAAATCCGTAAGGAGTCGGTTGACGAATGGAACGGGCGCTACGTGATGGGGGAAACCGCGTCAACCACCAAGCTCTTCTTCCCCGACGCTGTGGAGGCCCATCAACTGGTACGTAAAATCACGATCGACCCGATCACGACACAGGTGTTCACGGGGCATGGCGGGTTCTCCGAGTACTTGCACCGTTTCAAGTGCAAGGAGAGCCCGGCATGCATCTGTGACCCAGTCGTGAGCGAGTCGATCGTGCACGCACTCGTGGAATGCCCTGTGTACGCTCTGCGCAGATATAATATAGAAAACGAGTTGGACATAGATATGAAAGTGAGTAATTTTAAAACATTGTTAATAGATAAGTACAAAAGGTACAAATTCATAAACTACTGTAAACAAATAGCTATAAGTATGATAAAACGAAACAAGTAAATAATAGGTTAGACTAAGTATATAATATAAGATTATATCACTTTAGTAACGAAAGAAAAAGATGTATATAGAATTAAGTACCTAGAATTAAGTTAGATTAAGACTATTGTAAAAAAAAAAAAAACAGAAAATTATTATAAATAAAAAACCCTGTAGTTAGTAAAATAGGCCATAAGTAGGACCTCCCTACGAAGGAGATAGGCCATCAGTAGGATCTCCCGAAGAAGGAGATAGGATTAGCTAGTGGTAAGTATGAAAATAGAGAGGTTTTAAAAATGACTCTGACCTATGTTAGGGGAACGAGGGGGGGCTAAACGCCCCCAAAAAAAAAAAAAAAAAAAAAAAAACCTAACCTAACCTAACCTAACCTAACCTAACCTAACCTAACCTAACCTAACCTAACCTAACCTAACCTAACCTAACCTAACCTAACCTAACCTAACCTAACCTAACCTAACCTAACCTAACCTAACCTAACCTAACCTAACCTAACCTAACCTAACCAATGCAGCAAATCAAGGTGCAAATTGATCAATGGCAGCGGTTTGATAAATTTAGATATAAACAAAAATAAGATGTGTATTAAAATTATGCTTGACTATATTTTGATACAAATATATAAAAAGCATACAAAAAATATAGTATAGCAAAAGATGTATGTAACGCTGAACAAAAATGTAATGGAATTTTGGTAAAGTGTTGTATTGATAAACTGTATTAGAATATATTATGTA